>OZ024913.1:58599041-58772816 GCA_964017125.1 Flabesymbios commensalis
CGTCGCAATGGATCCAAGACTAGACATTCAGGCAGAGAGCGTCCTTTAAGTGATCCCGGCCCTCATCCTGCGGCTAAGGATGCCAGTGTCAGTGGAGATCAATTCCACTTTTCTAGTCCATCTCACGATCTGACAGGTCACCACCCCATAGGCATTGTTACAGTAAGTTGTTTGATACTCATACAGTTAGTCTCTAGACCGGAATGTTCATACGATCGATTATTCGTTTATTTATTGTCCGTTCGTTCGTTCGCTCCCTCGTTCGCTCGCTCGCTCGCTCGTTCAGTAGTTCGTTCGTTCGCTCGTTCTTTTTTGTTTGTTTGTTTGTTTGTTTGTTTGTTCGTTAGTTCGTTCGTTCGTTCGTTCGTTCGTTCGTTCGTTCGTTCGTTCGTTCGTTCGTTCGTTCGTTCGTGCATTGGTTCGTTCGCTCGTTCTTTGGTTTGTTTGTTTGTTTGTTTGTTTGTTTGTTTGTTTGTTTGTTTGTTTGTTTGTTTGTTTGTTTGTTTGTTTGTTTGTTTGTTTGTTTGTTTGTTTGTTTGTTTGTTTGTTTGTTTGTTTGTTTGTTTGTTTGTTTGTTTGTTTGTTTGTTTGTTTGTTTGTTTGTTTGTTTGTTTGTTTGTTTGTTTGTTTGTTTGTTTGTTTGTTTGTTTGTTTGTTTGTTTGTTTGTTTGTTTGTTTGTTTGTTTGTTTGTTTGTTTGTTTGTTTGTTTGTTTGTTTGTTTGTTTGTTACAATAAAGTATGCACACAATAATATTGTTAGCAAAAACAATATTTAGATATTGTTTTAAATTTTGAATATTTGAAATGTAGGCCTATTTGACTAACTTGCCATGCCATACAGTGTCCATAACACAAAGTTAATCATTGTTTTTTTAAACTATGAACCAGACAATGATCAATTGAATGTGGTTACAGTACGCGATGATATATTAATAAGTAGTTTGCAAATATAATAACTTTACTGACTAAATGAAAAATATTATATTAGTAATAATGCTGTGCATACTGTGTGGCACAATATGTAAACATGGTCTGAGCAAAATATCCATATAATCTCCTCGGTCAGAGCGTTGCCGTGAAACCGCATAAGGTTGTTATATGTATGAGTATATAATGAGGCTACTGGTATAAGTGTATATAGGAGCTGAGCATGCAGACCGGCGCCACCTCTCACATCACAACTATCTTATCAATGTCATAAACAGAAGGATACTGACACCTGGCACGTATATCGCAACATGTATCTTCAGATAGGATAGATACATCTTGTGTCGTGAGAGGAGACAGCTAACTTGTGGGAACGCGTTACGTAATCCATAAGCGAATAATTAGTGTGAACCTTGTGATGATGACCTAGAAGTGGTTTCTAAAGTTCTCTCAATTTGTCTAGCAAGCTCCACCGACCAATCTTCGACTCGTCCCCGTCTCTCATAATTAATAAGCTGTCCATACGATTATGACAGCTGCATCATGCGACTCGTTTTCATTTCGTTGGCAGATAATTGAGAGCTTTACATCCTTCATAATTATATTCTTTTATATATTATCAAGTGCATGTGTGCCATTTTGCCCAGTTCATAAATATAAGTTACAGCATACATGCAACGTCAGCATAATCCAAATAAGATATGTTACCGTTGAATTATATACGTTGCTATAAGGCGGATATTCCTGTGATTTATGGTATTTTAGTATGATTTTGGATACAAGAGGAGTGAAGTCCACGATATAACACGATTGACGTGTGTTATCAAAAGTAAATAATTCTAAGTGTTTTACTATCTCAAGCTATATATCCATACGCCAAATCACACGAGTTGTTGTGTTTCTACCGAAAATACCTTCTATTTTGGCGCTAGTAATCCGGTGATGTGCCCGAAAGGATGAACTGGATAATGTGTGGTTGAAATCTCACAGACATATGTATACAATGTACATTAAACAAGGCGAGCCATTTATTTGGTTTCACACTCTAAATATGAAGTGGCACTCTTGGAGGGTTCTATCACCATTCAATTCAAAGCTCTCACAGACTGAACTAAGACAGAGTGCCATATTCTGACTTTCCAACTATAAAAGCAGTAAATGCTTACTTGATAAGTAATTACAGCATTTTGGTTTTGTATAGCAATATAAATCATTGAGCCCACATAAATCGAGCCACATTTGATGACCTACACGAAATTCCACCATGAACGCGTGTCCATAGTTGATACGGTGATATCAATTGTATTTTAACGTCATGCCATGTACATGCATTTTAGGATTGTAAACACGGCTAGCTTCAAACTGGGATCTGGGTCTGATCCATTTGTTATGGCATAAGTTGCAAGACTGAGATGGAGCAAAGGTTGTCTTTTACCAAACTATTAAATGTTTTTTGCAAGCTAGGTTTTTTCCAACTTCCTGGAAAATGGCTAAATATATGTTCAATTTTTAAGAAAACAATTGCGAAAACTATAAGCCAATGACTATCTTAACTTGGAATTCTAAATAAAAAAATTGAACAAGCTAGGCTCCTATCTGCATCATAATTTATCCAGAAATCAAAGAATTAATTTCTAATAACCAGTATGGTTTTGTGCAACGGCGCTCAACACAATCCTAATTATATGTTTTTTTACGATAAAATCGCAAAAAAGTTAGACTCTGGTGGCCAGACATGCAGACGTTGTATATCTTGAATTCACAAAAGCCGTTTTAATTCAGTACCACATCATCTTTTAATACATAAACTGCGGACTATCGGTTTTAATTCATATGTGTCTAATAAGGTATAATTCTTAGCAGTTTACAACCTTCATATACTGATTATGTGTCATCACAATGATCCTTATTAATCAGTCGTCCACTAACAAACAACATTGGTAAATTAATTATTAGGCTATTAAAAAATATTATTAAGAATTATGATTAAATTGAATTATTCAAAGCATTTACATGAGAAGCGTGATATTTTGAGGACCAGAAAAAATGCCAAAAGTGAAACATGATCTGATGGTGCACAATGTGGACAGTAGAAAACAGTTTCTACCCGAACATGACTCCAATAATGAAATGGGACTGATAGTTTAGATTTCGGCCATAATTATCATAGGACGCAGCAGCAGCAATTCATATATCTCGTAGGCCTATTGGTAAAGTGGTATAGCGTAATTATCGTGTGTACCCAATTACATCTAGGCTAAATATACACATTAAACACGGTTGGACTACAAAGAACCAATGCTGCTTTAACGTTGGCCCACTGGCTGCGACGCTGGTGTAACACAAAACCCACATTATTTCAATGTAGGCCTACTTTGTTTACTGGGACGGTTATATCTACACAATACATGCAGAAGATACATATGATAACGAACATTGCTACTTTCATATTGTAAACCAATATTATAGATAATATATCCTTCATGAATCATTGTTACAAGGCCACGCACAGCTCTCATAATAATGTATTCACCTCCTCATGATCACGCAGACAATGATCAAAATTATTGTGCTTCTTCAGAGTTTTCATTTAACACTGTTTAATGCTAGAACATGTCATTAATAATGAATAATTACAATGAAACTATCTCTGGATAAAACTTATATATTAGGCTTACGTTGCGTCATAGTGATGACTAGTCTGGATGGGTGATGAGAGTCGCTACGACGATATAACAATTTATATCTCCAGGCAAAAAAATCATTTCCAAAAATATTTTTGCGCGAATTCAAAAACCGCGAAATGGTCAAAAATCAGTTTTGCGCCCATAGGTACTGGGTTTGAATCCTTCTGCGGCCGGTATTCTTTCCTTGACGCAGACATACAGTGTGCGTCAAGGAAAAAAAAACATACAAGAACATGGGATAATGACATTAAAAAATAACTTTTATTAAAAAATGAAATAAATTACCACTTAATATTTACCAAACAACAAGCAGAGAACAAAACACCAGGTTATTTGAGATGTGTAAAATTAATATTTTTATTATAAATTATATATATATATATATATATGTATAATTATATATCTATGCACAAACATAATGCATACCGTCCATACACATCACATAGAATTATGTTTAGGCCACTATTAGTAGGGTCTAAAATCAATAAAATCTAAAATGTCCACCATCGATCATAGTGAAAAGCAATTAAGTATTCACTTATTTCATAGTGAACCTCATTTTTTAATTACTGTATTTAGGTAGAAAATATATTTATGGAGGTCGACCTGTTTATATTTTAATAGATGCATGTCGCGTTTGGCCGAAAAATTGCAAAAATTCAAGATGGCCGCCAGCGTTCTTTTGAACAAAAGTATATTTTTAACCAATAATACTATAATCAACTGTGATATGTCATTTCTGACAAATTTTGGGCCGTGTAAACCATTTTTGGATATCAAATTAAAATTATAAGCTGATGTGACCTTCAAGCATCATATAAAGGTCAAAATAGTCATTATGTATTGTTTAAAATAACATAATATAAATTGGTCATCTTATTTAAAATAACATACAACAATAAACCATCTTTATTGATTAGCGTCTGGTCATAAATATAGGTTAAGAATCATGTATGCATACATAAAAAACATATTACCATATTAATATTTGTTTAGCCCTGTCTATCTAGATTATATGAACAATAAGATTCTACTTCCATATAGACCATAGACTGGCATTATTTTCATTGATTGCGGCACACCTGCGAAGTAATATATGTAGGCCTAGCCCCTTCACTTATACACATCTTGTAGTACACATGTGTTAATGGATTGCTCACGTCATTATCAAGCGTCCAACACGAGGGTAGGGGGTCTACAAAATCAATTCGGACCCCTATGACCCCTCCCTAAAGTAGCATACCTCTACAGATAATTCGAGGAGGGGTTGATATGTAGTTCACCTAACAAGTGAAGTTTTATTAATTGGCTAGAGTATGTCCTCTGAAGTGGCAAAAATAAAGGCTATAACATATAAGCACCAACGTTTCCATAGTAACATAAAGCGGATTATTACATTCAATCTGATCTAAATAATATTATAATGTAGGACCTGCAGGCTTATATTATAAAATCACTGTTTACAGAGCGTGCGTGAACTTTGTCACTGTTGATTTGTGGAAAATTGTTGGTAATGTCACTTGATTCTTTTACAACTGAGTTAAAGCATTTGATGGTTAAACATTAGACTGGCCAATATTTTGTATTGTGATTTTCGTGAATAATCTTTTAGTTGAAGATAATTGAAATGTTGTATTTCAATTGCAATTATTTTATGTGGACAATAATAATAGTATTACACCGCCCCCGAAAAATATGGATCTACTACTCGCATTTTATATACTGCAGTTGCAAATAGCATGTGATCAATTTTGATTTACTCTGTGAATTATGAATCTATTGGCAGCAGTATGTAACTGGTATCCGTTAACATGATTGTGCAAGAAAATCGGGAAAAAAAATATTATTAAAAAAAATATATATATCAACAAAAAATGGTAGTAAAACAGGATATATTAATCATTTTTTTAGAAAATGCTGTGGGGATAGCATCGTGGTGGAAATGTAGAAATAATATGTGGAACTCTCCAACTATCTACCAGAGTAAACTTGACTAACAAAAATAGCAATAAAACGTTTTGGACACTTTATTATCATCCATTTTATAAATATTCACTATTTCTTTTTAAAATATTGTTTTTTAATCACTGCTGTACTGTCAAAAAATTCTTACTTATTCTTAAATTTGTCTATGAATAAGATAATTTACTGAACATTGAATATGAGGTTGAATATCCTCTTGCTCTCATTAAGGCATCGGCGCGACGGGTCATTCCGTACATAGTCGCTTGAGGGAATCTTGGATATTTCATTCCAGATCTGGTAGACCTCATTCGGAGCTCTCGTAAAGTTTTTGAAGGGTTGCAGTGGCGGATCCAGGATCTGAAAAAAGGGGGGCGCCGGGGTTTCGGAGGCTTGCCCCCCATATATTTTTTTGTATTTTTTATCAAATATAGGGGCCTTTTTAAAGTATTTGTGCTCCCCCTCCACCCCCCCCCCTGGATCTGCCACTGGGTTGTGACTGTTCTATAAGGTTCTTTAAGACTCATATGTGAACTACTTGGAGGCTAGTGAATAACCTGGATCTCCTGGTCTTCAAACGTGATTGCTACGTCTCTGGGAGCAATTGTTACACGGGTACCCTATACCAGGCTTATCTTTAATATATCCCGTTTATCTGTATAATGTTTTACATTTTTGTAGAGCACCCTTGCCACAACCGAGGACTCTCCTGATATGTCCTTCACGGTAACTGAAATTATCTATGGCTACGTCCAATCTCCATAACCTCTCACTTGTTTGTGACTAAGAGTTTGTGAGGATTTTTGTACACACTACACTTTGCTCAAAAAACGGGATTAACACATGATACAGCGTGCCCTGATGTGATTTATATTGTTTTTCTTCGAGCAGCGTTGATCAGCGAGAAGTCTTTTCGATTCTCCCATAACAGGTGTCAAATTACTTATTTTCACCATGAGCAAACATGTATGGATTCAATCCTGACAATTTTGTACAGAATGTTAAAATATATACTTGCTGAAAGCGTAATATATCAGCAATACAGAACACTTGCTAATTTTGCTATACTGAGTGACCATTTTCGAAAACAAGTGTCCGAAAGTATTAGGAGCACAGTAGGCCTACATCAATTTCATTGTGGAGGTGGATCCATATTTTTAGAGGGCGGTGTAATTCTGTCGACCTGTTTTTATAATAGCTGTTTTCAAATGTCCTTTTCAACATCCCAGTTACATATTACAACAATGCATACTATACAGGTCTTATATTAGTCTTTATTAAATGTGTCTTGTTAAAAGTCGTGCAAATATTAGTTAATATAGTAACCAGAGTATTATCAAGCTTCGAGCAGCTATTTAGCATGCTGTTATTTTGCTATCTGTGTTGTCGTGTAGTTATTGACGTTCCTTGTTATTTGACTGGGACTTCCATAACAAGGCACAGTTACACTTACAAACGGAAACCTGATCCTCCTCATATAATACAATTCAACCGCTCGTCCCAGGAAGGCTTCAGGGGTTCTTCATATTACATAATATGGTTACTATAAACAACACCATACCTCGTAACTGTGTGAATCACTTCCTATGATAAACGACGATGACAATCATCCGGGCCAGTTGGAATTTAAACTCAGTACCTCCATGTGACATATTGTAAGTCTATATTGTAATCGCAATGTGATGAAATATCAACTATGTTTATCAAAAATTAATCAACAGGGTACAATTTGAGCGATTCATACCAAATAATTATTAATACAAAAACATGAAAACAAGTGAACTAATTGTAATTTGTAAATATACAATATTTTTTATAATGCAGGATAACATTGTTCTTCCTTTGTCAACAGGAGGAAGATCAAGATGAAGTTGATAGAGGGTGGCCACAATCACAAACTAATTCTAAACCATCTCCAACAAGTAAGTTCAAACAATCAAAAGTCGTGCACGCCAGTTATTTTGGTAATTTGCTAGTTGTCACGATTTGTAAGCTATAACTTTATATCATTTTTAAATACAGTCTTTTGAGTTTTGTTCCAAATATTCATATAAAATGGAGGCCAGAAAATACAGAAAGTGACGCAAAGAAATATTCAAACACTCACCTGTAAAATTGAGAATATTTGACACGTTCTTAATTCAACTGGAGATAGTTGTTATTTTAGAATTGCACTTGTTTTTTATATACATAATGGTATGCATACATAACACAATTTCCTCTCCCGAGTGGATTGTAATTTAATTAGCCAATTCACCATTTCTTAGCTGCAACATTACTGCATGTGCTTTAATTTCAGATTCTCCAGCGAGCGTCCCAAGACGGTTGGAGGATTGGGAAAATGCAGTGGGACAAGTAATTTCTATATGGCCCGAGTATAAAGCTCTGAAAGGGGTTCCTGCAGCTAACCTACCCCCATCCACAGTGCATACGCTTCAACAAGTACTTATTCGTCTAGCTGATCAACAAAATGGTCTGCATTCACTGGAAAGGCAGCATGCACAGGTGGTATACTATACATACAAATATCATTTTAGCATCTGGGGATTTGCCATAAAGTAGGCCCTGGTGCTCACGGGGGTCATGTGTTGCCTGATTTAGGCAACTATTAGTTTAGGTAGCTGAACTATCATGGAATAAGGGCCTGACTGTTGATCGGCTGGCAATCGGGGCTTTTAGGTGTTATAGCACAGTTTAAAAAAAAATACTATAAAGCATAGTGGCCAAAATTGCCCTTTCGTGTGATACCTGACCCCCGTTTGCACCTGGTCTAATATATATATATATATCTTGGCACATATTTTATGTTATTTTTATCATGTTGACTACGTCTAGTCTAATATAAATGACACACTACTTTACTAATATCCTACTGCCACAAAAAAAAAAAAAAATGTGCGCGGCATTTCATTGAAATGTTACATCTCCATGGTATGATTGATCAGTATGATTGTTTTCTATTAGTATCAGATTGTTTTCCGTAATTTAAAAATGGGGAGTAAATAGATTACACGACTGTGGTTGTAGAATAAATTATTATGTATACTGTAACAATTAGTGGCTTATTATTTGTATTATATTTATTTACAAAGGCGACACAATCACTTGAAGATGAACTACAAGACTTAGCTACTGCCAAGCGGCGATTG
This sequence comes from Flabesymbios commensalis, assembly GCA_964017125.1. Lineage (NCBI taxonomy): Eukaryota > Metazoa > Annelida > Polychaeta > Terebellida > Flabelligeridae > Flabesymbios > Flabesymbios commensalis. The sequence goes on from OZ024913.1 coordinate 58,607,768, forward strand.
GAGATCAAAGTGAATGCCTTACAGGAGGACGTCGCTCTGCTACGTAACTCATTACGGTCAGCTTATGATAAAATAGAGCGTCAACCCAGTATGGCAGTACGTGGTAAACCGGATACCAACCACAGTGATCCCAATACACAGAACAGTGACATACCGAGGTAAGAAAACGAACTTATCAATATATCTCTGAATGATTAAAAAATGTGCTGATTTTTTTTTTGGCACTGTGTTATCGGTGAATAAGCTACCTGATGGAAATGCAATCGCGAGATGTGGATTCTAAGACTTAATTATCATAATAATGTAAACGATATCAGAATATAACATACTTTGCCATTTGTTAAAGTGACTGGCCCAGACTAAATTCATAAAAAATCGGTGATTTTATTTTGGCTTCTTTATATGACCATATGATGTAAACATCATTTTTAATTTGTCTGCTGCGCATTCACCAGTTAGGCTAGATATAGAGACGAAATTCCTGATTTCTAATTTTTGACAACCATGTCAAAAATTAGAAATACGTGAATTTTGTCTCAAAATCTAGTGAATGCGCAGCAGACAAATTAAAAAACTTTTGCAGTTCTAGTCTATGGACATGTTTACATCAGATGGTCATATAAAGAAGCCAAAATAATATCACTGATTTTTTTATGATTTTAGCCTGGGCCAGTCCCTTTAAATATAGAAAATGTGGAAGGTGATATAAGTCGCTCTGATGATCGGATTGAAGCAATATATTGTTTGGTAAAGACAATTCAAGATTCTTGTCTCTTAGAAAGGTCGATAAAAACGCTTAGAACATGTTTTCGTGGTATTATTTTGTATAAATAAAAACGCTTAGAACATGTTTTTGTAGTATTATTTTGTATAAAGAAAAGGAATAACACATCAACTGAATGGTGATATTATATTAAAATTGATTGGAGCGTTTACATCTTTCCCATACTAGATCCCCACAAAACGCTGACGACGACTCGGAAGAGCAGAAGAAACCAAAGTTTAACCAAGGGATCTATAAAGCTACACCGCTGCTAAAGGCCGAAGGTATAGAAGGATCAAAAGCTGCAGTTCAAAGAACACCCAGTATGGCCAAACCTATCGGTTACAGGTGAACATTACCATACTGAATAGATATTGGCCATACATTGACCCCATACTGGACAACTCACTCACACATGTATTGTATATTTGCATAATTTGTCCCTAGATTATATTGGTATTTCAGTAGACGATGGAAGTGTTATCTTGTTTTTTTGTTAAAAGGTCATAATTATTATAGATAGATAGATACATATTTATTGACGACAGTAAGTCTATGCAGACTTATGCGTCATTAAAAAGAACATATGTACAAGACTATATACAACAGGCTTAGTTCGGTAAAATATGCATGCTAAGTTAACTTAAACATGTTAAAATCAAACGACATTATATACTAAAACAAGCACAGGGTAAATAAAATATGCATGAGAACTATTTAAAATAACCTACAGTTAAACAGCATTGGCATGATATTTTTAATTTTCTCGCATATAATACCGTTACAGCGTACATTAAATGACGAGACAATTTATTAAGTGGTCTTCCAGACGAGAAGAGTTAGTGCTAACTTGATAATTATTGTAATGACACACATATTTTCTATGCTTATCCACAGTTCTCCCATCCAGCGGGATCCATCATTTCGTATTGAAAAGGAAAGCTTCAGAACCACCGGAGACGAAGATTTAGCCAGTAAGATGAAGCGGTTAGAAAGAGCATTAGAACGAGAGAGGAAGGAGAAACTCGCTCTCAGACATAAGTAAGTAACTATTACCAGTGATTATATTTGCCAGTGTTAGCTAGAATATACATTGAACGTCAGGCAAGGCTATATATTTTTAGTGTTCTTTAGCTGTTATCCACAGTTTTTTTTATTAATTTGATTTTTTAAATAATTAATATATATTTAAAATATTATATGGGCCTAGTTAGGGTTTAATAATTTTGTCATTTTTCTTGTTTTCGACATTGGACCAACATTGTACAAATGATATACAAATGTTTTGTGTTTAATGAGAGACTGAGTAGTCATGATTGTCTAAGTAAAAAAATAAACTAGCTATACACAGGACCCGTGTGATACACGGGCTGAAGCTAGAATTACATTTTGAAAGACTCGGAAATTCATAGGCTGATAAGTAAGATAATAAGGAGCCTATAAGCAAAAATGTACAGGCCTATATATTTTTTTTGAAAGAATAACAAATACTGAATGTCCCTGTTATCTATTGCAGCTGTGGCTACATCACTGTTATGATGACAATGATGTCAATTCAGATAAAGCATAAAGGTTGAATTTTGTTTGTGTTATTCGTGTTATTAGCTTTTTGCCTGACGGTGGAGGACATTCTAGCTCACTCAGTATTGATGACATGACTGACACATATGAGTCACTGGAGTCATCGGCCATAGATCACATACAGAGATCACTGGAGAGTCATCTTAGTCATGTCATCAGACCCAGGAGACATTCATTTTTGGCAGCTGTCATGCAGGTAAAACAATATTAGTGATATAATTGTAATATTTAATATATAATTAATCGCTTTGCCCCCCCCCAATTTTTTTTGCAAATATGTATAGGTCTATTGTGGAACTTGTGACAAATCTTTGATATTGTCAAGTACATTATCTAGAATGACATAGTCTTCAAATTATCAAAAACATTATTAGACTAGTACCTTCTATATTCAACATCCATGAACTTTAAAATTAGGTGCTTAGATATATTTTTGAATATTCGTATCCTATTTGAAAATTATTGTGTCAGCATTACCAACTTCACATCGATTGAAAATTAGACAAGAATAATAATAGTTAAGACTATGTAAGCTATAAGTAGTTAAGTGGCTGAGCTTACGTTAAGTAATCTTATGATTGGTTGGTTTATCTACACTATTTTGTATTGTATTTTTGCTAGTTATCTTTCGAGGAATCCCAGATATGTCTGCGTATGTTACGGGAAGCCATACACCTGCTGCTGGTACAGCCCACATCACGGCCTCATCAACAGCTACAACAACCCACCTCAGAGTATGCCACGGGGCCAAGACAAGCACGCACTAATATCAAAGACATCAATCCTCCTGTAAGTTAGAACGATGTTGCCATGCAAAGCCAAAAGCCAGTTATTAAGCCTACGTAATACTTAGTTTCCCCCGCCAACTACGCTGCCGCCTCTCACATGGATTTGCGAAGGCGATATCACAATAACCTGATAACGGCCAAGGCGAATCTGTCGTGATTTTTTATGAACACATGAAGGAGAAAATGCCATGTCGACCATATAGAGCTTTTGTACAGCCCACGTCACGATATAGTCCGGCAGCCATGGTGGTATACCTGGACTTGGAGTATATAGTTTTTTTCTTTGCAGAATACTGCTGCCCAGACCCCCTGCTTGAAGATTCCGGAGGGTGTGGAGGTGTCACCCTTGGGCAATTTTAGTTATTCACGGTTTTTTCAAAATGGCCGACAAGAGCTATAGTGGATATATAACTTTTTCATTTTTGGGCCCATAAATATGTATAATACCACTTTTCTAACTAAATTGACCACGAGAAACTCATTTCCGGCATTATTTTTTAATTTTGAAGTCGCCGTCGTGCATATATCCAAGATGGCCGCCACTACTCAACCACACTAACAAGTAGGCCCTACATTTCTGAGCAGAAACAAGTGTGGAACTACATTGCTGGCCAAACTTTCTCTGTGGATTATTTCTGTATGTGGATTAAGCAAGATCATATATAATAAAAAATTATGAGAGCACAAACAAAACAAAAACGTCATAACAGTAATAATATTAGTAGAACAATTAGTAGTTACTGCAGCAACGACATACAGGCAAATGCTCATGTATTCACGATATGGACTACCTTAGTTATATAAATGAACAACATAGGTAGGGCTATATAAAATATAATTACCATCAATCTATAATGACTGTTTATACATTCTGACCTCAGTTGTCATGAACATCTTAAATTGTAGGCCTATGCGAACATTAAAATCACCAAGTATCATAACTTTACTTGAAAAACTAAAAAGGTGCCGACGATTATGCCTCAGCTGCAGAGCTTAATTTGCATGAAACGACAGGAGGAATTGGAGATGGCCGTACAGACAGATAGATGGACAACCTGACTACTTAATGTATCCGGCCTCAGGCGAGTGAAGACACAGTAGTAGTAGTAGAATAATGCTTAAAGGACTGGCCCACGCTAAAATCATCAAAAAATCGGTGATTTTATTTCGGGTTCTTAATATGACCATATGATGTAAACATGTCCATAGACTAGAACTGCAAATTTTTATAATTTTTGTGCTGCGCATTCATCAGTTAGGCTAGATATAGAGACGAAATTCTTGATTTCTAATTATTGACAACCATGTCAAAAATAGGAAATGCGCGAATTTCGTCTCTATATCTAGTCTAACTGATGAATGCACAGCAGAAAAATTATAAAAATATGCAGTTCTAGTCTATGTACATGTTTACATCATATGGTCATATTAAGAACCCGAAATAAAATCACCGATTTTTAGATGATTTTAGCGTGGGCTAGTCCCTTTAACGTCACTTTTTGACACCAATTTTAAATGTCATTTAAGTGACATTGTAATACACTAAAACCAGTGCAGTCCATTGATGAGATAAATGATGTACAGATGATGATGTGAGGGTGGGGTGATAGAGCATGGTGGGTTATTGAGAGTGGTTTCCTTCACTCGCCCGATAAGGGGTTCTAGGCATGTCTAGAGGATTCACCTCCAGACGGTCAGGAGCTATACAAAACAGCTCCGCTATCCTCCGGTATGATAATCCCAGAGTAGCAATAGCTGAGGGTAACTCCATTCATCTCACGCGATAGACCTAATGTCAAACACTCTATTGCCGATAGCATAAAGCCTTACCACGGACCAACACTGCCTTTGCACCGTTGTTGAGAGGAGGAACCAGGGTATGCCGCTGGCAATCCGCCCAAAATTATTTTGGGAGCCAAAGTCATTTGGGTCCAAATTAGGAGGGGATTTTAGTACACATTTTCAAAGCTGTACCTGTAGATGTGCTGTTTTAACGTTTTTCTGTGAAAGCATCCGTTGTTGAAGGCAATGAGCACAGTTATGGGGCAATGGTCAGGTGCTAGCTTGCCAGCCCACTGATTATGCCTACCTTCAGTCATGGTAGAGTATTGTGGCTGACCATAACATGATGCCATAAATGTAGTTGTTTGTTAAAAAATGTCTGTGATTTAACGAGTTTGGTCACATATATGCGACAAGAAGAATAACATGCAGCTTGAACACGTATTTATCTTCAGTGTAGTTACCTTTCCCACGTCATACCAACGGGTAACTGTACATGTATCGTACACTGATATGACATGCCGACCAATATAACTATCAGGTACGATTTTCTTGTAGGCCTACTTCTCAACTTCTATATCTATGATGTTGCGATCCCCAATCGGAGATTCCATGAATATCTCCGTTGAGAATTTCTCCTCTGCATAAAATGGCGCAGAAGCAAAATAAAAACACCTGTGTCATCTAAGACAACACTACTTACCCCATGACCAACCTCTCTCAGCAGCAGCAAGTGCCTGATCACAATTTTCTGATTCTTCGTGCGAAGTGCTTAAATCTGGTCTAAGTATTATAGCATCATGGCTACTTTCTGTTGGCATATTATCATCACCAGTGATTACAAGTTAATGTGCCGATGTGTACAGGTCATGGAACACTTTATCCTCTACAATGTATTTGATGATGGCTCTGATTAGTTTTCATTCAATTTTCACAAACCGTGAGGACCACATTTTGAGCGGGAAGAAGTGCATTGCTAGCCAGTTTGTGGACCGCATAATCTTGCATTTCCATTCAAGCTGAAGTCTTTGCATATATCAAATATTAGATACTCATACACATTAACGGAAATGAGCGCAGTAGAAAGAAATGACTTAAATTTTGTAGCGAAGTCATCGACAGTTCATTCAGTATGCCAAGCCATCGTCCACATCACTACTGAACCATCGACCACCAAGCTAGTGGCATTCACTGTTCTACGACATATGTCTACCTGAAGTTGTTGAGGTTACACTTTGATTTAGTTATCTTCGTTTCAAATGGAGGGTCAAACATAGCAGTTGCGAATAGAGCCAGTTCGTGTACCAATATATCATTAATATTGATACTTCTGGGACTTGATTGAAGCCCAAGAACCCGCCCATAAATCACTGCAGGGTCATACACCGTTTCAGTACCAAGTTTCAATGGTTTTCCAACCCAAGTTAATGTTACAATCTGCTTGGTAATGGGATCGAAAAAGCCTTCAGGCTAATTAGCTTTAAAAATATGCATAAATGTTATGCCAATTTCTACAGTTTTTATCATGAAATGATATTATAATACTGGTGATGTGTTGCATTTTTACTGGTGACACAGCTGCATTTTTTTCGTGAGGCAAACCGGTCTTTAGAGTCATCTAACATCCTTGTTGAAAACTCTTCTTTATGCTTATTTTGAATCTGAATTGTTACATTGACATCCATATTCTGGAAACCATGTCCATTTTTGCGCAAAAATGTAGGCTAAACGACCATGCCTATACATACCTGGCTTTAACCACTTCCCCAGGACATAATGCCCGTACCTCATATAATTTGACTCGATGAACACTCTGGACACCATTAGAACTACATGGATTATGGTGCGTTGTGTGTTCACCTTTCATGCACTGTTTCAAGATATCAAATGGCATAGCCTGCATATTTCACATTTACCATAACGTGCATAATCCAGATGCCCTGGTGCAAAACATGTATGGTAACATCTGTTCAACTGCAGCCATATGTAACGGTCAATCTGATTCCCGTTCAGCACGTACATATATCGTCATGATCATAACTGGTTTTATTAGGAGATCTACCCAAATGTTTTAAATTCTACTCTTGTTGGCAATATCTGCCGCATCAGATTCGAACCAGTTTAAATTTGTCAATGTCTTGATATATGGGAACAGATGAACTTCTAGCCTGACCAATATTTTGGAGAAAAGAATTGCATTAGGACTATTGTGGGCTATAGGCCTAGGCCTAGATTAGTCTAGGTTAGACTCTAGTACTATACCTTCAAATGTGATAGCCTTTGTAAAGTTAGAAGTAGACTTAGAAAATTGTATACCGATACCAGGTACCTGTACCTAAACATGCTTCTAATGATAGAAAATGTGAATTGCCAATGTAGCGGTGGCGGCCATCTTGGATTTATGCCCGAATTAAGTTTCTGGATACAATAATAATGCCGGAAATGAGTTCCTCGCGTTTAATTTAGTTGGAAAAGTGGTATCATACATATTTCTAGGGCAGAAAGTGAAAAAGTTACATTTCCAATGAAGCTATTGGCGGCCATTTTGAAAAAACGTGAATAACTAAAATTGCCCAAGGGTGACACCTCCACACCCTCTGGATTCTTTAATAGGTCTGGAAAACCATATTCTGCAAAGAAAAAACCTATATACTCCAAGTCCAGGTTAGAGCAAAATAAGGGACTTGGCTGCCGGACTAATATCATCGACAGCTACAGCAACATACACAGAGTATATGCAACTGGTCCAGGACAAGCGCGCGCTAATGCCAAATGCGACGACCGATATTCCATATAAAGCGTGCATGATTTAGTATGTGGGCACTTAGGGGTCTTGTCAAGTTAAAAAAATATTTAAAAATCCGAGAAAAACTCGCATTAATCAGACTCCAAACACCCACCCCCCTACCCAATTTTTTTTTTTGAAAAACATGAAAACAACACGAAAAACACACAAAAACACAACATTTCCAAAAACAAATTTTAATCCGAGTTGGGGCTTGACCCACCCACCCACTTCCGAGTTTATACTCGCATTTTTTGATTACCATTTTTTTTAACTTGACAAAACCCCTTACTGCATAGCCTAGTCATTTTTAATTTTGCCGAGTCCTTGTGAAAGTTTTTTTTTATCTGACTGGAAATGGCGGTCATTTTAAGTTACGATGAGCGAATACTTTTGAGTTAATGGCTGTAAACAGTCCAAATCCAACAAATTACAGATCTGATATTGCTAGTGACAATACCCTTCAATGATCTGATTATTGTACTAATTTACATTGTTTCCATCGTGGCATAATAGCCGGGTTTTGTCGTGGTTTAATTAATTTAAAAAGAATGTGATAAATTTGCACCACTTTGAATGTTTATCGCAATATTATAGCTGCAGTATTTATTTCCAGAAAGGGATGTCAGTGCTGGCCATGCGTACACTGACAGGGGGTGAGGTACCTGATGCCATTATGGGACCTGTGCTCGTTTTCCTAGAGCACATATCTGAAGTTACCGATATCGCTGACCTGGTCGAGGTGAGTTTATAATGCTTATATAAAAAGCATATCGAAAACAAATTTCAATTTAGTTTCAACGCAACCTCTTGTTTCTACTCAACATTTTGTAGATTAATTTAATGGTAAAAAAATATTGGCCGTATAGTTACCTTTTGTGTGTAACGTAATACAATTAAAACGATACCATTTTATGGCAAATACCATGATTTCTTAATTCACTTATTGATTTTCAAGCATGTGTTAACTTTACTTACACGGAAATTTCAACATTCACTGTGAGCTGTGAAATGCTACCTCAATTTCCACCTCACAGTGGACACGGTGGATAGAAGTACCCAATTTAACAATATACAAGTGTAGGTATTATGTAATGGAATTGTAACTCCAACGCCCTGTTTTTAATGAGTAGTGGCATTTTTCATCGAATTATATTTCATCTAAAAAGATCAAATGACACATATATATTGTCTTTTTGGATATGAAAGAGTGTATCTGCCACTTTACAAAGTGGCAGATACACCCTTTTTATATCCAAGGGGAAGATATATATGCGTTACCATGGTTACTGGCAGGTAAATGATTAAAAATTATTTGTTTTTCAGCGTACGGTGGATCGGCTATGTGCACAGTTTCCAGACTGCACCTCAGCGTCAGTCCTGAACAAGCCAGCTTTTGCTAACTTCCTGCGTGACTGCTGCCGCCTGTCGTGGCAGATGAACATTCTGATGCCACCGCTGCAGGTGGTGTCGGAGTCGAACGCGCGATTTGACGACAGAATGCACGTGACCCACAAGCAGCCGAGGCCTGAGGCTGGCACGATGGTCGGCTATTATATATGGCCAGTACTTCTGAGCAAAAAACACGGAGATGTTCTCAGTAGAGGAAAAGTATGGGTACAAGAAACGTGATCGTCCTCACACTAAATTAGATCCATTTGTGTCTGTGATTAACTGCTTCAATTGACTTTTCGTCCACATTTTCCTGACTGCGATTCAAGATGCAAAAGGAAATGGTTTCGATTCGCGCAGTCCTAAAAACTAATAGTGTGATATCATAATATTGACCAGTTGGCAGCAGGGTAATATACCCCCAGTCAATATTACCGCATGTCAATTCACAACAGCGTACATTAGTAGTACATGCAGTTAGCATGTTAGATGTATGCTAAACGTAACATATTGATTTAAAACACCGTATGAATGTATGGTATAAAGTGGCGGATTTAGAAGGATTGAGGGGTCGTCGACCATATTCATCAATCTTATCTTTTCAAATGATGAACTTTTTTAATGGGACAATTTCTGTTGAAACCTCAGCATGGTTGATTGCGTCTTGAATCCGCCCATTTACATTAACGTTATACGCTGGGTATATCCTAGCAAGCACAACACATTTGTATAGCATTTGTACGATGTTGGCCAACGTCGAAGACGTTGGACCAACGTTGTACAAATGTTATACAAATGTGTTGTGTTTGCTAGGATGTTAGGAGTTAACGTTCTGAAATGGTTCATATTGGTGGTTATCATTACACCTGAACTAAAATACATCTAAAAAACTCAGTTTACTTTACTATCTGTTTATTATACGTGTAATGTAATCTACAGCAAACATGTGCAACAACAGTTATATATAATTATGGCACGTTGATATGAATTATACAGTTAATTATAAGGGTAGAGTGGACTTATAAACAACGGGTTTATTTATATGACTGACACCTTTCACAGACACAGTATATTGTTATGTTATTTCACGTGAGATTATATATCAAATCATTGTATTTATTTATGTGACACAATTGTATGTTTGTACAATTCAGTAATTTGCAGCTCTATAATCTGTATACATAGGTTACCTTTTCGTACTTCTTATAATCCTTCCAAACAGTTACTTTATAACAACATCCAAGCGACAGCTACACGAGATAATAAACCAGTGCTGGGTTTATGTTGGTTCACCGTTTACGACGCTACAGCTGGCCCAACATTAAACCAACACCGGTTCAACGTCACGTGTTTGCTGGCAAACGTCTCATTGAGGTCGTTTCAGCATTTAAACAACGTCAGTTTCAATAATTCGATACAGCACCTAGAGCCTCACACAACTAGGTTGATTCGAGCCAGGTGGTTGCTTAAATAAACGTTTGTGTTGTGCAAATGATCATTATTATGAGTTCATAATCATTATTATAAATTCCAACACGGACAAATTAAATGGGCGATACTTAAAAGTATCGAAAGGTAACAAAGAGACGAACTTAGCCAAATTTTAACAACGTTTCAGACGTTGGGCCGACATTCGCTTGGGATATATGAAAATATGTAAAACTGTTATATGTTCGTAAAAAAAAAACAAATTATTACTGACTTTTGCAAGATAATAAGATAGATATATATGATTAACCCTTCCCTGTGGACATAATTATATTCTGCGAAATGTTCGCCATCGAGGGCAACAAATAAATTAAAATTATTTATCCAATAACTTTATCATTAACAATAAATATATATATCGTGGCAACATGTCAGCGTAACCTGTTAAATATTTTTCGTCTACGAACATTAATTTTGTTATCATACCTTCACACCGACCAGCAGTATGTATAAAATATATTATGCACTAAAGGCAAACAACAGAAAATGTTCACCTATCAAGTATGCAGTTACTGTTTCTTTCCTTTGCATAACTATTTTATTTACAGACATTAAGCTAAATATTTGATGACACGTACCAATGGAAATACAATGCTGGATATACCTTGCTGCATGTCCATATATAAAACGACAACTACAATGACAAGAGAATGATCATCCATGAAGATATTTTAAATTAAATGTTAAAGTTTACATTCTAAGGTGTTCATTTAATGTAGACGATACGACATTGAATCACCCAGTATTCCGATGACACCAGACACATGTACACGAAAGAGCTATATTGTTGGCAGCCTTAGAGAACATACACATCAACTCATGGTTTCTTCTGTTGTTGATCATTTATTTGAACTTCAGCACGAAGACTTGTACAATACTTCGTGCTGAATTGAAAACGGGTTAAATGATAGGCATTTATTTGTGGGAATACTATCCACACTGAGACATCAGCCATTAGATATAAGCATAGACATATAAACACCTGTGTCTATGGATAGAAGTATGCCATGAGTCAAACGATGTCTCCATAATCATCGTTAAATATTGATTCAAGCTGTTATCATGATTATCTTACATGGCCTGAAGATTATCTTATACGGCCTAATACCATGGCATGAACATAGGATATCACTGCATTTTCATCACACAGATATAGTAACGTCATAGAAGATGTTTACACGTCAGCTTTGCCATATTGCCTAACAGACACAAGATGTTGAATCAATGTTGGTTTAACGTTGGTCCATCGTTCACAACGTCAGACCAACGTTAAACCAACATCGATTCAACGCCTTGTGTCTGCTGGGTTGATGCGACGCTACCCGGTTTGTGTTTTTCGGTTGTCATTATCCCTTAAATTTGAATAGTTGGTCCAGTAAGCACAAACATTTGTATAACATTTGTATAATGTTGGACCAACGTCGAAGACGCTGGGTCGAAGTTGTACAAATGTTGTAACCATGTCGTGTGTTTTCTGGGGGTCACTGCATATGTGTGAACCAAGGAAAGACATAGGCTGCAGCGGGATTCGAACCCTGTACACTGGGCTCTGAGTCAACCACGCTACCAATGTTAGCTATCCCATCATTATTAGGCCTGTATAAGATGTTATTGAGAAACGTGGAAGATCGCTGTTCTAGTAAGCCTTAATAAACCTTACAGAATATTAATATACAGTATATGAAGCTTTGTTCAAATGACACAGAAATCAGTTTTCGATTTCAACCCTAACCCTTTCAAGCCTGAATTTACCATTGTCATCTTCATCCACTACAAGCCGCGAATTGCTGTCGCAATTCTCGACTTGTAGTGAATGAAGTTGACTTGAAGTGGGTGGTAAATGAAAAAAAAAATATCGTTATCATTATAACTGTTCCACAAAAATTGTCATTCTAAAACCTTCTAAAACCCCTAGGTTTTAGGAAATTAAGGCATTCTTCATAGAGGTCACATTATGCTTTTATGCATCGTGAGGGCTGAAAAGGTTAAAGCGCTACATTTCAAATACTTAATTTTCGCCCATTTGAAGTTATGTCTCGCACTTCAAGTGGATGAAAATACTCACATTTATTTAATTTGTAACCAAAGAGACTAATAACACGACTGTAGTCGTGCGTAGCGCTTCAAGTGTTAACCCTTTGCCTGCTGATCACGACCATTGTCGTTTTTATTCTATTTTATTACCAGGGTGAATCACAGGTATTGAGAGCGAAATGTAATGTTAAACATCAAGAGTTGCAAATTACTTGTCTTAAATTAAACAAATATGAGTAATTTTCACCCACTTGAAGTTGTGGCTCGCGGTAGCGAGACACAACTTCAAATGGGTGGAAATTTAAATAAGTTAACTTAAGCAGGATAAGTGTTAAGTGTGTTTGAATCACATATGAGTGATGTAGAGGTTGTTTACGCCGATGTTCTGCTGATCCTGTATCGCCATGTCCATGGCTGACAAAGCATCCTTAACAGCTTCATCTTCCACACCATCGCCGATCATCTCCATCTTACGTGTCTTCTCAGACCTCTTGCACTGCCTGTTCTTGTCGTTCTTCATCACCTTTTCAGATATAGCCCTCTCCTCCTTCTCACTGATGGAGTCCTGGTCGCTGTGTCCGCACTTGGACTGCGTGTCTTCTGGATCACTGAGGACTACGTATTCACAGATTGCCTGTCGCTCAAACGCCTCGTCTTCTATGCTGGTCACGTTGGTTTCATCCTGAGAATTAAACGACAGTAGGGTAATTTGAGGCCCGACTTGTAAAATTTGAGCCCTATACTCTCTTTACACGATTTTGCACATTAAACAGTAGTCCCAACTAAATAGTTCAGCTTTGATCACTGTGTGGCGTTTTGTTATTGAATAGAGTATAACCGGAGTCCCAACTTAATAGTTCAGCTTTGATCACTGTGTGGCGTGCTGTTATTGAAAAGGGTGCATAGGGTCATTAACTGTCACAACACTGATGTCGACTACAGTAGACATTCTGTGATTTTACCAACACCTGTATAATCAGTTGTTAAAAATAAAATATGCGTTCAATCTTGAAAAACTGATATATGTTGGGACATAAATTTCAGAAATAACACAAATTTTCAGTCACTTGAAGTTGTGGATCGCGGTAGCGAGACACAACTTCAAGTGGCTGAAAATTTAACTTTCTTAGCTCAGTGCTCTACTATAGGGTCATTTGGTGAATGGTACTGCTACAGCCTAAATCGTACAAAGAGGGCGCCAAATAGATGCATTGCCAGACCAAACATACGCTTTCACTATTATTATCTCAACCGAGCAAACGTCGGACATTGACTAAATATAAAATGAATGTTGGTCCACCGTCTACCCAATATCGTGTCAATGTCTCGTGTTTGCTGGAAATATACATTTTTATTTCATTTTGTTTTGAAATGATGACGCTGACATTCACCACGTATACAGATGGACTTCAACCCTTACAACGCTCATATATCTGTGTTTAAACCATGGCGACTAAAGGGTTTCTTTTAATTTGAAATCATCATAAATGTCTTAGTCAGCTCTTTTTGCTTCATTTGAATACTTATGTCATGGAGCATTATACATATTTTAATTATTTCAGTGTGGTGACCGTCTTTATGTATATAACGTATAAAGACGGTCCCTGCGCTGAAAGTGTTAATTACCCCCTGCTGAACATTCCCATCTTCCCACGCAAGGCTCGGCTTCTCCCGAGGTCGCAGACCGACTGCGACCTCGGGAGAAGCCGAGCTTGCGTGGGAAGATGGGAATTCTCAGCAAAAACGACACCTTTATCCAGAGTTTATTACGTTAAAAAAAACACCAATAGAATAATAATAGTAAACATAAAATTGTTATATTGTATAACTTGATATAATATGTTTCTATGGATGAACACCGCGAACACTTAAATATCCGTGATATAGATCGCTATTTACATGTGAGGCAGACGATAATTTAACCCGCTTTTGACGTGCTAAGACAAAATGCCTTGACTACATACATCATGGAGGAAAATGAGATTTTGTTCTTGTATATTTGTAATCGAAATGTTTTTTCAGTTCCTTCAATTCTATTCAGTTTATCACAAATAAATGAAATGAAATGAATCGGGCTTTAGGCCACCTTTGTGCACATATAGGCTAAACTGGGCCAGGAGAACCTCCTGAGGATGGTGAGATGATTGAGATGACACTGTCCTCCAGACACAGGATTCGAAATTCGAGCCCTGGCGGTCTGAGGCCGAGCACGCTACCTCTCGGTCACGGAGGCTCCCCACAATACTAACTTTCAAACGTGGATGGGCAAGAAACAATTTTGTTTCTTTCAAACCGCCGAGACCGGGAACCGAACCCCGGACTCTGGCGTGAAAGGCAGCGGTGCTAACCACTACCCTAGGGCCCCCGCCCTTATCACAAATAAAAAGGTGAACAGAAAGTAAATTAGGCAGTATTTTTTTAAAAAATCATATGTCGTACATTTAAATTTTCATTTGGTATGAAAGTGTCAAATTAATCGCGAAATTATCAATCCCGTGACGCAACAAATGCACACATGCTACCTGTATTTTCATTCAAACTAAATTTACAGCAAAGCATACCGAGGCACACAGTATTATCTACAAATCACCCCCAGCCCTACTGGCTACTGTTTGTCAGCTACGGCAATCTGCACCCCCTCCCCCCGAGTTTTTGGATACAGGATTTTTTTTTAATTTAATAATTGATAAAGATATAAATACAAGCTTTACCATGTTTACAATTAATTAAGATATTGAATGTCCGATTAGCATATATGACAGTGAAAACTCAATTTTCACAAATATTATAATTACGGCGTTTGGTGTCCGCACGTCAAATTTGTCAATAAAATATATAAGCGAGGCCACTTAGAAAAACTCATTGTCTGAAAACGAATAAGGTGTTATTCATCCACTCAACTCTCGTCGCACCCAGCTTTATTTTATCCACCTTGAGATGTGAAAATTTCTTACGCTATTTTCACGTTAATGTGCATTAAAATGTCGTGAAAATGTGCTGCTTTTATGAAGTACCCAAGTACAGTGTGTATAATATCTAAATTATTTCGATAAATTATGGAATTTTCATCGATAGATTTTGTAAAAAGCATTGTACAAATGTGACTAGGGGGATTAACCCTTTTCCCGCCAAGTTATTTTATTCAAATTTTCATTCACCTGAAGTTTTGTCTCGCTACCGCGACCCACAGCTTCAAGTGTGGTGTGTGAAAATTACAATAAGAGTCCTTTAATTTGACACCAAAACATTAGCAACACTTAAATGAGTTTTAATACTCATTTCATTGGGAATAGGTGTGATTTACCCTGTTAACAAAACAGATTAAAAACGACCATAGACATGTTTAGCACTTGGATCACTTAATATTAAACCCTTTCAGCGCGGGGACAGTCTTTATACGTTTTGTCATTTATACGTTTTGACATTTGTCATGATTTCAAATTGAAAAAACCCTTCGATTTCAATGATGCATTCAAAAATGTTTCAGCGTTGCAAGTGTTAACTGACCGATTCAGTAGAATGAGCAGAGGCTCGCTTGTGGCACGTGACCCTCATAGACTCTCCTTCCACAACACGGTTCTCTATTGCGCATGCTCCGCAAGTGTCGTCACGAGCCTGTGCAGACAGCTTGGCCGGACAGTTTCCGGTCCTTTCCTTGGATTTAAACTTTTTCTCGTAAGCAGATCGTACCTACAGAACATATGCATAGGCCTATATATTAATGTCGCTGTTAAATGATAATAAAGATTTCGGAAAAAACGTCTTTGTTGAAATACTACTTACTTCAAAGCTACAGAGGCAGTGGAAAATGAAAAAGAAAACACCCTGAAAAAAAGAAAATTCAAACCATGAGAAAGGAATAACGACAGGACACACACATATTAAAAGTACAACATTTAAAAATAAATCTGTAGCCGTTTTAATAGATCTTGACATAACTATACCACATCTTACCTGTAATGAGTTACAGATTGTAAACAGGTATGTAAAGATGAGTGTGGGACCGTCACTGACGGAAAGAAATCCAAATATCCAGGACAAACCTAATATTGGAAGCAACACGAAAGCAGCTCGCAAACCAGCTCTGTAAAAGTACATGATTAAAATATTGTTTTACGGATCGCATAAATAACACAACACAAGATAATTATGTTGCGGTTCCATTGTCTATACAATAATTAACAGGTAACTAAAAGTACATATATAACAAGTGTGAATTACGTGACGGACGGATCATGTAAAATTAGGCAAGGATATGACCTACTTTATTATCAAGTTTCTTGTTTTCCAATGATTCGAAAATCATGATCGATACAAATGATACAAATGAATTAACATTTGCTAAGAAATTATTAACAACAAAAAAAGATGAATGAACATCAATAATTAAATTTATTGATATTTGCGGCAGTAAGAAAACGGCTCGTAGCTCACATCTAAATGATAATCTGCTAAAATAAATAAACATAGGCGTTGGACAAAGCGGTAGACAATACACGATATGAGTCTACTACATTAAAACTGTGTCAGATAAGATAAGTGATGACATCTACACGAAGATTGCCACTAAAGCATGCAGCTGTCAGATTATCAACTCCTTACCCGCTAAGATATCTCATTTTCACCCACTTGAAGTTGTGTGTCGCTACCGCGACCCACAACTTCAAGTGGGTGAAAAAAGTCATAATTGTTTAATTTGAGACCGAACGTTAACAAATCTTGATGTTTAAACACTCATTTCACTCCCAGTGATAGTGATTTGATCTGCTAGTAAGACGGATTAGAAACGATAAAAACCGTGTACAGCGCCTAAGGGGTTAATCTGTCAGTACTCACTTGGCAGCTGGTATTTCCTCTGTCTTAATACGCCCTGTTGTGTGATGGGATTTGACCATAACCCGGATAACCATGATCAGTATGACTGTGTTAATCTGAACAGATAGTCAAAACATACACGATTAAGAGATTCTGAATAAATCTGTCAGTATTATAGCCAATTTTGTGTACGAAATGAAATGAATCGGGCTTTATATGTACACATATAGGCTAAACTGGGCCAGGAGAACCTCCTGAGGATGGTGAGATGAATGAGATGACACTGTCCTCCAGACACAGGATTCGAAATTCGAGCCCTGGCGGTCTGAGGCCGAGCACGCTACCTCTCGGTCACGGAGGCTCCCCACAATACTGACTTTCACACGTGGATGGGGAAGAAACATTTTTGTTTCTTTCAAACCGCCGAGACCGGGAACCGAACCCCGAACTCTGGCGTGAAAGGCAGCGGTGCTAACCACTACCCTAGGGCCCCCGCCCAATTTGTGTACGCCAATCCAATTATGATAACAATGAAACTACGGGATGCGATTAGCTGAAATTTACAGTTATTGCTTTAAAGAATTGAGTACAATACAATACACTAATATTTTCTGATGTTAGACAATATATTATCGCACGTTGAAATGCACATTTATAATAAAATACATATAATAAATATTTAAGAACAACGGTACGTGTATAACACTAGCTCTAATTTGCCGTGGGAACTGTTGAGAAAAACGCTGATGATAATTTCTGTATCTGTGTATTAGAACGTGATAATACCTGACCGATTATGGGAAATTAAATGAAATGAATCGGGCTTTAGGCCAATTTTGTGCACATACAGGCTAAATTGGGCCAGGAGAACCTCCTGAGGATGGTGAGATGAGTGAGATGACACTGCCCTCCAGACACAGGATTAGAAATTCGAACCCTGGAGGTCTAAGGCCGAGCACGCTACCCCTCGGTCACGGAGACTCCCCACAATACTGAGTTTTACGAGTGGATGGGGAAGAAACACTTTTTGTTTCTTTCAAACCGCCGAGACCGGGGAACGAACCCCGAACTCTAGCGTGAAGGGCAGCGGTGTTAACCACAACCCTAGGGCCCCCGCCCGACCGATTATGGGATGTATTATATACATTAAACAAAAACATTCATTTAAAGCCACAAATTTCGCTCTGATTTTAAAGTAGGTACACTATTTTTACTTCAGATTTCAAACGGTTGCAAGTGAAATTAGAGGAAGTAATTACGTAAGAAGTGGATTATTGGTATAGCTCCCCTGGGAAGAGGGCTGCAACGTTCTCTAGCTTTCAATATGTTACGCGTCAATTTGAACTTATTGACAATCGATACTTACTATTATTGTCAAAGCCACAAAGGGAACGAAGGCTATTAATAGCAATCGATTTGTCATCCAGCAACTAAACAAAAAACATAAGTATAAAATTCACAAATTTATGAGTTATATAGTGTTGCATAAAGAATGCAAACATATTTTGTTAATGCAATGCAGTTAGCTATGTCTACATATTGTCACTTTGGCGTTAAATAGTCTTACTATGGCACCTCTGAATGTAAAATCTAAACAAAATAAATTACCGATCAATTCCTCCATAATCATCCACAAAGAAAGCCAGAGATAAGCACACCACAAGAACGGGAACACCTACAAGTATAAAATGTAATATTTTATCCATTTTAGTGAACAAATGCCGTCGAAAATTAATAAATCTATAAATGTTAATAAACATAAAAAACATATTCATAATTTTGGCATGCAAATATAAACATAAATTTACCAACCCCAACCGAGGAGAAGATATTTCAAAAAGTAAGATTGGTGATGGAACACTCGCACCAACGAGATGTAGAGATTAAGCCCCTCGATCAGCATCCAACAAAACATGGCCGTCAAGGAATAATGTAGTAGCACAGCAAAGGTCTGGCACACAGCCTGTATGCAACATTCAAAGTAGAACTCATTACCATGCGATTAGATATAGTACCTATGTTTCAAGCGTCACAATCGCAGATTTCAACGAGGCCTTCGGCAGCTCGATACGGAAATCTAATGAAAAAAATGTGCCATATGATGAAATTTGATCATGTGAAAACGGTTATGAAATTAGATTTTTATAGATGGTGGAGAAACTAAATAATATATAGAACCAATCTTCGTCTCAAATCTAATTGATTATTTTTTCACATATTGTTATGTGAAGAATGTGACACAGCGAGTTCCAGGTCGCTAGTTCCAGGAAGTGTTGATGCTGACTTTCAATGAATGATGATGTTTCAGATCCTAAGAGTATTTTCATGTTTTGATGAGTAGGCCTGATTCATTGAGTAGGCCTAATTCATTATTCGCCTTGGTCAACGTATATAAACTGACACATATGTTATAAATAACAACTTAATAAGTCAATGACCAGAAGAAAAATCATGCGTTGATTCTATGCTGCTTTATTGTTGGATCACCGCCAGCGACGCTTAAGCCGATATATAATCGTTTCTTGTAAGCATGGAAGCAGATTATTCCCATGAGCGGATAATTCCACTTTCTCGAGAATAAAAGGCCATTACAACCAGAAGACTACTCTATAGTAAATTAAAAGGTATAAGTTTTGTGATAGATTCGTTTCGGGAACGGTTGACTGCATAATAATATAAATCCTTTAAATATAATGCAGTATAGAGATTTTAAGATATAGATAATGGTGAATGGGAGTTACCTGATTTGACGTTCGATCAAAGCCGCAGAAGAAGGTCACCTGGGCTAATATTATGGACAGTGCTAGCATTCCGTGTATTCTGATTCTCTCACTTTTTATCCTTTTAAAATTGAGGAATTACCAATGTACATAACATTACATTGTGTAAATAAAAATAGTTGTACTACTTTTAAATTTCACTATTCATATCAAAATAGTTTAATTCAAATTCACGTGTAAATGTCTTCTAGTTAGCCCTGGTATGTTTTAGAAATAATAAGCATTATACAATGCATTATTAACCCCTTAACCGCCAAATTAATTAATTGTAATTCTCACCCCCTCGAAGTTTTGTCCCGCTAACGCGATCCACAACTTCAATTCAGTGAAAATTATTCAGATTTGACAAAATAAAGGTCAACGATTGAATGATTGAAGTCACATTTAGTATTTAACGTACTAATAATAATAATAATAATAAAAAAGGAATATGATCGGGACCGGCGGCTAAAGGGTTAAACGATGTACAACCCAGCATCTCGTCAATCTGAGAGTGTTGAGATATGAGTGCATAATTATAGCCAATAATATCTTACCTTAAGAAAATATAAACTGCCAGAGACAGACAGCAGCCCAGAATGGAAAAGGTGCCTCCGATGTATGATATGTAGGTGAGTGTCTTGTCGTGAACTGGTGGAAGCTTAAGCTACAACACAACGCTATATATCAGGTTCGATTTAACAATAGCCTGTGGAGTGCTATATTATTTTCAAATCAATATATTTCATTTAAATTAATAAATTCAAGGCCTCGTTTTCGGTCACACATGAAAATTGATTTCGCCAAGAGACTCGCAGATCCCAGGAACTTATACATACTAGTATATAAGGTTTAAAGGCATTTAACGGAGCAAATCGATAATATAAAGATAGCCACCATAGTCAGAGGTGAGTACGGACTTCACCTATAGACTTTATACAGACCCTAAAAACCTAGATTAGAAGAGGTTTCAAGGCTTTTAACTGAACATATGATTTTATTGATTTATTTAATAAAATTGATAAGTAAAGATGGCCTCCATACAAATGGGTAACTTCACATAAAAAATGGAGAGATCCAACAATTATTTTTGATGTATCGCAATAACATAGTTAACAAACAATTTACCTTCACGTTTTCAAACCTTGACCTAGTATGACCTTGTCATTCGGTAAAAAAATGCCGGAGGTGTTAAATGCTTGTTTGAATTATGAATTTAGCTTGTTATCCCAGCCGGAGCATTAGCCAAAAATATATGGCGGCGGCGGAGTCGGAGCACGATTATAGGCGTACCCCGACCCATTGGGCCGATGTGCAAAAAGCCTTCAGATTAACTTTACCTCAAATAGATCGAGTAATAAAGCAAAGTTAGTGAGATGGTAACAATGACATGTAGTGTGAGTTTCATTTTGCTCTGCCACATCACAACCATCCTCCAGCCATCTGCCCTGAGCATGTCTACAACACAATCAGCAGACAAACACTCTGCGAAATATAGTCAATTTCTGTGGTGAAATAAGTGTGGTTAATATTTATAATACATACGTTGTGGCATTAATTAACCATTATTACGGACATAATCAACATTTTTTCATAAACAAATATTTTGTATATATATACCTCCATTCCATTTTTTGCAGATACATTAAATACCAGTGTGTCAATTTTTAATGACGTATGGCTTAAAAAACCTAGTATGCTGTTCAATAAGTTTATACAAAAAAAACATAAAAACCATGATGAATCTCCACTTACATTGCAGAGATATTCATGAAGAAACAATTCCCTCGATATTCTGCATATGTATCCTGGAAAAAAGATCCCAGAGTCTTTCTGATTGTAATAATATTATTTTGCAAATGTTGCGTAATGGCTTGTTATGATTGGCAGTACAACGTTTTTCTAACTTCTGTTATAAATACAATTTCACAGAATGAATATATAATACGTACAGAATACATGTATTTAGAGTTTACCAGGTACGGTAATAGCAAAACATACAGAAAAGGATATCTAACTTGAAATAAATACATTTCCATCTACCATAATATGCAGAAATGTGATAATAATGGGCTGAGTTCGGTTGATAATATGATCCTCGTCCATTCCCATGATCTGTGCAGAAGCCACCCGTGAGTTCATTACCAGGTGTACACTACTGTTCCTATAGAATTTAACCAGCATAAAAAATAAACAAATACGATATAATTGCAGTCAATGGCCACGCAAAGTTAATATATTATGAATACATTGTATATGATGCCACACAGAACGTGTCCATCAAACAGTCGATGACAGTCAGCCATTATTGCCCATGTGTTTGTTTTTATATCATTATTATTTCTTCAGATGAATTTAGGTCATAAATTGATTTGTTTAAATTTCACATAGGATATATCTAGAATAATTAATTATTTTTGTTATAATTATTAGCCCTACTATTGATCTTAGCATCTTATCATGTTAGATCTATATATACTATTTTAAATAGTTGACGATAGAATGACTTAATGTGGCTGCTAGGTCGAGATAAATAGTTTGTGCTTGTGTCATTGCCAGCAGAGGGGTCCAATATAGATCAACTATGACTTATATAATGTATATTTTCATCACCCAGGTCATAGAAATGATCACACAAATTCAGGTTTCCAATGTATTTTGCATTGTCAATAAAAGAGAGATACAGCATACACAATTTATAGAGAATCTTCAGGATGCAAATAATCACATAACTATCAACACCAATACCTACCAAGGAGCAACGATAGGATTGCGATTGAGAATGTCGTCTAGCGTGGAAAATTGCGCTCGGTATAAACCGGCTTCTGCAAATAAAGGAATATCATACATACATTATATGTATATATGTGCATACATTCATTTAACATAGACCATTGGTATGTGTGCTACATAAATGTGCGACACAATACAAGATGTATGATGAAAAACAACTGCAATTATTTAATGACATGAGCATAAACTGATTATAATATTATCAAAATGACTGAACCTCTTGGAGTACCGGTATATAATTTATATGGCGAAGGCTAATTATATATTTACTGGACAATTTACCGTTGGTGAAATATGCCATATATGGTGATAATATTTCATTTACACATTGAAATATTTTTGCATATATTTCCTCAACTTATTATGTTTCCCAGAACTGCAGCTTGAATAGTAATTACAGCTAAGATTTTCTAAAACAGCTTGAGAATATTCTTATTAACATCGAGGTCATTATTCGGTTATCTCAGAAAGAGATAATGACATTAGGAGCATAGTTAAATGGATCCTTATTAACTCCTCTTATCACATCATGTCCAGGACACAGGGAATACATGTAGGGGCCTGCATGGATAGTAGCCCGGTTTGAAATTGTGTACAATTTGGTTGTGGCCTGCATAATGTGTATGATCAAGGCAAGTCGTAATCTCTTGAGATAATAGAGTTTTCAATCGGAATAAGCTGGAATATATGAGTGCCACAATGTTTACCTTTTTTATCCATCAGAGGCTCCGACACTTCACGTGAAAAAGTGAAGGTACTGCCACCGTCAGCTGATGTAAGGGTCACGTTCTGGTCTGCTGAGTGGATGGCAGGAAGAGACACGATATCAAAATCTAGAAAATACAAACAACAAATCGTCGGCTCGGAGCTAAAGGATCCTATCTGACACTCGTCAGAGTGGCAGATAGTATCCTTTAGCTCCGAGGCGACGAAATGCAACTGAGAGAACGTCAGCATGGTAACAAACAAGTAGCACGCCATGCATTGGCGTAGTAAAAACGCAGAGGGGGTGATACAATTACAGTAATTTAATTTGTACTAACGTAATAAAAAAACATTATGACATACATGATTAGAAGCAATAGTACTCCAATGAGAGCAATCGGGTTCATTGTGTCGCGTGTACAAGTAATCTTTCCCGTACACACAGACAAAGGGTAATTGTTTTGCAGAAACACATCAAATGTTACCGTAAATAGTTATAAGCGTGATGAAGAAACAGTTTTCTCGATCTATTGGTAAATTTCTGTTGATTAATGTAAGCTTACCTTGACTTATCGGCAGAAGTCGTGGTGAATTTGGTAGTCAGTTATGGACAACACGAGCACATTATTAAAGTTTGGAGAAGACGGGACTAGTGTATACAGAAGGCTAGGAACAGTTTCGTTGTCCTACAAGACCTAACATCAGCAGATAAGTACAGTAGCGATCGCGGAGTTTAAAGTTGGATAAGAATGGGATATGAAGAAGTAAACAATTAGTGTCACCTGGGTTTTAGTCTGAACACTTAAAGTGCTAATCTCGTCTATAGGCGGTTTCAGTCTTTGTATTTCTCCTTCAAAACTTTGCAAGGAAACTGTGCATCAAATTTGCAAAATTGGAATATATTTTGATTCAAATTGTACAAGAATTTCCACACACTTGAAGTTGAGGATCGCGGTAGCGAGACACAGCTTCAAGTGTGTAAAAAACTAAATGATATAATTTAGTGCTTTAAGGGTTAACAATTGTTTATTATTATTTTGAAGAGGATAGTTTATCATCCTTACCACGTCGTGGTCATGACAAGGATAAACAGAGCTACAAAATGGTACGCTATTTCTCCTATGTACTCTCATAATTAGGTGGGTACGTTCACTCGCGAACCCAAGAACGTAAAGACAAACGTATTAAGAGAGACCGCGGCACTTGATTAGGAGATGTGGCGCTGCTAGGAATCTCAGCTTTTCTCACACTCCACGCAGTAATTTTCACTATGAGGCGTATATTGATATCAGCCCATATCACACTCTAGCTGTAGTTTGAACTACAATCTATGGCAGTTATCTCATGTGCTACTTTATCGTGTGAGAAAATACAAACGTTGATCATTTTTGGTGCGATATGGGAAAATACAGCACATATCCAAAGAATAAGGTGTTCGCCTAAAGGCTCACACCTTATTCATTGGACGAGTGCTATATTTCCCCATATCGCACTCAAGTGAACAACGTTTGCATATCCTCAAGCTACTGTGCCCGTAAGGTAAAAAATGTGCAAAAAATTGTGAAATGGAAATGTTTATTTTCTATATTATGTTATATTATATTTATTCGCCATACACAGTAGGCTGTACATGTAAATATGAATACATGTGAGTTTATTAAACAAACAGTATAATACGGCAGGTTAACTGAGGACAGGCAACTATAAAAGCCCAGAAACCGTCATCATAATTATTTAAAATAAATGAGCTTCACAATCATGGAAAGCTAACCAAACGTACAGTACAATGTAATTTCATAGTCACATAATTTGAAAAAGACAACAGGTGAATATTCCTTTACCTAGAGTTGGAGCTTGCACACTTATTACATCCCAGCGAGTACACGCGTCACATGTATCTAGTACTGTCACTTTGGTATATAACATACTCCTGGCGAAGTTCTCCAGTGATAACAAGTAAAACGCTATCGTCTGTGTCGTATTCTCCTACATACAAATCTTACCAATTATAAACATAATTAGTACAGCTGTTAATGGTTAATGCAAACTGCTGTTTATATTATACATAATTAAACATGATACAACAAGTTACGTGTGTGGTTAAATATACTTTGGCCACTCAGTATATAAAACTATATATTTCTACTTTTAGCAAGTTTAGTGTTTTTTTTAAATATATAAACAAACGATTGACTCATTGGACCTGAATTATTGGCTCCTATTTTCACTTTTTCATTCATTCACTTGAAGGTGGAATTGCTAACGCAATTACCAGCTTCGAATAAAAAAATCAAATATTTTTATTAACTGTGGATGTACCACATAACTTGCATCATCTCAGTGGTAATTTGTCAGTTTATGTAGCTTGAAAATCTTAAAAACGTACATATACATGATGTACGGACGTGCCTGGCAGAACAAGGGTTAAATGTGTGGAATATAGGCAATACACCTGATAATACACGATGATACTTATCACATACGGGATCAATGAAGCTATTCCAGCTGTTGAGAGTTTCATTGGCAGTTAAGTTGCTCAATGTTAATGCAAATTCCTGAAAAAGTAACAAAAAAGGTTGAGCTTGTATTGCATGTATTGTATTTTTCCATATTTGCAGGAACTAAGGTTTTGTAATCGTTCTGATTATATAAAGTTTACCACTTTGTGAAGGTATAACACACATTTTGTAGTCAACAATAAAATAAAAATGTCAACGGTGGTATAATGTGTTGTTATGCAAATATGTATAATAGCCTATTTCTTGTCCATGTTTAATAAAATAAGCTTACACGTTTACCTTAGTATTTTAAAGATAATTATAGCCTAATTATACCAAGTTCAAACAAGATTGATTGTTTCTGACATTGCGCAACATAACGTGTATGTTTACAAACCTTTGTCATAGGTTCTATGTTCCATAATATCCCGGAGAAAGCGTCTGCATACAGAGCTATGCTGGGTGACAAAAAGCGACATAATCATCACATCACATCTTAACTGTGCCTGATTTCAATTAAAAACTTAAAAATTTAAAAACTTAAATCATAGTTTTGAAATGTTAATCCTTACAGCGCGGGGATCGAAGCGGGGATCAGATTCGGACGTCTAAAGTAAGTCGATCCCCGCACTGTAAGAGTAAAAAATATTTGTAATGGCCGTAGACCCATAACATGAGTATTCAAATGAACCAAAAAGAGCTAACTAAGACATTTATGATGATTTCAAATTGGAAAAAACACTTTGGTCTTCATGGTTTAAACGAGTGCTATATTTCCCATATCGCGTCAAAAATGAACAGTAAGGTTCTTGAATTCGCGAATTTGTCCTTCTCGTGAAATTCGCGAAAATTAAAACCTCGCGAATATTACCAGATCTACAGTATTGTGCTTTGTCTGCTATATATCTCTCATAGTGCCATTTTTCTTCCTTCGGTATACGATACTTTTATGAAAAGAAGTTTACAATATTTCAGATGTGGACCAATCCAAGCAAATAGAGACACATGATATGATCCATAATATTAGGATGAGTAACAACCTAAACCAGCTGCACTCACTAGTTCATGATTTCCGTATACATCATCAGATCAATAGGGTAGAGTGTGCTGTTGCTGGCACCACCCTGCACCAACCATCTCATATCGTCCATTACTACCCTCACGTCGTCAACCTGCGTGGGCCGATTACTTAATACATTTTTAGCCTGTAAAAAAATAAAGTAATAATTAATTATGTAACTATATTGTTCTTCTATAAAAAAGAGTTCTTTGTTAGTTTAGTTAAATATATTAACAGCCGTGTAGATCTAATAATTCTAATTGGCGAAGGCATAATATCCTAACTCTTAAAATAAATTATAGCTGAAAATAGCAGTGATTAGCTGATCTTGTACTGTGACAGACTGAGCATATCTTTCATTGGTTGTATTGGGGGGTAGAATAACATACTTGGTCCGAAACATCTTCAAAATTGGGCATATAAGTTTAGTATCGAATGATGAAGATATTACCATTGTTCGTATTCTAAGTATTACATGTGTAAGATCCATCCTGTTATTCAGTTCTAGAAATGATTCGATGAAATGGAAAAACAGTCTGTGTGTCAAAGAAATGTCTCATTGACTGCACCCTGTCTTTAATGATATGGTTTATCCCATGGTTTGATATTCAGCACAGCAAAAAGGTAAAATAATAAGTTACTCGCTTTTGGATTTGCATGGACACTTTGAATTACAGAGAAAGTCAAGGGATATAATTTTAAAGGCTCAGTTATGTGTGGTTCAAATGTATTCACGGCTGATTTGTTTTTTTCAGATATGAATGCTGGTGTGTGTTGTCATCATAACTTGAACATACATGCAGCAATTTACCTCATTGTAGAAATTAGAGGTGTAGCTGTTGGTACAGTAGCTGATGACTGGGTCAGCCCATTTGGCTCCAGTACTCAGCATGTCATCTCTGTCACAGCTTCTGTGGACATCCCCATCGGCACCCTGAGGACATGGCTGTATAGCAGTACTTCCCGCAGGAGTGTCTGGCCAGCTCAGCTGGGCACCTGGCAGCGTGTCGACCTCAGCTGGACAAAAAGCTACAACGTACACAGTTAAATAACAATGACGGTCACAACAATACGTGGATATTACGTACATTTTTACAGGCCTGATGTGGGTGTAGATTTGTAGAGTATGATAGTCGACTCCCCAAAATGTGAAATCACTCTCAGTCCTGTTCCTCAGTGTTGGGGGTTAGAACAAATGCCGAGCTACTCTATCCAGTCTGATTTTACAATATTACGATGCTGAAATTATGACATTGATATGAAAAACAATACCTATTATATTATATCAGAAAAATAAATACTGACGAGTGTTAACTGTCAGTTTGTATCCAATTGTATCTATTGTTAATCGCCATCTTCATTTTGGTCCTTGAGGGATTATAAACAAAGCCTGAATATTCATTGGTGACTGGTAGCAGGTCACATCCAGCTAACACGAGACGTTGACCCAATGCTGGAGTATTACTGCTCTACCGTTGGCGAGGCTGGACCAACATCATAGCGTCTTAATATCTGAAATTGTGTTTTAATAAATAAGATGACTTATGTGCTGTATTAGTAATAACTTCTTTCCAAAAATAAATATTGCAAAGATATGGTCAAATTTGTTAAACTTTGAAAGTATTATTGTATATTTGGCGGTCAAAGGGGTATCATTCTCATATGTTGTATATGAGGATTTACTTAATGAATCGTAGTTCGAATTCTTGTTAATAGGTGGCACCACTACATAATGCATCAAACACACATTGTATGGTGAAATTCGCAAGTCGACTATCCTATTGTACTATATCTTTGGTATTACTAATACCTTTTAGTGGAACAGGTTAATGTTGTATAATTTGATTAGCGCACTTCATAGGGCCTACATCGAAGATACTAGCTTTGAATTAAAAACTGATAGATAAAGATACCATACGCATGACATCGATTCCGTGAGTAGTACACCAGCGAACACGAGCCATTGACCCGAAGTTGGGTTGATGTTGTTCTATCGTCCTCGACGCTGGCCCGACATAAGGCCAACATTTGCTGGGACCCGTGTGACAATAAAACATAATTATTGCACGATTTCTGGTTTCTGCATGATTTTGAGTTAATAGATTTATGTCTTATGTTTTTTGATCGAAATGACCGATATTTGACCTTGAATTATTGAAAATGGTTACCGCCAACACAAAAATAAAAACGTTTTTGTATGCACTGAACTATAATATCATTAACAAAATTTAAAAAATAGACTACGTGATACGGCAGATTATGATAAAAGACATTCGAAACTGTGTTTAGGCACAGTATATTTTAACAAGCTTTGATGTGCTTAGTAATTAGACTGACGTCATTATTTTAATAGTAAATATGTCAAATGACTTCCATCTTGGATTTTACGATAAACTATAGGTCAGGCGATGAACAATAAACATCAAAAAGGTATGTGCCTGCCCCAAAGTCATACAAAATCAATAAATATTATTGAGCAATTCCGTGCCACAAATAAAAAAAGAGGTTTAATTTACATTAAGATTTACATTTTTCTTGTTTATATGAAGGTGAATTTCGCGGCCATTTTGGAATTTTTCTTTCAAATTTACTCTTCAGTAACGTTTATTTCTGCTACACTATGTTACCACAAATACATCATATTATCGTCAACATGATTAGTAAATAGTAACAGTAAATACATCAAAAACGGCGGATGTCTTGGATTTGAAGGTCAAATAAAGGTCATTTATTTCCAATGACACAAGAACAAGATTATCAATTAAAAATATTGAAGAAACCATAAATTGTGCTTTTATGTGCGACAAAATATAGAAAATTCCCCTGTTCAGCAGGCTACGAATCTCTACAAATCGCCTCTCCGAATTAATTTGGAAAAAATCTGGGAGTTTGACTCGTACCGTGTGTATGCATGGTGCGGAAGGGTATGGGACGGTAAAGGTTCGGGAGATAATTATTGTCTAACATGATATGGCTCGTGTTCAGATTTGGGGCTAGTTCAGATTGTACGTCTACTTGGATGGTAAAGTGTCAACGCCATGCATATTGTGCGGTAAATGTATTCGTAAGGTTTGCCCATACGGCATCGATATGTAATGATGCGGGTGTGAGTTCGTAAGGTACGGCAGCGGTTCGGATGCCAGTCAGCAAGTACGTATCTCCTGCCACGAATCTCCACGAACGACTGATTCGGAGTAAAAATATAAATTTGTTTGCTGGTTCGGGGCTGTTCTCATTCGGATCGCACGCACTATTCGTAGCGCCATGCGGCTTGGTTAGACAAGCTAGGATTCCTTACACGCGGTATGCGGCTTGCATTAGGGGGCCTAAGCGTTATGCTGCAAAAATCGCTACAGCATATTACAGTAGGTATGATTCCTTACACACGGTATCGGCTTGCTGTATGCGGCAAATCGAATCCCTCCATGTAGCGATCCATGCGGTATCCGAACGCAGAATCGGACGGGGAAATCCGCAAATTACTTCAATTAACTATGACATTCAAGAACATCCCCTTCACTTTGTTCATTTAATTACTGTGGCCTAAGTACCCTAAAGTGTCTGACTCTCGTCACCCCTTCAAGGGCATGCCTTTCCATGTTCCCAACCTAGTGCACTGACCGAGGAGAAGTATAGCCTGATTTATAAAAAGGAAAACAATCATACTAATTGATATAAATTATACCTCATCTAATGCATTTACTAATGTAGTCAGATCCTGACTTGAGTCGGATCCTGTAGCCGTTGGGTTGTCCAGTGGGGCTTTCCCCAATCTACTTCTCACCAAGAGATCACGTAGATTTTGTCCCCTTTTAAATGCTGTTACACACCGTTTATACAGGATGTTTGGATGTTTCGCTTTAAGTTTATTGAAGGAAGTCTTCACTAATTTAGCTGCCTCCACCGCAGTTGCAGAGTAGGTAATAACAAAGTACACTGAGGGAATTTTGTACAGTCCTTGTTGGTTGTTTGGCTGGATAGTGGGTTGGTTGGTTGGTTGGTTGGTTGGTTATTTGACTGGCTGGCTGGCTGGTTGGTTGTTTTTTAGTTAGTGTTAGTTAGTTAGTTATGGGCTAACTAACCAACGGGGCGGGAACCAGATACTTCAGGTTGGATGTAAACCCGTGGCTCCCTAGCACTGTCCAGAAGGTACCACTGAGGGTTATACTCATTCGTGAAGCATCCTGCCACTCACATCATAATCCTTAAGGCCGAATGCGACTAATCGTACCTACTGAGTGTACGTAGCACAAACCACTCTGCTGAATCAACCAAGTTAAGCAACCAACTTAGGCCTAATCCTAATTTTTGGAGGGTGACCGTCCTGGGTTCGAACCCTTGACGTGCCCTTATTTTTTTATGTCATATATGACTTTTATATATAACTCTAGAGTCTAGAGTCCCACAATAACCTTTGAGGCTCACTTCCGACAAGGTGGACTCGAACCATTAAGGCTCACTTCATAATTCATTAATGCGTTGATGTACATATTTAAATGTCATATCACTACTCTGACTTTATCAGCCGAGTTTTCCAGATAGAATCAAATTTTGTGGTGTCTGAAAAATGTCCCAAGCCAAGGTGGACTCGAACCACCGACCTTCCCCCTATGTATGAGCTATCGGCGAGGGACTGGTTGGTTGGTTGGTTGGTTGGTTGGTTGGTTGGTTGGTTGGTTGGTTGGTTGGTTGGTTATTCTGAGGAAGGCTCAGCAGAAAAAGAACGATAAACTCGCCGCATCCCGTATAAAAGGAAGCGCAGCATGCCGCATACCGTACCGCATAATGCATAGCCCATGCCGCATGTAAGAAATCATAGCTTTGCGAACCTTTGTGACCGACGTACGTACCGATCAAGGAAAATAGATTGGTCATTAATAATTGATTTTCATCTCATCCTTAGGATGTTTTATGGTCCAGTTTTAACATTGTCTCAGCGCAAATGTAGCACGAAATTTCATTTATTTATTCAGTAATTAATTTACTCATTCATAAATTTATTTATTTATAGGCCAAATGTTTCCAATTGCCATTGAATTTAAAGTTCTTTGTATATTACTGGTCTCATTATAATTATGAACTATACAATTAAAAATAAATAGCTTTTCTATATTATTAGTGAATATACGATTGCTTATCTACTAGCAATATGTAGGATGTTCCTGACTCCTTCTTTTCGCTAAATTGTTACATCTGGTATATCAAAATTATTTCATTTCGCTGCGATATCAGCCTAATGTATTACAGGTATGTTGGAAAAAGTGCAATCCAAACCGTCGACAAGAAAAGCCGCCTAAAGATGTTTTGATGCACGACATACAATTTTTACGTGCTGAGCGATTCGTGGAATAACAGATGAAAGGAAGCAATGAACAGGAGAGAGCGGGTGGAAGAGCAGGTCAAACAAAGAGGATGTCGCCAGAAGTGTGTGGATCAACATCCGCTCCCTATCATCAAATGCTCACATCTACTTCATGTCTGGTCAAGTAATGTTATATCCATCATGGTAGTATGTCAAGTAGGGTGTGAACTACGACATAAAACACATCAAAACATAAGCTTGTGTAATCCTGTCAGGTTTGGCCTGATCATCTAACAGAAATGCACTAGAATATGCATTTAGCACAATGATCGTATTGTCCTGTCAGATATAATTAGTTGATTTGGGTGTCGTGGCTCTCAACAAGAAATGATTTGTAGAATGACCTTTGCATCAATATGCAGTAATTAATTCATGCATTGGATCTCATCTGAGTATATGGGTGATAATAGAGAAAACAGAACTATTATTATGAAATAACAGCTGTGATTTTACTCATTCTTAAAGCGAGCATTATTGCAACTTATGTTACTGCCGCTGATTCAATCCTCTTATTAAACATTCTAATTGATATCTTTGTTGAATCAGTTTGAAGTGTCATCATGATTAGCTGGCACACGCTGTAGGCCTACACGCATGTATAACATGCTTATCCACGTGGAGTGGGGGTAAATATTATTGATCAGTGTAGCGAATCGATGTACCTGAGCAATAACCAATACATTTTGCATGAACGTCTGCGAGCCTGGTTGAACAATAAACCGACAAAATAATAATATTTATTTACTGTTATCACACCATAATGGGTCCAAACTGCCACTGGAATGAGTGCCATTATACAGGACCCTTTACCTCTAAGATAGCTATATATATATAATCTTATATTATTTTTATTTGTAGACTCGATGAACGCGTGCCCTTCCTGTTTCATAAACTGAAATATTTTTACCTCTTTATTAATTTTACTTATGAAATCATGATTGCATTAAAATATCCTAATACCGCATGGGTGTAGGTCTGTAACCTTTCTGCGTGACTGGTCACATCCCAGCAAACACGAGACGTTTAACCAATGTTAGGCCGACGTCGTAGACGGCGAGCCAACATTGACACAACATTGGTTAAATGTCTTGTGTTTGCTGGGATATATTATATTATCTCACCTGAAAGCGCCTGTTGTAAAATAACAGCCACAAGAAGAAATATTATCCAATTCATCATCACCCTCAGAAGTTGTAGATCTGAAATGATTACTATATAATTAATCATTGGCGCCAGTAGCAATTTACAAAACGATTATATCAACACCAATCCTAGCTATTTTTCTTCATGTTTTAGAATGGTTTAAATAATATATTAATGCTAAGCTAAAGACAATAATATCGACTATGAAACTCGATCAATTGACATACAATATATTTGTTTAATGTCAGCATACACTGGTTACTGAATATATATCTACATTGCATGGCATAAATCTGATATAAAAACAATAGCCTACTAAATAGCTTATGGAAATGTGTAGGGTAAATAAAACTATAACATTTGAATGTCGGGAGTATTTTCATTTTTATATTAAAAAGAATAGAGCTCACGAATTTGTAAATTGACTTTACGAACACAGTAAAGGAACTATAATATAATTAGAAACATGGCCATCCCTGATAAAATTGTGATCTATTGAACATGCCACTAATCATGGTAATTAGACAAATAACATGTTTTATAATAAACCCTAAAACTGAAAATAGTGTTGGAAGCAAGTGTGGGTAATGGCCGGTATACAAGTATTTCATTAAATTAATAAACACTAGATGTTTCGAATGGATAATCTCGCCACCAATTGTATTTTTAATCCATTTATACGTGTTTGGGAGTGAATTTAAAATTTAAGGTCAAATATTGTCATTCACTGATTTTATAATTTCTTGAAAAATAGTATAACAATGTCAATCACTTATCACAGAAGGTAATGTTATTATTATGCTTTTCTCCCACAGTCGGAAGATTCTGTGCATTCTTATCATTTTAGTATTGACATGGAGACCACAGCATATTAAATATAGGGCCTATACGCCTATGACTTTTGATATTGATCAGTCTTAACTCGCTTGCATCGCTGTGAACAGGTGGAGGGTCTGAATTACGTGTAGAAGCTGTTTCTAATTCTAGTACAGATAGGCCTTAACCACAAATATCTGTACAAGGTGTCCCCATGACTACCTTTGGTAACAATAATCCAACTCTAATATAAACTCTGGAATCGGCTATGCTATGGTTTGGGGGGGGGGGGGTGGTATTTTTGTAAGGTGGTTCTGCCGAAAGCTGGAACATATGTGCTGTATTTTATGTAACACAAAGTAATGTAGGCTACGCCTAACTGTTAAAAATGCCCCCAAAATGAAAAAAATTGACATATTTTCATAATTTAAAAATGTTCATGGGATAGCATGGTACAGCCCAGAGACCTGGGTATAAAATGTATACACAACATGTATACACAGAAACGACTTCAAATTACACATAATGCTACTTAAATTGTGGCAGGGCGACTCCTTAAATACTGCAACTACAGACCCCCTGCTGCTCCCCTAATATACCTGTCTGTCTGTAGTCAGAGTAACTGTTACCGGTAACATTATTGAACTGTTCTAAAAACCCACAGTGCTATATTGTCATACGTCATACTTTATATTTTTAAAGCGAAGTCACTGTTCTACTTGTGACATCACATAATAGAAGGCTCACAATAGGAGTTTCATGATTCCCACGGATAACATAACATAGGGGCCTACAATAGAAAGGGGGAACAGTTTCTATGAAAACATGCAATATTAGTTTTATCTCTCCTAGTAAAGGATGCAGGTCTACCTACTAACAGTGGCTAAAGCCATATTACTGTTATCTCTCCTAGTAAAGTATGTAGGCCTACGGTCTAAATCCGGACCAATAGTTAACCTAATTAATGTTTTCTTTTAATGGTTTAACTAGTAGACCTATGTCTAATCGTAGTAGGCCTACACTAGGCCAGTCTATATATACACTGATATATACATACTATTTTAATTGGTGGATCCACTGACCGTGGTATTTCAACCACTACTACTACTACTACTACTACTACTACTACTACAACTAGTACTACTACTACTACTACTACTACTACTACTACCACTACTACTAATAGCGATACTACTACTACTACTACATGTACTACTACTACAACTAGTACTACTACTACTACTACTACTATTACTACTACTACTACTACTAACGGTACTACTACTACTACTACTACTACTACTACTACTACTACTACTACTACTACTACTACTACTACTACTACTACTAGTACTACCAATTGTACTACTACTACTAGTACTACTGCTACTACTCGTAGCCAGGGGGGGATTTTAGGGATTCGGACGAACCCCTTGTTGGGCACGCTGACACAGCACAACTCGCCACCGCCGCACTACAAACCCTCATAGGCCTAGTTACATTTGTAGAAATATCATCGATGATCTGTAAAAACCGTACAAACTGTTTTTCTATAAATAATTCTTTGTCGTTGATAGTAGATAATAATACACTTTACTATACTTTAGTACAGTTTAATGATTAAAACAAATTCAATTTTATCATTATTATTTAAAAATAGATCTAGATGTCCCCCCCCCCTCCCCACGCACTTTTTATAGACTGTTTATATGTCATGTAGATACGCCTATAGAAGCGATTTCTATCGAAGTAAATAATGTTGCCATTAAAATTTGCTCCATATGAAAGTGCAATTTGAATGGACTATTTCTACATTGACAACAAAGCACATATTGTGATATGTCTAAGCTTCGTTATAATTATGAGCCATATACCAAGCGCCATACGCACATACATGGCACAAGGAAGACTCCGCACCCTTGCTTCTTATGCATGTAGGCACCATGACATGGTTATCTGCGATGATTAAGTTATTCAGCGCTTTGCAACACTGAAGTCTCTTGGTAATGGTGGTTAATTTGTTGTATGATTAGCCTTAGGCCACTATGATTATTTTTAAGATATGTTTTAGATGAAAAAAATCTAAAACCTAAAGAGCAGGGCCGAGGAAAAAAACATATAAATAATCCTTGGGTCAATTTCTGGAAAATTTAATGAGGTTGAAAAAATTATGAGGGCGATAAAATAACATAGCTGGTCTCAATCTAATTCACACGCTCATTTAAAACAGAGAAAAAACATAGAGGCCTTATCATGCTTGCCTCATTCCTCACTCTCTCATCCCTAACATGTAACATTTGGACATCAATAAAAAGGAAAATCATATAAAAAATGACATTTTTTGGTTGTAGCAAACCAACTAATTTATTTCAAATAACCTTAGAATGCACCATTTTACACATAATATTGCAAAAATTGCCAGACCCCCTAAACAGCCGCCCCTTCGGGTCCGGCAGACCACTACCACTACCTCTACCACTACCACTACCACTACCACCACTACTAGTACTACTACTACTACTACTACTACTACTACTACTACTACTACTACTACTGCTACTACTACTACCACTACCACTACCTCTACCACTACCACTACCACTACTACTACCTCTACCACTACCTCTACCACTACTACTACCACTACCACTACCACTACCACTACTACTACTACTACTACTACTAGCACTACTACTACCACTATAATATGCTCCAAACTGCAGTATGGCATATTGTCCCGACTGCGGACTACCATCTGTATCTGTACCAAATACAGGTTTGTACTGAAGTGCTTAGCTATATTTCCCCTGTTAATGCCAGGTTAATTTTTTTAAGCTAGATATGTTTTTTTCATGTACAGGCCTACATGTCCGTGCTGAGAATTGGATCCATTTTCCAAGAATAGATCAAGGACTTGTTTCTGTAAAATGACATCTGCTCACCTCTTATCACTTGTGGATTTTTTAGATATATTCAACATCAGATTTTGAAATCACAGAATTTAGCCTACAAGTGATACAGAGGCCAGGTCTAACCAGCCATGTGTGTAATCGTTTAAAGTGATAGCATAGTATTATTAACCACAGCAGCATCTTATCCACCGCTGCATCTTCGGATAAAAACGTTTTAATTATGAGGATCATTTCAGATTTAATACATTGTGTTCAAATTAGTCATAGTTGCAAATATTGCTTAGACGTACAACGTCTTTTACCTCAAATACGCTGATGACATCCAGCTATATGTGATATTTGATCCTAGTGTACCAGATGACAGAGAGCAGGCGATTCGTCGTATGGAGGCATGTGTCAAGGAGATTAGACTGTGAATGGCGAGCAGATGGCTGAAGCTGAATGATGACAAGACAGAGCTGGCAATTTTCATGTCTGCACACCACCAGAAGACATATGGTCAGTGTGACATCACTATTGGTGAATCTACGATCTCGCCAGCTTCTCATGTACGTAACATTGGTGTTGAGATGGACAGTCATCTGTCCATGTCGCACCAAGTGAGCGCTATATGTAATATAAGTCATGTAACTTCCACCTTTACAGACTGTCATCAATAAGACGTTATCTGACGGTAGAAGCCACCCGGAATGCTGTTCAAGCCCTTATAACATCTCGGCTTGATTACTGCAACTCTTTACTGGCAGCAATAACATCAGCCCAGGTGAACCAGTTACAGAAGATGCAGAACAAATAAATAATAAAAGCAGCTCGCCTTGTAACACATCCTCCACGGCTTCATCACATCACACCAGTACTAGAACAACTTCACTGGCTGCCTCTGGAGTGCCGTATTCAATTCAAGGTGGTAATGATGGTGTTCAAGTGTCTACACAACGAAGCTCTATCGTATCTGGGTGACCTTCTGCAACCCCGTAAAGTGGGCAGTCGTCTCCGCTCTGACAGTGCCATTAAACTGTACCAGCCCATTGCTCGTAAGTCAGTTGGCGAGCGGGCCTTCAGTGTTACAGCACCAACATTGTGGAACAATTTGCCCACAGATCTACGCAATTTAAATGTTTTATCTGTTTTTAAGCGTAAATTAAAGACACACTTTTTCCGTAAATATTTTAACTGACATCTTAAGCTAGTCGCTCAAAGCATTATTTTATTGCTTCGATAATGTATTTTAAACTATTTAAATATTGCTATAATTAATCATTGTTAAACTGTTCATTATCATGTTTATAACTTATAATATTTTATTGTTAATTTATTTCATTGTACATCGCCTTGATCCACCCTGTGGGATATGTGCGTTATCAAAGAACCTTTTATTATTATTATTATAAAACTGCGTCCTGCAGTATCCGTCTTTTATCGTCTTTCATAACTAGCTTTCAATCCAAACTTACAGCTTCTTTTTATACAATCTATTATATAATATTATTGAACACGATTTTGATACCTATATTTGAAAACATGTATCTTTTGAATTGCTACATCTTAATGTACTTGTCATGATAATAATTCTAATTTGCACGTTTCTGTATAATCATGTGATGTTTATATCTATGTATGTATAATTGATTATTTTGCCATTTGTATAAGCATGGATTTTTAAGAGGGCCTCATGGCAGATGAGCGAAGGCTCAATGGGTCACCCTCTATGAATAAAAAATATTATTATTATTAATAGTATCTGTTAATAAATTGTATAATATATATTGTAGCCTGCACTGGATTTTTGATTATTTTTCATTTGTCTAATATAGGCTACATTTCGATGTATACTACAAGTTAGAAATATATATTTAGACCTGGGTCAATGATTATGTCCCGTCGATCCCCCCCTCCCCCCCCCCTAATACACTATGATACTTTAACATGTTTAAAGAGGATTACGAATTAGTTTATGCAGAAATATTTAAAATACACATTATATATTATCGCCTTTCTTATACATCATAATTATTTGCATTGTTAATTGTTTGATTTTTTTTTCGCAAGCTGGACCTAGATTTTAAATGTCATGAAGCGCGCGTTGTGAATGTTTTTTTTATTTATTATGTTAATTATAGATTACTGGTTTTTGCGACATTAACAAAATAAACTAACCCTAAGAAAGGTTCTGATGTTCTTACATTCCACTGCCTATCTTATTGAATAATATTCCAAAAAAAAACTAGCTGCAGGGAACGAAATAGTAGACCTATATGTCTCAGCTTATACAATATGACATAACAGTCGCCAATATCTGATCCTCAGTTTAACCCTTTACTCGCCGGTGCCGCATATAGTCGGGTTTTCTTTTTTTATTAGTACATTAAGCACCACCTTTTAAACATGTTAAAGATAAAATGTGACATCAATCAGCAAGATTTGAAAACAGCTGACCTTCATTTTGTCAAAATCTGAATAATTTTCACTCACTTGAAGTTGTGGATCGCGTCAGCGAGACACAACTTCAAGTGGGTGAAAATTCAGATTGAATAATTTGGCGGTTAAAGGGTTAAAAACAATAGCTACGCATAATACTCGTAATACTAAACAGGGTATCAGCAGTAGTAAAAAGAATAAATAAGGTATACATACAAAATTGACCAAATACCTATGGTTGTAGTAGCCTACCCTGTCTGCACCTGAATAGCTGAATGAATCAGTGATGTGAAATCAGGGGTAATAAAGCATCACTCCATGACGCTGTGGTTTGGGATGGCTGTGAGAAGTGACCAGGTGACAACTCTCCAACATCCGTCCGGATGGCTAGCGTCCAGCACGTAGCTCAGTCAATGCCTGATACGCTGGCCCATCATAGGCACATCGTTGTCTGCCTCTTTATGCTGATAGTACTTGCAGTGAGTTCCTGATCACCATGCTCCTTTAAAAACCGATGATGAACCGATGTTGGGCCAGCGTCTGAGGCCCCATCAACTAGGATACGTTGATCCAATGTAGTTCATATTGAGCCAATGATATATCGGGTGGAACAACATTAAAAACCAGTAGAGCCATGTCTCGTCGTGTTTGCGAAAATAAGTCAAACAGCTGATGAGGGTGCCCCATATCTGATACAGACATTTATATATAAATATCAGATTATTTCAACTTTTTCACGCAAAAGATGTGTGGAAAATGTGTGTCCGCTGCAAACAAAAGACAGCTCATAGCACCATGTAGCGTGACATGATTCTCGGTATGGCGGGGAGTCATTTTTAAAAGGAAATATCGAGGATGCATGTAATGGGTTAACCCTTTAACCGCCAAATTATTCAATCTGAATTTTCACCTACTTGAAATTGTGTCTCGCTCACGCGATCCACAACTTCAAGTGAGTGAAAATTATTCAGATTTGACAAAATGGAGGTCAACTGTTTTCAAATATTGCTGATTTATGTCATATTTCATCTTTAACATGTTTAAAAGGTGGTATTTGATGTGCTAATAAAAAATGAAAACCCGAAAACATGCGGCACCGGCGGTCAAAGGTTATTGGGTTTTCGGAGGTAGTGCTGAGTAAACAAAGTAGTATTTGTTGGGCTACTTGGCATATCTTATGGCCAGCATTAACATTTATCACATTAATATGGATCCATAAATTTGCACTTGATCACGACTCACCCAATCTATCTGTCTCATAGTAATTTCGTAGTGTCACTCTGCACAGATTCACGCTTTCGTAGTCTCGGCCTGCGAAAACAGTCAGAACGCGGGGTGCAAAACTGATACAGATGAAAGAACGCAGAGAGATGACACTTTAACAAGTGACATTGTGAAAATACAGATCTCTCATGATCTTTAAGCCAGGAAAAGCAGATAGAAAACTACATCGTGAAAATGAACCACATACATGTAATTATGTGATGGTTTACGATAAGAATAGTAGAGTGTGTTGATCTTTGAAAATATAATAACGCTTTTAAATTTAATTGTTTCTTGAACATGTTGAAAACGTACGTTTGAATATAATTCATCTTCTTAAGTATTCACACAATTGATCAAATGTGGACATTCCCTTGACAAGCTGCTTGATTATCAGAGTAAACGGTGGCCCTCCGCACGTGATGTTATACGACTCGATGTAAAGATGTAAATTTACTCTCTGAGTCCCATTTGCAAGTACTTGTAAGGCTGTAAATTTACGCTCCTTCCCTGCGTTAATGGCAACGGTCAGGTGAAATACAACACGTCATAAAGTGAAGCATTTTGTAGAAAACCCCAGAACTTGCCCCTGTGTAGATCCATCAAATAAGATATTGTCCAGTTCTTAATAACCGTGGTTTACTCAGTGAATATTTGGGAAACTGCGATTTTTTAACATTTTGGTTTACATCTTAGAACACAGCATACTCAAGCATGAAAATAATTCATCAGGGACCGTGTATTAAATTAAATATCCACTAACACATACGATTTAATCATTTACGAGCTACAGTCATGTTAGTATATGGTAATCTGAACTACAATACATCCGGCAATTGGAGAAGATCGTGAGTTCAATTTCTAATAAATTAATGAGTCACTTCTTTTATAAATATACACTGATGTCACGTAGCCTATACTCACAGCTTCCCACTGAATATACATTAAGATTTGAAAATGAATTGGTCTAATAGAACATTTAATCTATACCTAAAACAAATAGGCATAGTTAAAATGAAATAAAAATCATTCTTCTTAATTATCAAATCATAATACAAAAAATCGCGAGAAGTGCGCTTGAAAACCTCATTTTTCAAATGTAAATTAAATGGGCGTTAGTTTTTTTGTCAAGTATTGGGTAAATTTATTGATGATACAGGCCATAGAAATATATACTGTTTATAATTATACTATTATGCATGGTTGTGTCTATAAAATTGTCGGATTAGACTCACAACCCACTGTTAACACTGATCCAAAACGTTATTATTGTTCCCAGAAATTAGTATAAGTATGACAACAGCCTACAGCGCAGTCAGTTTATGTGAAATAAATTTCAAAAAGTGTGTACACTTTTTGAAATTTATTTCACATAAACTGACTGCGCGGGCTCAAAACATATATCTCGTGATCTCGGGAGTTAAAGGATGTTATCTGCCACTCATTTGAGAAGGAGTCTCAGATAAGACGCTTGAGTGAAATAGCAACGTAGTTGACATCAGCTGAAGAAAACACTATAACAAATTCAATAACATGATTTAATGATTATTGTGATTGAACGGGCTGCTAAAAATGCTCAACACCCGACTAAAATCATGTTATTAGTTTGGACGGGGTTCCCTCCGGCCAAACTGTTGTTTTCTCTTCGGATCTTTCTACTTATTATTATTATTTTACGGGATTTTGAGAACGCTATTTTTCTTCGAGTTTTGAACCGATGAACCGGATATGTTAGCATAACAATGATCTTTGGGTAGGGAGGCAACCTGCTATGGCTTTTATAAGCGATCCAGCCAATAGCGCCCGAGTACTCAGGGATCAAAGGTCAGATTTTCCCCACTGACAATACATTGCGGAATTTTAAACCGCCATATCTCGGAAACCGAGCGTCTGAGGCTAAAAAGGACCGAAATTTGGGCCCAACAGGGCTAAATGTATTGATAGAGCACCATTTCAAAAAACAACACAAAAATTCGCATAGAAACAAACTGGCCGACAAAAATTCAAAATGGCCGCCAAAAATAAAAATTCTGGAAATCATCGGAAATCATCTAGAATAATCCAGAATGCAAAAAAAAAAAATGGTGGCCAAATTTTTCAAATTGCCATATCTCGAAAA
The DNA here is from genome assembly GCA_964017125.1 of Flabesymbios commensalis. NCBI lineage: Eukaryota > Metazoa > Annelida > Polychaeta > Terebellida > Flabelligeridae > Flabesymbios > Flabesymbios commensalis. The sequence goes on from OZ024913.1 coordinate 58,651,044, forward strand.
CTGTGCGTCTGAGGCCAAAAGGAGTGAAATTTGGGCTCAAGGGGTTATTAATTTAACTGAACACCATTCGAGAAGAGGTTTCTGAACAAATAATAAAAATCCAAAATGGCCGACATTTTTAAAAAATCCCCAAATCTGTTCTGGGGCTCAAAGGGTATTGAATTTTGGCCCAAAAGGTCATATTCAAATGAATAAAGCAGAGGGTTATAAATTAAACTAAACACCATTTGAGGAGAGGTTCTTCAACAAATAATAAAAATCCAAAATGGCTGACATTTTTTAAAAATCCCTAAATCTCTTCTGGGGCTTGAAGGGTATTGAATTTTGGCCCAAAAGGTCATATTCCCATGAATAAAGCACCATTTCGAGACCATGGGCTATTTTTTTGGACCTGAGGGTCTTGGAAAATTTACTTTGTGACAAAATGGTTATCGTAATTACTATTATCACCACATAAACTATTATAGTATTACTCTGGGCTACAAGAACTGCGAAATTTTTAACATTTAACAGGGCATTGAGCTGTTTTATCAATTAACATTTAACAGGGCATTGAGCTGTTTTAGCACCTGCATCAATGTCTTATACATTAACGGTCCGCCATAGTCAACAGCAACCAGAGGCATAAGCCGAGGGCTGCTGTTGACTATAAAGTATCAGTAAAATCCCGCTAACCTACTAGGAAACAATCTCTGATGTTGTGATAATTATTATTATCAGATTATGAAAGAGTTCTGATCTTCTGATCCCGGGCGTCTAACTCATCTTAGTGGGCTCCCTTAGTGCAACAAGAGGACTGAAGTCCTATATCATCCCCCGCCATAAATTAGGTTAGAGTCATTGCGTTCACAAATATTTAGAAAGTCGACTTGTGGTGGCCATTTTAAATTTCAGTAAAATCACCTGCACATTATTTCTAACTGAATTTGCGTTTTTGCACCAACAAAAAATTATGAAGTTCAAGCATGGCGGCCATTTTGAGTTTCCGTAAAACCTTGAAAAAATCACATGCTCATCTCCATATCGTGGGGAATGTGATTGTGAAATTTGAATAATTTACGACTAAGTTTTTGCAACATCAAAAAAATTGAAATTGATTCGTGGCAGCCATTTTGAATTTCAGCGAAACCTTAAAAAATCACCTGCACATCTCCATATTGTGGGGAATGTGATTGTAAAATTTGAATAATTTCTGACGTTAAGTTTTCAAGTTTTTGCGCCCACAAGAAAACGTGACGCCGGACAGAATCCTGGCGCGACTAAAATCCCCCTTCCCCTACGGGCGGGGGATAAAAAAGGGACCACAGTGTTATTTGCCGGACAAAATTACCAAACTTTTAGATATTGTTTACAAGGGTCTTAACTTTGGATTTGTCCAAAGCGCCCCTGTTTTTTTTTCAGTTTTGACCGAATATAAAACATTTTTCAAAATGGCCGCCAAATCGCTATAAATGAATGATAAGCGAACGGTTTCTACACCAGTATAGTGAAAAGGATTACCTAATACTGTATAAAACTTACCTTGAAGTGATTTTAGGGGTTTAATACATAATTAATACATAATTAAAAAATCATGCCATTGTGAAAACAAAATGGCCGCCATACACTATGTTACTGTGGTACTTGCTTTTAATTTCCATATCACCATAAAGCCATGCATTGACTGTATAGTGATGGGTAATATATTATGTCATATAAAACACTATACTACGGCAGTCATTTGCAACCACAACATACATATATTTCTCATCACCATAGCATAAATAATTAGAAATAACTTCCATTTCTATTTGAACGTATGGATGATCGCGAGTATTTTTTGCTATAGTGGGCTCCCCTAGCGCATATAGGGAACATAGTGTTGTTTGCCGGTAAAAATTACCAAGCTTTTAGGTATTGTTCACAAGGATGCTAACTTTATTTTTTCCAAAGCGCCACTGATTTTATCAAGGTTTGACCCAATATTGAGGATTTTTCAAAATGGCCGCTAAAATCGCTATAAATGCATTATGAGCAAATGTTTTGTTTACACCGGAATATCGGAAACGATTCGTTAATACATAGCTATAAGTGATTATGGTGTATCATCTAAAAAAAAAAAATCAAAGTGGCCGCTATTTTTTTTTAAATGTTCCGCCATACAGTATATAGCAAACCGTGTTTTGTCCCTGTGGTGATAGATTGTGGAACACTGTAGTCCTTTAGCTGTGGTACTTGAATGCCTCTGTATGTCGATATCATTAAGGGGAGCAATCCACTGAAATATAGGTTTAACATAGTAGTAAGATACGACAGTAATCTACTACCATAATATAGCCATTTCTCATCGTTGTAGCATAACTTAAATTAAACGAAATTATTGGGGTCTCGTTGTGCACATATATGCTAAACTGAAGATGATGAGGTGAATGGGAGATGACACTGCCATCTAGACAAAGGATTCAAAATTCAAGCCCTGATTGTCTGAGGCCGAGCACGCTATCTCTCGGTCAATGAGGCTCCCCACAATATTGAATCATCACGAGGGAGCAGGGAAGAAACATTTCGTTTCTTTGAAACTTAAAGGCCAGAGTGAGGTTAGAACACGCAATCACCGACTTTCCAAGCAGGCAGCTTTAACCACTGCACCATGGTCCCTGCCCTTGTAGCTTGGCTATTAGATACAACATGTGGATGATGTCAAGCAATGTTTGCTATGTCAGAATCCTGAATGTGTATTGATTTACCATATAGGTAAACCAATGTGTAATTTATGGTCTAGAATTTTTTCCTTAGATAATATTATAGCAAATGTTATCTGCCGATAAAATGCTCACAATTGTACAATTTTAATGAACATAAAAAAAATATTTCCAATGATATTCGCATTATAACATTATCATGCTTTTAATTTATTATTCACAAAATACAATATTATTTTCATGACTAATCCATGCCCTATACCTGGGCTGTTACAGATGAAAAGTAAAACATACAACTAAATAAACTATAATATTCCATTGAATTGACTAATATCCCACTTTCCGGGCTATTTCATCCTTGGTATACTTTTAATTTAAAATTACTAATGCTCAACATCAGCTGTGACAACCCGTCTGGTGGCTGATCTAATAGATGGTGTGTCTTACACTGTCGCCATGCCATAGGAGGCTGAGCGAATCAGAATGACAGCCATCTGAAGCAGTTCACTTCATCACAGACCCGCTGTACAGAGTGTCATATATCAGAGACTATAATAATCCACATCCGTTTTCTTAATATATGTCAAGTTAATCAGTTAAATTATTGTTACTTAATTAAAATACCGGTAGTCAAGTGCATATTCTGAAACTCCCCGAATGTGTGCTAAATTTGTCCATTTAACACATGATGAGAAATCATGATGGTTGAGCGAAAATATGGCCATAAATGTCCGTAGAATGCAAATTTTCGGGCAGGGGGGGGAGTGCATGACCATTAAAACCTAAATGGCGTGCACCTTTAAAGCACGTATATCAAACTTTCTTATCCCCCCCAAACTATTAGAAGTCCTCCTTAAACCCCGAGTCTGTGGTAAAACCCTCAGCCATCTTGTCTCTAGTTGCTAAATATTGGTTAAATAACCTAAAAGGCATATGCAATGGAATTTCTGGACACAGAGTTATGTAGATATGAAAGTTGAGACATATTAGCTATGTGAAAAAACTAGATTATTTTTCCTAAATAAAAACACGGTGATCGTCTTGGATTTTGTGTGTCAAATATAGATAGAAATAAAGGAATGTCTAAACCCACAGTCACATAGTAACCATAAATTACACATATATATGTGGTAAATGAAGATTATTCTCATTAACGGGAACAACGGCGGCCATTTTATTTTTTGGTTAAAATATAGGTCAAATTATCTCAAAAACTCGTGAAATGGATTTTTCGAACCAACAACACTCAGAAACCATAAAGTATACATAATTATGTGGTAAATCGATGAAAATTCAATTTTTAGACATTTTGGCGGCCATTTTGAATTGTAGGCTTTTAAAAATTGTACCTACACTTTTGAGAAAGGCATATGGGCGAAAAAAAATTATGCTTAATCAACCATAAAACCAGCCTGCGGAAGCAACGTTCAAGGAATTACCATATATGACATATTTCCAACAATATCAATCAATATTCTTGGCGTTTTGGAAAAAATCATGTCTAAGACCTTTGTGGACAATCCCTGAAAATTTCATGTTTTTGTCCAGCAAATAACACTAGGTTCAGTAAGGGAGCCCACTGAGATATCGGGGAGTTGTGATGGTGTACAATAGTTACCAGGTGACTCCTTGTGCGCTTAGCTATCAAGTTCATTGCTGGTCACATGATCACTAGGAGGGGCAGCTGGTCTGAAGATGTTCCACAAGATGCCGAAAATATATAGATCTGTGGCAAAAACCAACTCTATATTCAGAAAAATGTTGGTAACACCTCCTGGATGCTGCTGGGTACGGAATAAACATAATGCATAGTAAACCTTTAGATAATTTGGTCATTGTAATGTTGATGCTTAGTATAACCACGATATAGACAATTTGAATAAGTCACCTTATATTAAATGAAACAGCATATTATCAAGAATTTATATATTCTTGATAATATATAACATGAATATTGTACCAACTACAAATCCTGGCGTGACAGGAGGTAGACTCAAACCAGATTCACTCCTTCCCTGGCCAATGTTGCAACACCGTTTATCAAAATACAAATATAGATTTGTTCTAATTTTAGGAGTTATTATTAAATTACATTAAATCAACATCGAGGCCAGTGCCATTAATGTTTATAATTAATATCCTTCTAATCTCTCACCACAATTCACAAACTAGAAATGTGTTTTCGATAATACTGTATATCTGATAATTTTCGCGTGTTTAAATTCCCGCGAATTTATGTTTTGGGACTTCCTCGCGAAAATTCCCAGATCTACAGTATGAGAAAACGAATGCATCCCCTCCATCAGCAAAAAACATTTTTTTTAAATGACACAATTCACTTGAATCGCTGAACTGTGAACAGAACTTGATGATTTTGCGGCCAAATCGGAAATTAAGTGTCTACATAATAAGATATGAGTGATATGAGATATTACGTTCACAAAAAATGTGAAATGGCCACCATTTTTTTGAAAATCGAGGAATTGTGACTGAAAACTTTTTATTACGAGGCCATGGTGCTGAGTGCCTAAGCCTACTTACAAAATGTACCAGTAAAACACAATAAACTATCCAAACCGATGAGAAGGCCTACTAAAGAATGCATTTTAACTAGTCTTCACATACATAATATGACTTTCCATTCCATTCCTACAATTTAGCTCTTATCTGTCTAATCATAATCAGATAATATTTATACAGTTTGAGGACTGTTATGAGCGCAACACAGAAATAATTCGAATATATCAACCCTTTACCCACCGAAGTTCAATTATTATGTAAGCTGAATGTCATGGGATACTACATTGCTCAACGTTTTCTTCTACATTGCTATTTCAGCTGATGTCGACTACATTGCTAGTTCAGCGTTTTATTCAGCTGATGTCGACTACATTGTCATTGCACAGCGTTTTCTTCAGCTGATGTCGACTAGGCTACATTGCTATTTCAGCGTTTTCTTCAGCTGATGTCGACTATATAATAGCCTACATTGCTATTTCAGCACTTGTCTACCTAGTTTTTAAAAGTGAAATATCTCCCAATGTGTGACAGAGGTACTGTTTTAACGTAACCTTTGACAGCCAATGTTTTTTAAATAACGTTATAATCTAATGGCCACTGGTGGTAGTGAGGCGTGGAAGGGTAAACTTATATCACTTGGATTGCGGTAGTGAGCAACAAATATTTACTAATCATTTTCTTCGGGTTGATAGAGCACAAAATCAGAATTCGAGACACTATATATATAATGGAGCACACACTCTGAAAACACTCACTCGCTATTTAAATTTATTCTTTTAATGATGTACTGTAGTATTGTATTTCGTAGTATCCTAAATTCACACAGAATATTTTTTTATTACACAATATTTTTCTCCGAAAATAATGCCCATCACATAACGTTACAAGCAAATATAACGGTATAAATTTTCAATAAGTAGGGTTATCTGTCTGTCCGACATGACATAACAACGGATGGTATGACCTACCCAACTTTGAAATATATTACCATTTTAGTAATTAAACAGAAGAGTATAAATAAACACATATTTCCAATGAGAAGAGAAAAAATGTGAATTGTCAAAAAGATACTTTCAAAAATCGTTTTAAAAAACATTTAAAAGGTACGTAGGATTGGCAAGTTATTCTTTTTTTGGTAATAATAAATAACTACAAAGAGTTGTTAGGAAACGAGCACAAAAGCAAACCTCTGTTACCATCAGTCGCCATTTTAAATTTGATATAGATCAGCAAACTTTGTCAAGGGTTATCCTTATGTAACACAGGTCAGTTCATTGTGCAAGGATTCTGAGATAATGAGCAAAATTGAAACAAAATGGCTACCAGTGGACCATTTTCGATTTAATATCTGCAAAATGAGTCATGCGTTGTCCTTGTGTAACACTTTGTTTAATATTATTGCTCTAGCTATCATGCAAGGTCTCCGAGATAGTCATCAAAATTAAAACAAAATGGTTGGCAATCGGCCATTTTGAATTATATATTTGAAAAAATTGTCCTGTGTTGTCCTTTTGTAACACTGGACATTTCATTTTATATAACCACTTTAGCTAGAATGGAAGAATTCTGGGATGAGAAAAAACGATAAAAAAATTTAGATTTTATTTCTGCGAAATTTGTCATGGATAATCATTGTGTGAAACCTTACATTTGTTTTATATTCCAGCTGTGTTGCTTTGTTTTTGAGTTACGTAAATATCACAAAATTCCTCAAAATCAAAATGGTCGCTAAATGGGCATTTTGAAATTGTTTGCCCCCCCCCCCCCCAAAAAGAAATAATCAGGTCCGTGGCTCACATAGTTGAGCATATTTGCCAAATTGAAAAAAGATCTGAGCGAAAAAATTTCCTGCAATGCGCTAGCTTGCTTTCATTTGTTTGTGGTCGTTGTGAACGGTTGAAGATACGAGGATAACAATGTCACCAAAAAAACCCCCAGTGGTATGTGATGGCTATGTGAAGTATGAGGAAGCAGAAATAAAGTTGATAGATTTGTAGCTATTTTGAAAACAAATAACTGCGGTGGCAGACCATGTGGAAAACAGAAAGCAGCCGGATCGGCGAGGGCTGCTTAATTAATATACCTAACACATCATGGACATAATAAACAGTTTAATATGAATGAAACAATGACAATTCGTTGAATAAATAAAATACAATGTACAGTACCAATAAAATGGGAATGACTAGATAGTATCTGTTAATATGAATCCAGTTAGGCCCTACTGTGAATCCTACACACTCTCTGCTTCTAATTGCATAATCTGACCATGACACGCTGGATCAATAGGAAATAATAATGTGAAAAATATGTGTACACGATTAAACAATGTTTCAAGCAGCAAGGCATGAGCTGTTCATCAGTTGTTGGTTGGTGTTGGACCACCGTCTACAGCTCATTCATCTGTCCATTGTGTAAAAGTCTCTTCATGTGCAATAGTCGGTAAATTTTGCTGTTCTGGTTATGGTTATAAATACATGTAAATTATTATCCACCCTATATGTTGGAAGTAGATGACAAAAGAAGATTTAAGCACCAGAGTAATATATTACTTCTGTGAGAATAGAGTCAGTTGAATCATAGGAATTGCTTTTAATGTTGTCAAATCTGCCAGCACAGCCTACAAAGAAAACAAATACTGTATACATATAAAAAAGTTACACAACGCCTTCAACAGCTACAGGTTTAATGTGGGGCCGGCATCATGTCAATATCAAACCAACAACTCTTCAATGTCTTTTTTGGCTGGATACTGGTAAGTAATTCTGAGCTTACAGTGGTACACAAATTATTGCAGAGACAGAATGATTACCATCTGCACTAGCTTAATAAAATTACTGACAAACAAACAAAAATTAAAGTTAATTATGGCTGATGGTCGGCCATTTTAATTAGATCGAGTTGAAATTTTTCAAGGCATATCCCTACCTGAAACCGCATATTTAGTTTTATAGTTATAGTCTAGCTATTTGGCACGGCTTGCCAGATAGCAGGCATATTAAAGTTATTAATGGCCGATAGTCGGCCACCTTGAAGTTAAGGGAGTTGACATTTTTCAAACAATATCGTATCCCTCCTTAAAACCGCAAATTTTGCTTTATATAATGGTCTTGCATGGTTTGCCAGATATGAGGCATATTATAGGTAATTATGGTCAATGGTCAGCCATTTAACTCTTCCTTTACCAATTTCGCTTTTATGCGAAAACTACCTTCTTTTACCAATTTTGCATTCATGCAAATTCATGTGTACATGCATTAATTGCAATGGAGATATTTCATTACATGCATGGTTGAAAATCGCCAACCAGAATCGTCAGTGACATGAACGCAATGTTCTCTTGCATTTTTAATTTGTGCGTTGTGCACATGCGCATAGCTATAACCAGTATTGTGCCCAGGGGCTACTTCAGGGGTCCTCATTAAAAAAGAAGTCGGTTTCTGGGGGTGGTTTTATCAGGGGGAAGTCGGTAAGGGAAGAGTTAAGAAGGTAAGAGTATATAAACACCAAAAGGCACATCTACATCCCCTAAGTGATGTGTGGGTGCAATATTAAAGAGATCCCCCCCCCCATGCGTTTCCGAGATCTGCTGTAATGAAATGCTGACAGATATAAGGCATATTAAAGTTAATTATGGCCGATGGTCAGCCATTTGGGTAGGTCACAGTTCATAAACCTCAAAAGGCACATCTACAACCAGGATGTGTGTGCAATATGAAAGAAATTCCCCCATGGGTTTCTGAGATCTGCTCCGGCAACGAAAGGCGGACAGATGGACGGTTATTGTAGTATAATAGATAATTCAGTTTTATCATTTTCCTATACATGTATAAATTATATTCTTATTTCAAGATCCCATAATTTAATTTATTTAAGTGCATGTTTGTGTTGTGATCTCATTTATTTAAGCACTTACTTTGGACCATACATGTGACAAATCAACAGAAAATAAGTAGCATCACACATTAAAAAAAGATAATGTAAGAGAACAGATGGGCTATTTATATGGTTCAAACAATTCGGAATTATCTGTATTGAAAGTTATATAAAATTTCAAACTTTTTAAAAGAGGCTTGTTATAAAAAGAGTGGAAGCCTTTGAAATGAAGACCTTAATCTTCGATTTTATCGAAAACATATCACTTTGCATATATTTATTATATAGATTTATTTTGAAAAATTGAACTTTTTGGATATCATTATTTTTAACATTTCGGCAAAAATGAAAAATGATTATATGCAGATTGGTCACATATATATATATTAAGTAGATGCACAAATGCTGTAAAAACAAGGGTTCAGCTACTGCCCCTAAAAAGCTATCTGTTGGACATAGAATACAGATGAAGTGGCAGATAGACAACCTTTACCCACCTGTACCAGGACCATAACAGCAATTACTATTACATACTGGGTTGTAGTGCTATCATCACACTAATTTGGCAATGTGTAACACGGGTATCAAATCAATATCAGGGGTTCCTAAATACATTTGAAACCTCTGATTTAAAGGCAAGTATCAAACAGGTGTCACATGTTATTCCCTATCTGTGTGTAGGACGATGTGTACTACTAGCTAAGATCAGGCCACTGGCATCTCTTCTAGATCTAGTCAGTACAATGTGTGTACAGTGTACGCATGTGTGCCCTTATTCTAGGCATACGGGTCTAGCAACCGATAAACTGTAGGCCCACTTATTGCCTAGCTCTAGTTTCAGTTAAACATTGGTGCAAATATCTGTAGCCTGACAGGTCGTCTAATCTAGCATATAGACGAGCTCAAGGCTCCATTGAGGCATCACCACACACTCTATTCGGCAAGAGTCGAAGTATCAATATCATAAAGTTGATACTACTCGATGCCATCTAATTTTTTTGTCTAGATAGGCATAGGTCGACAATGACATAGTGTATGATGGTAATAATAGTAATAGAGTGTGTTTTGTCTGCAATGACGTTTATTTGTGAACGTTTTTGTGAGAGTTGATCACAGTGATTTGAAAACCCAAGACTTCCACTCGTGTTTCAAATCACCTGGTTGTGATCAACTCTCACATATCGGTTCTCAAATGAACATTATCACCTCCAAAACATGCTAATGTATGATTATCTTACCTCTGCAGCGCTATGACTTTGTACTTGCATGAGGTTGGTCTTACGGAAGGAAAATATTGCCAGAGCTAATACTGTAATAGAATGTTACCAGAATAATAAAAATTATAGTTGAAACACTGTTACTATAAATTACCAATTGTATATTTCTATTGGTCATTCATTGAAAACTGGAATTGCCAAGACAATTTACAGCTACAAATGACGACAAAGAATTATATTTATGAAAAATATTTAATTATTTGTTCGAATGAGCATCTACGGGCTAAATATGGAAGATGTGTATTAGCTATACTTTATTTGAACTACAATTACAATTTGATTTAAATCAAGCTGATGTATATACCTGGCAGGATTTCAAGAGAATCATAAGCAAGGATTCTGTCCCATACTTGAAGAACTTGATCTGATGCTAGGAATCCAGAAAAGGCTCTGATAAGCCATTTGAAAGCAATTCTCAACCTGTAATGCAGAAAAATTAGAAAACAGGAATACTGCCCTGCAAAGCCAACAACTGCTTATCAGGTACTTAAAAAGAGAACTGCTTACTTGGCTTAGTAAGCTGATAGCTTGAATTATGATGCCTAGTTGTCTGAATGCTTATATTGTTATTACATATTATTAAGTAAACTATTGGCTGATAAAACACACATAGTGGGGTGGTAATAATATAAATATTTCTCTCACGGTGCTATGCTATTGGTCCTCATATGAAACATCAACTGTGGTTCTTGTCTCTGTATCAAGGACTCAAACAGTAAACAAAGTGCAACAATACCCTGCAACAAAGAGTATGGTTAAAATTAAAGTAAGATGCTTATTTATACTGATCTATGTGTTGGTGACTAAGCATTGCATAACATTGAATTTTTCACCCAAATATCTGTGTTCATAGCAACCGAAGCGTTGGAAGTGTGACTCAAATTACTGTCATACATGTATTAAACACTTCATTCCAAATGAATTAAGCAGGCTTCAAAGTGTACTTAGGAAACTATATAGGTTTTCCCATAGGTTTTTCTCATAAAAATATGGGTTTTCATGATCCGACTTGGGTATTACCACATATCAGGATTCAGAGTAGCTCTATGAGGTCTCTATGAGGTCAGGAATGTTTTTCTTCGATTGTAACTCTGAGTATGTGGTACTAACTAGGTCGTGATTGAAACAGTATGAATTAAACAATATAGTGAATTAAAATAAGCTGTGATGTTTCTGTGCAAGGGCCATGTCCTGTGTGAATTGCACAAATAATTATTATCCGACATTTCTACTGTTATTACGTTGTTAAGTTTGCACCACTAGTCATCATTAGGGAATCTCCGAGCTCATAGCGACTGTGCTTGCATGGTCACATGGCTCAGAGCTACCTGTTTCATGGATTGCCACATTTATTGTACTTGCATGATATTATATTTAATTTTAAAAAATACCACATAAATTTTACTATTGTCTTATTGCATACTCCAGTTACTGTAGCATAATTATGCACTTGTATATATTTTAGGTTTCTACGCTTTCCAGAGTGTCTTTTTTGCTACATTTGTTCTAAAACGCTTAGTTTGTAGGAAAATTAAATTTCAAAGATGAACAATTGTGATGTAATATTTCACGTAGACACTGACAAGCAACCAATAATTACAGCATAATCAAAATTGGCACATAGATATATTATCCTCAGGTCTTTAATGATACCTAGTTGCAAGATGGCACTAAGATTTTTTCAAGATCAAAAGAGCGGATTTGTTTATTGTATGAAAATCACATTATTGCAAACTTGGCTGGCTACCCAGGATTCACATCATTGTGAACATGGGCAAACAAGGGTTGAGCAAGGTGTGACATATAACACATAGGTGTATATATGAAGTAGGCCTTCGTGGATTTTTATGTAAACCCAATGCAAAAAACTTGGAGCCCACTCTAATTTCTTTGCTCAAAGGAGCTTCCACCATAACCATGCTTCATGCTGCTATGACTTTCAAACTCAAATAAACTATTAGACACAAGCACATCAGTGCATGTAAAATAGCTAAAACAAAATAAACCTTTTTATAGGTTTTATGGGCTATTATTAAAAAGTAGGTTACATTTTCAAATATAGGTTTTTATAGGTTTTAATAGGTTTAACTTTGAAGCCTGCATGACTAAGTTTCACTATCAAGAAAATGTACCCGTACTATCAGAAAAGTATTTCAATGATATAAAATATGTAGTTTATTCATTTCAAAACATACTCAAATTCCTGATTCAAATGAATCAATTGAGTATGTGTTGTGTTCCTTGTAATATTTACCTGAGGGTGAGATGACAGGGTGTGTAGTCTGAAGAAATATCTAGTGTACATCTCCCGAAACACAAAGTAAAGAGCTACAGGATCGTTATAAATATAACAAAGTGGAGATACTGAAAAAAAAGGTAAGCAATTAGATCAACAAAATTATAATAATTTCAAATTATTAAATAATACTAATGTTACAGTACTACATCACATTTTTAACATAATGTTTTGAAAATCACAGTGGGAAAATTAAAGGATCCCCCTACATATTCAATGTTTGTATGCAGTACAGTCAATCATCAATCTGTGGGACATGTTTATAATGACGTGTGACATACAAATGATTTTCAGCCGCACCCAAAAGCGAGGGGGAAATAATTTGATCAGTCCAGAACAAACAGGAATAGCATAGAAACAACTCACCATACATAGCAAATCCATGGAAAGGTATAACTCCATTAGGTGGATAAGTAACAGCACATTCTTCCACTCCAAGATGACCACGAATGTATGCTCGACTAGGAGTGGCACTGCTATATTTGAAGTGGGTTAGTATTGTAGTGTCGCGGGAGAAAGGAAATAGTACCTATACAAATTGGAAAGGTATTCTCTTGAAAAGTTTAAAACAAATACTTATATCTGTTTTTTATTTAGGTATTTTCTTACAAACTTAAATTTTACAAAATACTAAACTGTAATATATCAAATTGAAGACCATAACCAAAGTAGGATATAATAAATGTTAGTCTTCAATACTAATAATGACAAGTTGCAGGAAATATGGCTGGGTATAATTCAATTGACTACAAGACTTAGTGAAACAGTCAAGTAAGAAGCTCTGCTGCTGTTTGAGCCACATATCACAGGTAATCTAGATGTTCATAATTATCTAACCTGGTATATGTAGTCTTCAAATACAAAGTACTGGTCATCATTGGTGGCAGTCAGCTTAACATCCTGTGGAATAGTAGCAAAGTATAAGATGATTCAAGCTGCAATTTGATTCTGTATTCCGTATCTGTTTTAAGTAATAATGATCTGCTGCATACTTAATCACAAATATAAACAATTAGCTTTAACTAAAAATGACAACATCCCCAGCCTGCAGTTGTGACGGGTAACACACAATTGGAGACAAGAGAACAAGAGACGCTTTCGCACCAATAACGATTATACATGTAGTATAATCTTGTCACTTAAAAAAAGTTTGCGTAATATACGATGAAAACAAAACATATCCCCAGCACTATCATTGGAACAGCAGCATTATGATTTGTAAAGCAGGAAATAATGGTAGGCCTACCACCCAAAGACTGAACAACCTCAATTTTGAATGTGCTCATCAGGTAAGCTATTTTTTTATTCATAATATTTTGTCTAACCCCATTCATACCTCCATCTCCCCCTAGATAAAACTATCTTTCAAAAATATTTTTAAAAGCATGCAATAATTTAAAAATTTCAAGTTATTTTTTTTCTTTATTCGATTGACCCCACTACCTCAGACTCTGTCCCCTCCCCCCAAAAAAACAAGCTTTAATCTTGATTGAGCTGCAGTAGAGGGGGTGGGGTGGTGGACACATAGAAAATGTCTTAGAACAATCACTTTAATATAAAGGAGTGTATCATGGTTTCAAGAAATTTCTGATTTTAATTAAAAAGGGCTTTGGGGACGGCAATTATTATGGAACAGTCCTCATCTTTGAATGGGACCTAGTTGTGGTTCAATATTAAGGAGTGTTTCATACTTACAATAAATTCCTGTTTTTTTTAATGGCTGGGGTGACCCCAATTATTATGGAATGGCCTTCATCTTCGAGTTTGAAATATTCACGAGATATCATACTTATACAACACCAGAAACACATACAGATGGACACACAGACAGACATACAGACTATGGGTAATCTAGGTCCCCCACCTTTATCCGAAAGGATAGGGGAGGAGTAATATCAACACAAATAAGCCAATATACCTACCTTAAATATAAGACTATCAACCAGTAAATCATATTGAAGTACACAAGCTTTCAGCTGCTCATAATACAACTGATCCTGAAACAAAAATTAGTGTTGTAGTATTTTAAAATATACAGGTTGAAGACTTGGTGGAAATAATCAACACCAACAACTGGGTTCAGAAGTGGTGCTAATGAAGTTTTACTGAAGTTTAATTTTGTCAAGCAAATAGAAACCAGTGTTCGAAATAAGGGCTCAAAATAAGGTTGTCCAGCGGAAAAAACAGACGAAAATCATAGGTTGTCCGCCAAAATTGAAAGTTTCACGTAAATAATATGTGGATATCATATTTCACAGCCTGCTTCTACATTTTTAGTTAACTTTAGTCACCCAGTACAAAAGAAGATCAGCATTGTGAACAAAACTGTCAACCCTGACAGTCACTGACCTGTAAATTTACGTAAATTCAATTAATGTTAAAAAGAAATATTAAAAGTTGATTGTCCACACGGACAGTCTCCTGGCAAATACTCATTGTCCGCCACCATTTTTGGTTGTCTCGGACAACCAGAAAGGCTTTATTTCGAATGCTGGAAACTGGAAAATTTATGCTACTGAACTTGAACTATTGCTACTATGGCGGGGACTGCAATTAGATTAACCCTTGTCCTGCTGAATTGCTTCAATTGTATTTTTCGCCATGACAAAAAATATTGCTATTTATGAAAAACAGACATGTCTAAAATTAAATTATTGGATCAACAAAGCGTCTATTAAAAACTATTTTATCAAAATTAGGTGATATTTTTACTGATCTAAAAAAACATCCTTAACCCTGTATATATCGGGGCATCTATAGCTGTTTTCAGCCATTTTGTTTGTTTTTCAAACAAAAAAATTTGAAGGAGAAATTAGCATTAAATTTGCTAGATTGGCAATGTCTTGATTCAAATTGTACGGATTAAAGAAATTTTACCGCTTTTGAAATTGTTGATCGCGTTAATAACAAGTTGGTTAAAATATAATTATCTAAGTAAGTGATTTAACCCTTTCACCACTGAAGCCCGTTTTTATGTGCTGAATGCTATGGCATTCAGCACATAAAAACGGGCTTCAGTGGTGAGAGGGTTAAGGGTGGAGCATCCCCATAATCAGCCTAATACCATCTCGAGTAGTTTTCCTAAAATTCCTTCTCCTCTTTGAAGACAAATGTCAACCTAATTATGTTTTAAACTCTTAAGTAAGGGCTTAATCAATTTGTGGTGCCAATGGAAAAAAGGTGAACACCATAAACATCTTGATAATATTAACAATGCTTAATAAACAATTCAGCCAAGAGGAGATATCAAGTTTTATTTTACTACTACTGTTGCTGTATGGGTAAGTTGGTACTATTATATACACTCACTATATCATCCACTTCTATTCCTAGTATCTGGCAATACAGTTGACCTCTCTGACCGAGGGGTAACCCCTTCTTGGCAAACTCCTGTGCCAGCGGACCATGCTGCGCTCCTACAACTGTGAATGCATGGCAATATATAGGATTATAAATACATAATATACATGTATAAATAAACTAGATGCTCGTTTTCTCAAACAAGTTCTTAACAATTTAGTGCTGAAACTAATATAGGCAACCCAATGTTAACAAAAATAAAAGTACTTCATCAAAACCCCCGATATTTTGAAGCAGAAAAAATCAATTTTTATCCCCTGAAACGGTTAAACATGTGCCTAAAACAAATGTATGGGAATAATTTCCCAGCACACAGATCATATTTTTGAAAAATAAACAAAATTCATGAGTTAACTTTTCTGTGAGAACTAAATTGATTTGTGGATACAACTGTGGTGGAGCCAAAAAATGGTAAACAATATAAGCATCCCAAAAGTATCGAGGATGCTTAAACAGTTGTGGAGGCTACATGTACTTCAAACATATTGAAAAAATAGTTGTTTAAAAAATTGTGGTACCTCACCTTTTGAAAAAAAACCCACAATCCTCAAATTGTTTGAAGCCTGGAAAGACTACATAAATAATTTTATGTCCTGGTAATATAAAAGTTGGCCACATCCTACATTGTCAATTTTTATACAAGATGGCTGTGATCAGCTATTATTTTTGAAACATGGGAGGAGAATCTAGTATGCTGTCACATCAAATTTGAATGCAATCAAACAAACTTTTCAGAATATATCACGTTCGACATAACTCTGTGCCAAAACAAACAAATAAGTGGGCAGAATTTTATAGATGTATGAATAATATAAAACAAATAATCGTTGAGAGCTAAAAAAATACATTGGAACACATGCAGCTACACTTATGGCAGCACCAACAAATTCAATTAGTATAATCACACTGATTTTAAAACTTAATCAAAAAGACATATTTTTTTAAATGCAGCACCTTTTTTAGCTAAACGCATTCTTTCTTGATCAAAAAGAAGTTCAGCAGGAATATCACTGGTATCATCAACACCACTTTGACATTGGTTGATTGACATGTCACTAAACTGCAACCTCTGTGGTGATGAAATACTATTCAGACGGAGGGAAGCTTAATTCCAGTGAGTGAATTGATTTGTCATATCTTTGTGCTGATTCATTTGCAAAGATAATGTAAGCTTTTAGATTATTAAACAAGAGCGCTGATGCTAACGATATCCCCCGCCATTAATCAAAGTCAATAATGGCCTTAGTCAAAGGTTAAAAAATAGGTCAAAGTTCACAGCTGCCAAAAAGCACATCTACACCTTCTAAGGGATGTGTGTGGCAATATAAATCCAGCAAACGCTTTCCGAGCTATCATCCGGAAAATGAACTTATCTTCTGCCATCAATTAAATTTATTAATGGCCTCAAAATCAAACAAAAAAAAAGGTCAAAGGTCATAATCCCCAAAAGGCACATCTACTCCCCCTGAGGGATATGTGAATGCAATATGAAAACAAATAAGCAAATGCTTTCTGAGATATCATCCGGAATCTGAACTTGTCATCCGCCATCAATTAAAGTCAATAAATGGCCCCAAAATTGAAGGTCAACAATTAGGTCAAAGGTCATAACCCCCAAAAGGCACATCCACACCCCCTGAGGGATGTGTGTGTGCAGTATGAAAACAATCCAGCAAACGCTTCGTGATATATCGTTCGGAAACTGAACTGATCATCCAAAATCAAAATCATTGATCCCCTCAAAATCAATGAAAAAAAATTAGGTCAAAGGTCATAATCCCCAAAAGGCACATCTACACCCCCTGAGGGATTTGTGTGTGAAGTATGCAAAAAATTCAGCAAATGCTTTGCGAGATATCGTCCGGAAAAAGAATTTATCATCCACAATCAATTGAAGTCAATAATCGCCTCAAAATCAAAGGTCAAAAATTAGGTCAAAGGTCATAACCCCCAAAAGGCACATCTACACCCCCTGAGGAATTTGTGTGTGCAGTATGAAAACAATCCAGGAAAAGCTTTGAGAGATATCGTCCGGAAACTGAACTTATTAATCCGTAATCAATTAAGCTCGATGATCGCCTCAAAATCAAAAGTCAGAAACTAGGTCAAAGGTCATAACCCTCAAAAGGCACATCTACACCCCCTAAGGGATGTGTGTATGCAATATAAAAGCAATCCGGCTGACGGTTTCAGAGAGTTCATTCGGAAAAAAAACACGGACACACGGCCAGACATGATGATGACAATATCCCCCGCCCCTACTTCGTGGGTGGGGGGGAAAAAGCAAGAAATACACTGATTTTAAAATTTAATTAAAATGATAAATATATTTTTTTAAATGCAGCACCTTTTTTAGCTAAACGCATTCTTTCTTGATCAAAAAGTTCAGCAGGAATATCACTGGAATCATCAACCCCACTTTGACATTGGTTGATTGACATGTCACTAAACTGCAACCTCTGTGGTGATAAAATACTATTCAGACGGAGAGAACTCAATTCCAGTGAGTACACTCAAATATTTAAGTTATATCAAATAATTTAAATATAGTCAGAAAAAAAGATTGAATAGAAAGACAATAAAATATGTTTTCTATCATTCTTTATGTAGAGTGAAGTTGTTTTCTCGCTACTGACAACTTCAAGTGGGTGAAAAAGATTTATGCATGTACAAATTGACTTAAAACATATCATATGACAGTCAGAGTCTATTACGTTTAGTGCTTATTTTTTTTAACTTTTTCTTCTTTAAAGGAGAAATAAAATGATTGAAAAGAGCTATAGATATGATTAGAAATGTAGTGGTTAAAGAACTACCAGCAGGTAAAGGGTTAAGTGATTATTTGACAGACTTACCAGCTGCTGCATGTCTTTGGTGTCGAGAGGAACTTGAATCACACCCCAGTAACCAGAGCCACTGCTCACAAAAAAATTATATTTTTTATAATTTTATTGTTTCAAACAATCGCATAACTTATTCCATCATGTGTTCATATATTAGCATTTTCCATGACAGATTCTACTATAGACTCAGCTGTATAACAATTATTTTATTTAAATTATTATAAATCAAAAATAGGGTTAGAACATAGTGAGGCAAATTTATCCATCAGATAAGAGTCAATTCTCAATTTCCATGATATGACTTAAATTCTATAATTTT
The DNA here is from genome assembly GCA_964017125.1 of Flabesymbios commensalis. Lineage (NCBI taxonomy): Eukaryota > Metazoa > Annelida > Polychaeta > Terebellida > Flabelligeridae > Flabesymbios > Flabesymbios commensalis. Next base: position 58,670,216 of record OZ024913.1, read on the forward strand.
CAAAGTATGGAAAGGGTAATTGTAAATTCCATGACTTATCAGAACTTTCCATATGCACTGGAACCCTGATGATGAATGTTGCATTTTTATTAAAGTCATTATTTGAAACAACAGTTTCCAACAGTAAATGTTAACAAGGTAAATATAATATATCTAAAAAATGTTTACATACACTGCATTTTCATGACTGTCCATATAGTTGGGATCCTTTAAACTAGCAATTACCTCCAGGAAGTCCTTATGTGCATAAACTGGACGGAACTGACTAACATCTTAAACATAGAAGGTGTAAATGTATATAGAGCTACTTTACAAGCACATGATATTAAATTGTATGATTTAGATACTGCAGTCACATCTGTCATTACGTAAAATGCCATAGGATTCACATGTACACTGTATAATATAGATGTTGTAGATACAGTATAATTAGCAGGTTACATTATACATGTTACATAAAACAGATAACCCAGCAAACACAAAATCTTTGCATAGCATTTGTAGAACGTCGGCCCAATGTCTTCGACATCTTCACAAATATATTCTTCATACGTTAGAAATAAGTACTGGTATATATGTACATGCGCCAAAATCAACATATTTAATCATGAAAACATTAGGGCCTACCTCAGTCTGAAATTATAATTAGAGCCCAAATCACACAAATCTCTAATAAAAATGTAATGATTGCAAATACATCAAGCACAAATAATCTACATGTATGCCATCTATATTTTTCAATTATCCACTTTGTGCAGATAAATCATTTTTTGAGAATGTGTCTTCTAATACTTTTAAAATATACACTTCACATACCTGGCTCAATTGTCGACAGTTCTAGCCACTTAGCAGCCATCTCTTTTTGTTCTTTGTCTGGTCGCTGTATCAGGCAATAGGAGGTACATTAGCAGTGCATACATTTTATTTAACAGAAAAAAAAAATCGAAAAAAATATTTTGAAATTTACAAGGTTAAGTGTTCATATAAGGCTTTGAGAATTTAATATTCTATTAAATGTATCTACTGGCCTACCTTGCGAGCCAATGGTATATTTAGTTCAGTGCACATACTATTGAGGCTTTTTATTATTCTTTTTTCCCAGCCAGCCTGAAAGTATTCACAGTTGGAGCATCCTTAAAAATACTTATACAAGCAATATGTAGCTAAATTTAATATCATTGCCCAGCAAACACAAAACATGTGTATAACATTTGTCGGCCCAACGTCTTCAACATTGATCCAACATTGTACAAATGTTATACAAATGTTTTGTTTGCTGGGTGATGATGAAAACTATACCTGTGCTTTCCTGATATAAGCAATCGGCTCTTTCTGGTGATCTACAGGCACAGTAGGTGGAATTATTGATACTGATCGGAGAGACTGATAAACTGCATTTCGAAGTTTTCTCTCCCAACCTGGAAAATAAAAATTTAGATCGTAATATACAGTGCGACGGAAATATCAAATGCAGATTTTTATACCACAACATCAAGTTTATGTTGTGTCTCACATTAACAACACAGTGCCACATAGTTCACTTCATTTGTTCAAAATTTCCACATGAAAAAGGGCACATTCGACAATATATATAGCGCACCGCTAAGGCATAATGTACAAGATTCATGAATACCGGGGTAAGTAATTTATTATTGCCGATTCACTTTCACAAAGAAAACAACTAATAATAATTAAACCACCTGCACAAAATCAGTCACATTTTTCATATTTTACAGAAATAAAATAAGTCAGCATATGCCTGGACATTTTTAATATTCTAACAAATTTACCTGATTTTGCTAAAGCTGTTGTCACTCCACGCTTAAGCTCTGTCAGTTTCATATTAGATTTAGTTACTTCACCCTGTAATGAACAGAAAAAATAAATTGCCCAAGTGATACACCAGAAATGTGGTACTTTTCTTAATTAGTGATGCAAGCACATACCGGTACACAGAAAGTGTTAACTAGGAATTCATTTCCATATAAATCACTAGGAGGTCTACATTCTGCTCACCAAAAAATGTTTCTGCGTGTGAACTCAGAAATGCAGCTACACTCATATACTACAAAGCATTTCACCAGTACTGAATAACAATGTAGGCCTGGTGATGTGCAACATAAGCCTTGAAAACAGCATTATTGGCTTGATAACCAATATACATAAATTTGAGATCTTGAATTGCTTCACTTGAGCCTAAGGGTCAAAGTAATTGGAAGAATATATTTTTAAAAAAGGTGCAATTCCCCAAGCAATTAGTGATTTAATTTATTGTATGTGGCAAAGTATGAGAAAGTCCTGGCCGAGGCCATTTTTCATATGACCAGCACAGAGTGACTCCATCTTCAAAAATATGTTAATTTACTTTCACGATCATGTTGATACTGATACTAGTAGAGTAGTGATTATAACATGAACAGCTCTGAGAAAAATAGAACTTTAGCTCACTATACCTGGGCTGCTTTAAGGAGTTGAACATAAAGCATGGACCTTTGTAGCTGCTCAGCCACAGCAGTCACTGTTTGCTGCATTGCCTCTTCTCTAGTAGCCATTATTTCAATCTGAAAAAATAATTTGTTGGTAAGTTTTTAGTTACTGAGCGACAAAGTACATGATTGTAGTACAGTAGAACCTCTTTTAAGCGGTGATCCCTACATGTAATGCAAACCTAAAGTGGCTGTTCAAGACACGTAGTAGCCTTTCATAGGATACAGCTGGTCAAAAAAAAAAGTTTTATAGATTTGGCAGTGGTGGCTTGATATTACATCAGAAGTGTTGATTTTATATCACAAGGGGCCCTGGAGCAGTGGTTAAAGCTGCCTGCTTGGAAAGTCGGAGATCGCGGGTTCAAACCCCACTCTGGCCTTTAAGTTTGAAAGAAACAAAATGTTTTTTCCCCGCTCACTCGTGAAGATTCAATATTATTGGGAGCCTCTGTGACCGAGAAGTAACGTGCTCGGCCTCAGACTGCCAGGACTAGAATTTCGAATCCTGTGTCTGGAGGGCTGTGTCTGGAGACTCACCATTCTCTAAATAGAAATGTAGAACATGGTAGGTAATTTTTTTTTTCTAGAATTCATTCAGGGTGGGTGGGAATTTCTTTAGTTAGGCTATTTTATTGCTATTTCCTCCCATTTCAGTGACATTTTCCTTACAAACATCAAAACCGGTTCAAGGTTATGGGCAGACCTATGCAGAATCAGTCTGCACAAATTGCCCAGTCACACTTATTTTTGTGGAACCTTGTGATTTTTCATAGGCAATAAAAGCAGTTCTCCCAGAAACAACAAGTAGGCCCTAAATTGTTGAAAACAACGTTTGACTAAGATGAAATGAGCAACATCCTGAGTACTGTTCAATGAGTCTGTAGCATAGGCCTTTACTGTTATATATGTACAGCTGTTATAAATTCAGGCTTGCAATGTACACACAACTCTGATAAGCACATGCATGCTTGCCTGTCAGTCAGTAAGTCCTGGCGTGTCACCCAGTGACTAAAACACAAAATCATAAGACATTTCTCAGGATGGTAATCCTGTAATATCTAAAATTCTGCGAAATTGGTTCATACATGTATACTATAATGAGCAACATTTATATTATTGGCCATTAAATACTCTCAGACGTTTTCCGATATATGCGGTTAAAATAAGGTATAGATCAGTTTGCATCCATACCAGTTCCATTCAATAGCCTGCCTGCCTACATTAGTCAGCAATGGACCCTGTAAACTTTATATCGACAGTTTCTCGTAAATTACATTCTCCTCATGATACCTCAGAGCTTTCTCTGACCAGTCGGGGCGTAGCTTACACTCTGTGGTCTAATAACATATTAATAACAGAAATAATATTTTATTCTAGATTGAAATTAAAGCAAATATAAACTTGGAATGGTAAAATTTCTTGCAGCAGGTCCTTGGTAATGTTTACATTTTTGTATCAATGCGCTCGCATTTTCTATTGATGCCAGCCATCATCTAGAAAAGATGAACACCATCCGTGCTCACTCTCAGCAGTGACTGAGAGTGATGCTCAGGCAAAAAAAAATATATGTTTGTTTCTGCTTTGTTGTTATTTTAACCAATGGGTAAGTAGGAAAATTACTTTATTTTTTATTTTATTTTTTGTCACTTTAACCAATCAGTAGGTAAAAAAAATTTTTTATTCGGTGCCAATTTTACTTTCATGGATGTCTTGTCTGTATACGGACCGTTCAACAATTACTCTCTCAAATGCTTAAAGTACCCTCTCCTTTATGTAACTTTAATAAACATTACTTTAATTAGGCTACACTCGGTAACACAACCCTCAACCCCCAAACCCCCCTCTTCCCCCTTAACCTTCCACCCTCTCCCCTTTAAGCGTAATTGTTGAATGACTACATATGTATCGGTCGGAAATCAGAATGAAAAAATATTTTAAAGATTATTTTTTTAGGAAATCCATAAAATAAATTAGGATGGCACATGTTTGGTCATAAACGGTCGGTCATATTTTTTTTTATGCCTCACTAGCCTACATGTATGTGGGCGATTTCTGGAGTTATTTCGTGTTGCGCAATATTGCCAATACATGTATAACACTTTGCCGCGTTTTGACCTTGCTGGTCGCTCTAATACATGTGCGACATAGCAACAATTGGCCAGCCCTGTATAACTGTAGCACATCATTTTTATTGCTCATAATTGTATACATGGCAAACCATATGTTTCTTCCAAACAATGGTAAATTACTGTTATTTTAATATATATATATATATGTTCATATCATTTTTCATCTTTTGCAAGGTTTATTTTAATTGACAAATAATAAAATAATAATATTGATAAGGACTAATTTTAGATCTGATTGTGCGCTTTGGTAATCAGTCATGAAGATGAAATCTCTGAAAGCAACAGATGTCAAGTTATTATCATTTTTTAAAGTTGTATTCATACTTGAATAGAAACATCTTACTGTCACATAAATAGACTGTTTTAAGGAATTTAAATAGAAAATAGGACCAATAAGAAACAAACGAAAATTTTTCCAAGATGTCATGTAAAAATAAAATAAAATATCTGGGAACTAATCCAATAAAACTTCCAAACTAAAAAACCTGCATAAATTTGAAAAAGTGCATCAATTGTACACAAAATGGCATTTAAATCCAAATGTTACACTCCTGACATCTGCCTATATGACTTAGAAAAAAATGTGCACATTATCAATAAAAAAGTGTTGTTGTGTAGATTCTTTATAAACCCTTCCCTTACCAATTTCGCATTTATGCAAAAACTACTTTCGCCGATCAGAATGGTCAGTGACATGGATGTAATGTTCTCTTGCATTTTAAATTGATGTGATGTGCGCATAACCATGACCTGTATTGTGCTCAGGAGCTACTTCAGGGGTCCTTCTTAAAAAATATTTCGTTTCTGGGGGTAAATTTTATCTGGGTGAAGTTGGTAAAGGAAGAGTTAACTCGACCATAGTAAAACAAAATGTGTGAAATATAACAAAATAATCAATAAATCTTGTATAATTCTTAAATGCACTATTCAGGCTGTATGATTTATAATTGCTTTCACAAAGGTGATAAAATAAAGTTCCGTCAGTTTACTGTTCAGTAGGCCTACATCTACAAACCCATAAACAAATATATGCATAGATTAGCAGCTTTTGAACTTTACTAAGAGAAAAATTGATTGATTCAAAGTCAGCTTAGATCACCTGTAATGTTACACTTCTGACATGACATATTTTTTACATCAGGTCATGTATTTATTTATTTTTGAAAGAGCAGTGTTGTTTTCCCTTTGAATGTAATAATGTACTAAGGCCACATGTGCTTGTTTTACAATTAAAATATCACCATGTAGGGGCTTTAAATTTTATTATGAGACAGAAAGCGAGTCTTGTTGGAAAACTATTGAAAACCTCTTGGATCGCTCCCTGCCAGCTATTTTGCTATGTTCAGCAGAGCTTCTGGTCTTGATGTGAAAGAAATGGTGTCCACAGCTGCCATTACTTTGAGAATCATAATTATAGGAAGCTCTTGTCACAATACATTGTCTTAACATTAATAACTTTATTGGTGATCATAAATGTAGCAATATGCCTCCGTTATCGTTCACAGAAAACGGAAAAAGCATGATAGCTGATGATGCCATGGTGCTCACATTGCAATAACGGTAGATGTGTATGACCAGGCAAAGTAGCTTCTTATGAACACATAATCCAACTTCGAAGGCTGTGATATAGCTATATATACTCAAATTCATCAAATTTTATAATAACAAATTACTGATGAAATTCCTGCCACCTTCTTGCTTTCGAACAGCATCTAAAGCGAGCAGCATTGGCAACAGCACTTGACAAGTCAGCTTACATCGCCAAGCTTACCTGCAAGCATGAGGAGGACTATGGACGGTTTGTATAAAATGATAAACTGGTCCCAGGTAAATCTACAAGCCCACCACATATGACACCCACAATTTCACGTGGCTGCAAGAAGGGTTGCAACAAAAACTGCTAGAATAAGAGAAGAAAAATCCCCTGCTATGTAGAATGTGACTGTCAGATATATCAAAGCAAAATTAGCCGTGCACAACACATTGAGACCTTAATCGAAAATGATCTTGATAATTGAATAACAATTGTCTTCCATACACTATAAAACTCCATTTTCATTTTTTGTTAACCACACCCAAATTCAATGATCCTCTAACATGTCTAATATATAGCTAATCCCTGCAAACAGTGGTTATTTTGACAGTATTATATGTGTTATTCAATTGTGTTGTGTGCAACTTCAGGCTGACTACTAGTTGTCGTAGAATAATGCTTAACGTCGCTCGGCACTAATGGTCATTTAATAATATTGTAGTACGATAAAAAAACAGTGCAGGCCATTGATGTCCATCCATTGACGACCGATGTACAGATGATGACGTAAGGGAGGGGTGATAGGGTTTGGAGGGTTACTTACTGACCTATGTTCTGGGCATTTCTAGGGGATTTACCCTCGGAGATGCCCAGACGATCGAAGACTTGGGTTTTGATATGCAATTTATTGCTGAACACAGAGGCTTTAGCAAAGCTCTGCTATCCTCCGGTCGGATAGTCCTCAGAGTCACAATAGTTGAGGGTAACTCCATTCATCCCACGTGAGAGACGTAATGTCAAACACTATTGACTGTAGTTTAGGCTCTAGCATGGCCAACATCAGTACCTGTACTAATGCGGGAGCTGCATTGGTACCACTATTGAGTGGAGGTAACAGGCTGCCCCGCTAGCAATCCACCACAATATTATAGCCAGCCACGTGTACATGGTGTAGGCTGCAGTTTTCCTTGGATAAGCGTTGTAGACTAGTGATTCTGAACCATGCGGTGCAACATGCAGCAGACGGGACAGATCCCTAATGACCCTCCCCAGGTAGGTCACGTAGGTGCGAAAAGTACCACTACTAGCAACCATCCCAGTACCACTTAGACTGACTATGTTATAAAGTGATCATAATACCAAATGCTATATCACTGCAAGGGCTGATACTTAATTTATATCAAGTTTATGATCAATAAACATTATCATTGTTATGACATCGAATGCACATGATGCTTTCCTATCAAAAGTGATCATAATAGGCCTATACAGTTTGAAACATAATTTCCAAAGCAGAGTTGTGTGTACTGGTATACATATTTACAAGACATAACATCACTCCAGTACTGGTTTTATATTGATCTTTCATCGTAAATATTGGTCTAGACAACTTTAAAAGCAAATTATCAAAAATATTGACCGATATATTGACAAATTCAAGTTTTTCGGTAATGGCTGCCATTATTGGTTTCCTGCCAGTTCCCAGTAGCCGATTTGCAAAGTTGTGCACCTAGGTTGTGATCCTAAATATATGTAGATATCATTTCAGGTGCCCAAACTTTTACAACACGCTGTGTCAGTTTTCCAGAAAATATGATGTTCACCCCCTGGGTAGTAGTTCTACGTACTCTACAAAATAACAGTGCCGTATTATAATGTAAATGATATGTCTATTTACCTCTTTTATCGCTGTCATATACCGGTACACGTGATGTAGGCCTATATGGTTTTACTTTATATAATGATAGCATGTGAGTTCAGAACAGTGTGCGGATGATAACCTCATTCTGGGAGGAAGTTATTCAAATATAACTATGATATAACACAATTTTGCCAAAATATCAAACTATATATATAGATAGAGATCAAAAAGACATCAAAAACCTTTAAAAAATTATTTGACAGCATAATGATATCCGACGTTGTATTCATTGATAAAAAAAAATAATCTTGACACTAATATCATTTAAATATGATATCTAGAAGCTAAGATATCTTTATTTTGGGTTCGGATGGTGGCCATTTTGAATTATGGCGGCCATCTTGTATTAATAAATATAGTCTTGTGTATGAGATGTAACTACCTGAAAATGAATACATTTAATCAAGCATTCAAATCATCATTTTATCCCAAAAAGTCAATTTGTGCACTTTTTAGCTAAAACGTAAAGATGGGATATTGGATTTTAATGGTCACGTGACCTATGACCTTCCAATGACCCCAAAAATATTATTGTCGTCAAAATGGCATTATGGGATCTAAATACCCCAACTCAGGGCCAATAAACACATTTCTAAGATTGTCAGGACTGTATTCATAGCCGATTACTTTTTTATGGCGGCCATTTTGGAAAAATGCAAATTAGCTGATTAAATATGCAAAATCTCGAATGGTATCTGGCAGATTTGAAATTTACGGGAAAAAATACAATAGAAACCGTTGAGAAAAGTTTGACAGACATGTTTATTAGATTGGTTAGGATATATCCCTGTCTAATAATGCTAACAAGCATGCATGCTTGTCGCGGCATTCACACAACAGTGCTCCAGCTAACAGAGACGGCATACTCAATATTGGCTCAATGTTGACCCAATGCTGGGTCTGTTTATGTAGTGCAAGCAGCATGGTGTCGCATCATATTTGACAGGTGGTCTTTGATCATTCATTTATCCTGTAGGCCTAATTATCTGGAACAGAAATTGTGTAAATATCGTGTTATAATTTAATAAGTCGATTATAGCACGAACAATTATTTTTAACTAAAAACGTGCTATAAATGTAATAAACTAAGATAGCATTATAATTCAGGCTTATCGCCGTAATTATATTACGAAATAGCGCATCGGTATGACATGAAGCGAGATAAAGAAAACAGTAGGCTACATGTAGGTCTATCATCAGATCATGCGAAATTACCAGAGACCAAATGCATATCTGACATTACAGGTAACCCTTGTGGCATGGCCCTGACATTGCACGATCAGTGGGCCGTAGTTCCGCCTACTAAGTGTCTTTTTGTTGGTTAACGAACAAAATTTTAACTACTGAAATATCATTTTTTAAAAACACTTTCAGGCCCTATGTGCGCTTTAATATAACCAGGCTTAGAGAGTATGATTCCGGATAATGATACACTGTACATCGCTCAAATATATTACTATATTATCCACTAGCATCCACGGGGTCTCAGACATGACACAATTCCCAGACAGACACGTGTCTGGGAAATCCCAAACTATCGTGCTATACTGGTTTAACGCTGGCCCAACGTCTTCAACGTCGGCCCAGCACTAATCCAACATGTGCTTACGGTAATGTGTTGCGTTTGCCGTGCCGTGCTCATACTGTCTTCACCTTAAACACAAGGCATTGAACCAGTGTTGACCTAATATGGGACCAGCGTCACAGAATTTGTGCCAACGTTGGAACAACATTGCGTCGGGAAAAGACATTACATAGCTAATACCCATGTCACTCCAATACTATAACCAGCCTTAATGAGCCGTCCACGACACGCCTGCTTAGTTATTCACAAATGGAGGATGTGAACGTCGTATACAATATCAGCGTGCAGGCAAACACAAACACATTGGATCAATGTTCGTTTTATGTCGGGCCAGCGTTGCAGACGGTGGGCCAACCTCAAGCCAACACTGGTTTAATGTGCAGTGTCTACTGGGGTGATCTGGCGACATAGAGAGGGACAGCATAGCGTGGTCATAACGCACCTGTTACTATAAACACACACGTTTGTCTTATTCTGCAGTACAATGAATAGGCCTAACTGTTCAACTTTTGTTTTGTTAGTTATTTTTATTACTGGTATTTCAATAAAAGAATATTATCAATAATCAATTAATATAGCTGTAATACGTCTTAGAAATATGCAAATATGGCCACTATGATAATGTTTTATCGTTGTATGATCGTTTCTGTCCTGTATAACACGATTCACGTATAGCACGATTTGACTTATTGGACCCCGACGACCGTGTTATAACGATGTCCACCTGTATGTGAACATGTCCATAGACTATAATGCGGAAGTCTTTCAAATTTTGAGTTCTGTGGCAACATAGCAAGTATACTGAAAACCCCGTTTATTAGTTATTCCTGTATTTCTTATTTTAGGTATGCATGTCTGCAAATAAATCTCGTCCTTATTTCTTTTTTAACTGGTAAATACGGATCATGAAATTTAACAAACCCAATTTATAGTCTATGGTCATGTTGACATATATTGGACATATCAAGGAGCCAAACTAAAAATAACGATTTTGGCCTGATTGTGTCGCTTTAAAATATATATATATTTAATTATGATTTTCGCCTTTTTTGTCGCGAAAACTGAATAAAACAGGGATAAGGGGTAATTGCACCATAGTCAGTGTTTTTTTTTTATAAAAATTCATAGACTTATTTCTTATTTTTTTCATGTTTTCCTAATATCATAGGGCTATATCTGGGGGGGGGGGGGGGGGTTATATTAACCCTTACACAACTGCATAAAATTTGCAGCATGTGTGGTTTCCCCCTAAGTATTATCTGTCATGCTTTTTCTTCAAAAAAACATCTGATGAACATCTGATACTTCAGGGGTCCTTCTTAAAAAATAAGTCGTTTCTGGGGGCAAATTTTATCAGGGTGAAGTCGGTAAAGGAAGAGTTAACTCGACCATAGTAAAACAGAATTTGTGAAATATAACAAAATAATCAATAAATCTTGTATAATTCCTCAATGCACTATTCAGGCTGTATGATTTATAATTGCTTTCACAAAGGTGATAAAATAAAGTTCGGTCAGTTTACTGTTCAGTAGGCCTACATCTACAAACCCATGAACAAATATATGCATAGATTAGCAGCTTCTGAACTTTATTAAGAGAAAAATTAATTGATTCAAAGTCAGCTTAGATCAGCTGTAATGTTACACTCCTGACATGACATACTTTTCACATCAGGTCATGTGTTTATTTATTTTTGAAAGAGCAGTATGTTTTCCCTTTGAATGTAATAATGTACCAAGGCCACGTGTGCTTGTTTTACAATTAAAATATCACCATGTAGGGGCTTTAAATTTTATTATGAGACAAAAAATATAATTAGTGTTACACTACATATAATTTTAAGCCATTATATTACAAAATCAGTCAGTTAGCTATCTCTAAAGCGCAAACAGAATGACACCGCAAAACAAAAGTGAAATTAACTCAGGCTGCGCTTGGTTTATTTTGGGCAACTATAGTCGCCCATAGCAGTGTAAGGGTTAAATATCAATACAATATGTTTGGGGTAGAAAAAAATTAATACCACAAGTAGGCCAAGTTGTTTAATAGTGTAAACTTACTTTTTGCAATTACGGCATTCTGCCTGGCACTATAGTAATAATACATGTATATTAGGCAAAAAAAAATATATGTTTGTTCCCGATTTGTTGTCATTTTAACCAGTGGGTAGGTAGGAAATTTATTTTATTTTATTTTTTGTCACTTCAACCAATCGGTAGGTGAGAATTATTTTTCATTTTATTTCGCGCCAAATTCGCTTCCATGCATGTCTTATTTGTACATTACGTAACAATTTTTTGTTTTTTTGACGCTTTTTGACCACCCCTATTTCGTAACGTTTTTTTAGTTACTTAGACTACAGCCAGGAACTCATCCCTTAACTTATAGATTTCCATTTTTTTTTGGGGGGGGGGGGGGGGGAGTCCATAAAATAAATTTGGGTTGCAGTTGTTTTGATAGGGTCGGTCGGAAACAAACAATATTTTTTTAGGCCTTAGTAGTAGTGAGCTTACATTTTTATCTATTTTTCTTTCTGTAAGGCGATTCTGAGGAAGAGGTGAAACAAACGAAAGTCGCAATTGAGAGATAGACTACAGGCCCCTTCCTAGATTCTTAGTGAATGAATTTCGCTGATTTCTCCGTCAATTAACAACCAATTTTCATGAAATTTTTCAAGCAATATGATCTACTAGAACTTCTAGTGATGACTAGGGATATCAGGGCCAGCCTTGGCTCATAGACATTATTAGCCAAATAATTAGCCAAATGAGAAAACCAATAGCCAAATCTGTAACTTGTTAGCCGCAGCCCTATGGCCATGCGTTGAAAAAAATGTTTTGGTAATTATTTGGAAATAAAATGTGCTCTCCCAGTGCATTTTATAGGCACATTAGAGTTGGTAGGCCTATATTGCTTTTCTCAGAATTGATTTTCTTTACAATAATACTCTATCTATAAATGAATGCACCTTAGCATAATTTTAATTTGAACTACATGGTAATTATTTTGGAAATAAAAGGTGAGATCTGGTGCATTCAATAGGTATTTTAGAGGGTGTATATTGCTTTTCTCATAGTTAATTTTTTTTACAAGAATATCCAATCCATAACTGTATGCAACTTAATTTTAATTTGAAATACATGTACTAGTACTTAGTAGAACTCAACTGAATGCAGGAGTCGATTTCAGGGCGTTAAAATGAACGGCAATTTTAAAAACATAACCGTTGGTTTGACCAGCAGCCATGGTTACAAGCAATATTGATTGGTTCGTGGTTGGCCTATTTCTCATTCTATCTTTCTAAAATTTTAGATAGTGGGCAACCGGCATTAGCAGAAGGACTTTACAAAGTTTGAGCGACACTGATGAATAAACGGCCGAGATATCGCAATCGAGAAAGGGACACCCTGTTGCGCCAACATTGTAATTTTCGATTGACAAATTGGCATTTAATCTGCTATTTTAATCGGGTCGTCGTTAGCTCATTTCTCATTTTATTTTTCTACAAGATAGTGGCAGTCTATATTAGTCAAATGGTTCTATACGTTTCCTGCTCAATTAAATAAACAGCTGAGATATCATGATCGACAAAGAGACATCTGTTGCTTCAAAAAGTATAAGTGTCTGGGTGATATTTTGGTTTCTGTATCCCTCCCGGAATTTGCAACATTGAGGTAACAATTTTTGCCAGTTTTAGGTGTTTTTATAATTTAGCTCAGATTTTGATCTAGCACAGCATTTTTCTTGCTCAGTGAAAATTGTGGAATGTGGTCAAATATTTACTTTAGAATGTCAGCAGTTACAAAAAAAGCTCAGCATAATTTTAATAGACAATTTTAAAAATTATGGAATGTACCTAGACTACTGGAGTGGGCCTAGACCTCTACCCTAGGCTCTAATCAGACTAATGGGCCGTCAGACCAATGGGCCGCCGGACCAATGAGAATGGATCGACGGACCAATGGGCCGTCGGACTAATGGGCCGTCAGACCAATGGGCTGTCGGACTAATGCCAATGGACTGTCGGACAATAGTCTTGAATATAGCGTGCCCCTGACAAGGCTAGACACTAACTGATTGGACCTTTTCACCCGAAGGGCAATAAAAAACTTGGGGTACTTGCCCACCCCAATTTATCACTTGCTCGACTTGCCACTGACATACGTTGTTTGTTGTGAACTGTCTGAAATTTTTTTACTTGCCCCCACTTAAAATCGGCTGCCCCAGGCAATCGGGCAACCGTTAGTGTCGAGCCCTGCCCCTGGGCCTATAGCATATACGGTATTCATAATTTACATAACGAATTAACTCATAGCAGGTCTGTGTGGTCTGGCCATTTTTGTGATTTCGAAACATATTCTGATACTCCAAATAGAAATTTGGAATGATGGTATCATATATTATAGATCTATATTTCCCATACACCACAGGAACACACATACAATATATAACCAGAATACACTTCATTTAATTGATTCAGGAGTACTACATTGTATCAACTCACATAAAATATAATAAAATACATCACAGACGGTTTGAAGAAACATTCAATAGGTCTATACACACAAATTAATAATGTAAATAACTTGTTATTACCAGGGGATATATAGTAGTCTTACTAAATTCCCTGAGGGGTATACCAGATTTCATATTTTGAGATTACATTTCAAACTCATCTGGGAAATACCGGAAGTCTCGTATTCATCTGAGCCTTGAGTTCTATTTTTAGTTCAGAAACAGTTGAGACACAGATAAATCAACTCTTTCTTATGTTCTAGGTTACCATTGCTGTTTACAGTTGCGCAAGTGATGTCATTTCATGGCTAAGCATTATTGCCAGGTCCGAGCTGGGCTCGGACTTAGAGTGACTGCTAACCGTTATATAGCCTCAGTGGCTGAAACAGGTTTCAGCCACAGATTTACCGCATACAAAATCGCGGGACATTTCTTTGGACTGTCATATCAGAAAATACCGGGGAGTAATCAGGTCAAAAATAGTTTTTTTAGAATCTGACATAACATTTCAGTTTCATGCCCGCATGCTCAGCTCAGAGGTCGCACAGTCATAAAAAAGTTACGGACATTTTTCGAACCTTGGGGTCGGGATCGCTCTCAGTCACTGCATGTTGGAGTCAGAGAGTGAGAGGACGACGGGTCGACGCGGCAAACCGATAACGTTAGAGTGGCTAATCGTACGGCAAAGTTATAATGTTAACTTAATGGGAGTCAATTGAAGCCCGTCATTTCGTAAACGAGGCTGTTACATTATAACGAGAGTTACATTATAAAGAATCAGGTACGATTAGACACTGCCCTAGGGCTAGGCTTTACATAAACAACTAGAATAGAATAGAATAGAATCTTATCTACCCGCTGCGAGCTAATTCCGCAGCTGTCTGTGGTACTAGAATAGAATAGAATAGAATCTTATCGACCCGCTGCGAGCTAATTTCGCAGCTGTCTGTGGTGACCTGCTCCGCAGGGCTACAGCGACTCCAAGCCTCCATGGGCCTGGAGAAGCGAGCATCCACCTATTTCCCCACTCCCGTACCCCCTCCCACCTTCTAATTTTTATATCTACTTTACTCCCCCGGCCTATTTTGCTTTAATGGGGTCCACACCCTTGGGTCAGTCCCTCCCTCTTCTTTGTTTCTTCTCTGATCATGAGTTGTACCCCCAGTTAACCTGAGAGTCCGCATAGCACCAGATAAATCTGGGTACAGGGCTCCCACAGCCTGGCGAGTGCTTGTTCAACTACAGTAGCATTTCTTCAAATATTGGAGCTCTTTTTCTCTCTTCTCCTGGTGTTCAGCACGTCTTATCAGTGTTTGCTACCCCCAGTTAACCTGAGAGTCCGCATAGCACCAGATAAATCTGGGTACAGGACTCCCACGGCATGGCGAGTGCTTGTTCAACTACTGTAGCATTTCTTCAGATATTGGAGCTCTTTTTCTGGTGTTCAGCGCATCTATCAGTGTTTCTAACCCCCAGTTAACCTGAGAGTCCGCATAGCACCAGATAAATCTGGGTACAGGGCTCCCACGGCCTGGCGAGTGCTGTTCAACTACTGATATTGATAAAGACCGCTCAGTCTATTCCCTATTATCGCTCACAAAACAAAAAAGATGACCGACTTCGATGATTATGTATGCTGCATAAAAAGCCAAAATTGTAGGCTACATTCGGGATGCATGTAATAAAAATCAATCGAGATTAAACGTATAAAAATATATACCTATAATACAAGCCATTTAAAAAATATCATTTAAAATAGTAGCCTGTATTATTCTTCATAGCAACCATCTCGCACTTGCAATTAATTGATCAATCCATCAGTCAGCAAGGCTTCTTCTCTGTTGGGGAAGGTCGACACCTTGTGGGTCTCAGGCCTCAAGCATAATAACGTGTAGGCCGATATACGGTTTATACGCTTTCCAGTGGGTTTTTTGCTATATATTCACGCCTGATCATGCTTTTCACTTTGCCATTTTTAAGTGTTTCTTGGTCGCTATCTTGACCAGTTTAGTCCTCTCCCGAATTGGAGACGAGTCAGAAGGAAGGGAAAACGGCTTGCACAAAATCCTTTTTAACTGTGGTGAACATGACATTTGTGACGCGCCACAGCAAAACCAGGCGCTTCTCGCACAGTGTTGATTTGCATAAAACAGATTTGAAACTGCCAAATACTGAATAATTTTTTGTCTATGCTTTTTTTCAAATTAAGTGTTTTGACGTTGAATAATATGTTTTTAACACATTATTGAAATTATTTCCACCTTTTTTATCTGATTCGAAGGTTTTTAAGACGATTTTTGCCGGCAACCTTTGACATGACTGACAACGACTCTACCGGAAACAGTTCACTGGTCGATTGTTTACATTTTTTTCCGCGCCATTTCTAGGACTACGTCCACGTTTTGGGTAATTTTACAAGCAAATGTGTTTGAAAGTTCACTTGCTGAACTTGAAAACAGAATATATCATTGTTGATGCACATTTCCTGAAACTAATCCTGCCGATGAGAAAAATGACACAGTCACAGGTAAGCATTCGTTAGTCCACTCAAATATCGCCCGTGCCAAGCCAAAATTGAAAATCCAAATTGTCGGCCCACTCGGGGGATGACACTCACTGACTCTCACTGAATCAGAATCAGGCTGACAGTGACAGTCACATCAGTGGCACACTGTCCCTGCTATAATAAGACGCTGAGTGTGAGGGAAAAAAGAATTCAGATTCACATCAGCTATAATTATAATAGGCTAGTGATTAGGCCCTAACCACGTCAAGTTTGAATGAATTTCGCTGTTTTCCCACTCAGCACTGCTCAGTGACAGAGTCTGTCAATTAAGCCTAGACCTAGGCCTACACCTATCAGTAGGCCTATCAACCAATGCGGGGGGGGGGGGGCAATGGCACTGACCATGTTTATAAGATTTTACATTTTAGGCCAATGCACAATATTTATTCAAATGTTCTACTTCTAGTCATGAATGTGGCGACTAACGATACTTTGAATATTGTGCGATTTTTTTTTTTAGTATATAATAAGCCAGTTGGCCTACTAGACTATAGTTCATACCTCATCGCGAACCATGTGTTTTGATATTTAAAAAATATTTATTGACTGAAAGTTTTTTTTTTTCATTGAAGTTATGCTGCGACTAGTATTAGCCTAGGCCTATAATTGCTGACATTTTTCTTAGGGTAGTCACTGCATCACTAAAAATAGTAGGCCCTAGGCCTACTGAATGAAAATTAGTTGAGAGTTGACTGAGACATCAGCGAAATACATTCACTCTTCCTTGGTTAATATGAACCCGAGTATCATAGATATCTGGGCATAATTAATTATGTTAGCCTAGTCTAGACTAACATTATAGACTTATCATTCATGTCATTGTCTGTCCAACAGTAGGCTACTATCGATGGATTTTGTCTAAAAATGAAAATTGAAAAATAACTTCCATTTTTGATTTTCAGTTTGAAAACATATTTCTTTTATCAAAACTTGAATATGGATTACTGTGCGCAAATTATAAATAAAATAAAATTATCTTGAAATTACTTTTTGCTATTTTTCATTTTTTGCTACTTATCATTTTCAGGTTGAAACAGCTTTGCAAGTTGATACAGCAACTTCAATTGAGTTGAGGCTGCATGCGGAAATTGTCACTGGAAGTGCTCCTTAAAACTTGGCAACTCTTGCTTGACTCAATTTGACGAAGAAGACTAGTTAGGTATTTATTGTTTTAAACCTTTTTTACCAGACATGTAATTCTCAATCTTTCACCTATTCATAAAATATATTTCTACTGACAGCAAGGCACTACCGGTAATATGTAAGTCATTTCACAATATAATTTAATTTAAGTTTAATTGTAAACCTAACCATATTCCCATTTCATAGCCCACCACAAAAAATATCTGATTTTTGTCATACTCTCTTGTTAAATTGTCTGATATATCCTGCAAGTTGGAATCATGAAATAATCACTATATAAAAAACAAGCAAATCACATTTTTTTTTTTTCATTTCTTATTTTTTTGTTTTTCACTGACCTTCCCTTGTTTAAAATAGACACTACAAACATTACCAGAATAATGGTCTTTATACATGTTATGCAGTTATATTGTTCCATAATTTGTATTTCTGTCATATCCCAGCAGACACAAGATGTTGAATCAATGTTGGTCCACTGTATACAACATCGGACCAGCGTTGAACCAACATTCTTTGTAACCTCAATATATTTATTCAGTGAGATAAGTAAGTGAATTGTTCAGTCTCAACATTAGCTATGTACATTTTTAAAATTTGTATCCTCATCCTGTGTGATCATCAGTTGTATCTTAAAGTTACAGGCTAGTATTGGTGTATTCGTTTCAAATAGCTATATCAGCAGATTTACAAGTTATTAACTATCACTATTAACAACTGATTAGAATTTCTCAGCATTAAAAAAAAAGTTAAATATTTTTATATCTGAAATTATTATGTTGGATGTAATAGCCTTTTCATTATTGTGTGTAATGTATGTTTCAGAAAATGATACCTGGAGTTGTAGATATTGTAGAAGAAAAGAATGGATGGTGCCGATTTGGATGACCAGATCTACATGACTTCTATTTGTTGCAGTGCACAGTAGTGTAAAATTGTGGACAGTATAATTTTGTGGTCACTGGCGTATGATATAACTTTTTGTACATCAAATCACAGAATAATCAGAGGCTGAATGAAGGAAGATCTTCTAAGTCTCAGTACACCTGTATCCTGAATAATTCATTGAAATGGATGAGGTCAATTTTGGATGGCTATATGACTATTTGTTAAAGTACACAACTGTGACATTGTGGGGAGAAGCTTGTCCATCCTCTGGGCTATGCTAGACTATAGTATAATGTTGTGGTCACTGTTGTATAATGAAACATTTGATACCTCAAATCACTGAATAACCAGATGCTGAATAATTGTATTCTTAATTTGTGTACAAATGTTTCTTGAATAATTCATTAGAAAAACACCAAAGTCTACTTAACATATTTTAGCAAAATTTGACCTTCATGTGGCCTTGGTGTGATCAACAATAAATACCTAAATTGACAAATATATCTCATAAATGTAATGTTGTTTTGATTTTTTTTTAAGTGTATTGATTGGCATAGGACTTTATTTTTATTCAAATTATAAGCAATTTTATCCACTTGAAGTTGTAGATCGCGGTAGCCTGCCAGACACAAGTTGGTAAAAATAAAATTAGCGCTATCCTGGGTCAAATTTCCACCAGTATAATATAAGCATATCAGTGCACCTTTATGCTAACCAATGTTACTTTTCAGTTTTCTTGGATTTGACCTTGAGATGACCTTGCCATGACCTTCGGGTAACACCCATGAAGCCTAATTCCAACCCAGTTAATCATGTGTAAGCCTACTTGGGTTGGACTTCATAACATACATGTATTAAATTAAAGTAAAGACCCTCAGTCTAAACCAGGCAATTATTGTGTTACTTGGTCCTTTTCTTCCATTTCAAACAGGGGGCACATCAGGGTGATTCAATGGGATATTACCCCTATAACCCCTTTATTACCCTTTTAACATCTTGGGGTATGCTTGATATACATCCATGTTAGGGTCCAGGTCGGTTTCCTATTTCTTAGGCATCTCAAGTGTACAAAATTGTAGCAAAAACAACTCAATTATGCTATTTCCCCCTCTTTTGTGTTGATTTGACCTGCTGTGACCTTGAGATGACCTTGCCATGGCCTTGAGGTAACACCCCTCAGAAGTACAACCCCAACCCATGTACTTCGGTTAGATTTCTTCACATGAAATTGAAGTATTGAACATTGGTCTAAGCACGGCCATCATTTTGTTATTTGGCCCATTTCAGACAGGGATGACATAAGCATGATTTGACAGGGTATGACCTCTTTAACTCAAAAATACCCCTGTAACCTCTTGGGTATGCTTGGTATACATCCATGTTGGGGTCCGGCTGGGTTTTAGCTATCATGGGCATCTCAAGTGAACAAAATTGGAGCAGAAACAACAAAAATATCCTTTATTCAACACTTTTGTATTGATTTGACTTTGCTGTGACCTTGCCGTGACCTTGAGATGACCTTGCCATGACCTTGGGGTAACAGCTTTATAAAGCTCAACCCTTTGGACCACGTGTGTACACGGTTCGGACTTCATCACATAAAATTGAAGTATTTACCATTGGTCTAAACATGGCAATCGTTTTGTTATTTGTTCAATTTCTGCTATTTCAGACAGGGGTGACATATGCGTGATTTGCTGGGGTATAACCTCTCCAAACCCTATATCACCCCTGTAACCTATTAGGGTATGTTTGGTATAACTCATTGTTGGTGTCTAGTTGGGTTTCAACAATCATAGATATCTCAATTGAACTAAATTTAAACAAAAACAGCAAAAATAAGCTATTTTCACCCCTTTGTGTTGATTTGACCTTGATGTGACCTTGAGATGACCTTGCTATGACCTTGGGGTAACAGCTCTATGAAGCTCAACCCCAACCCATGTCATCATGCATATTTGGATTGGGCTTTATCAGATTAAATTAAAGTACCGACCATTAGTCTAAACATGACAATCATTGTGTTTTTTGGTCCACTTATGCCATTTCAGACAGGGGTGACATCAAAGTGATTTAATGGGGTATCACCCCTCCAACCCCTATATTTCCCCTTTAACCTCTTGTTTATGTCCAGTATAACTCCATGTTGGGGTCTAGGCGGGGTTCTACCATCACATACACTTCAAGTTAACAGAATTGGTAAAAAAAACTATATTTTGCTCTTTTTAGTTGATTTGACCTTGCTGTGACCTTGAGATGACCTTGGGATGACCTTGAGGTGACCTTGGGGTAACACCCCTCTTAAGCCCAACTCCAACCCATGTCACCATGTGTAATTGGGTTGGGCTACATCCGATTTCATTTTTTATGTTCTATGAAACTGTTTTTCTTATATAAAAATTTGACAAATTTTGTGATTTCTTGCACAAGTTTACAAGTTATCTTATTTTTAATGGTTACCTTTAAAGACAGTTTTCTCAATAGTACTATGCCAGAAAATTCGGTTGGACTTTTTTGTTTTGAGGAGCTGTATCTTTGGAAATACTCGTCCGATTTTCATACAATTTGTTTTAAAATGCACAGAACATAAAGCGCTATCAGATGGTGGATTTTTTTAAAAAAAACTTTATTTTCGAGAAGAGCCTGGTTTTGGCATGCTGCGTCACATTTTGATAGCACCGGGAATTATTTTTGATAAATCGGCCACTCTTGTTCACCTCCTTCTAAACACAAGGAACTGCCTGGGTAGAAAATCAACCCTTGCGTTTGGCAATCGTCATTCTAGCCCCCCCCCCAAATTAGATTTCGGTGTTTGTTTTCTCCTCATTTTATTATCCGGCCAAATAGAATTAAATCCAGGGCCTTCAAGTCTTGGAAATCAAAATTCATCTATTTTCCCCTGTGGCCACTGCGACCTACCTGTCACATGGGACCAATGTGGAATTTGCTGTGACACCTGTGACCTGTGGTTCCACAAAAATTGTGTGGACATGAGTTCGCACACCTTTAGAGCCTTCTCGACCACGAACGTATCCTGGATTTGCTGTAATTGTGACAACCCAAATTATGAACGAAATCTCTTCCATAGTTTTCAAATAGAAACAGCAAATTCTTTTCATCCATTAGATCTTTCTGAAAGCATAGCAATTAAATCGCCAATTTCTGACTTCGTACCAGTGCTGCACAGTAGCCCAATTATCGACCGTAGACATTCAAAGAAAATTAAAAACTGGAGAACCCTTATTCTAAATTGTCAAAGTCTACGGGGCAAAGTCGAAGCTTTCCAATCATCTGTCGACTACTCCCAACCGACTGTATTCTTGGCACGGAATCCTGGCTTGACAAAAGTGTTTCCACATTTCTTCCGGAGAGACAGAATTACATCAACTCAGGGGGGAGGGGGAGTGTTTATCGCTGTCAAAGAAAATTATGACGTATCTCTCCTCCCTGATACTGTTACAGACACGGAACTTTTATGGGCGAAAGTCTACTTTGAAAAATCAAAATCCTTAATTCTCGGATCCTTTTATCGACCTCCTGGCTCAAAAATTAAAAAAAATGGAAGAATTCAGCAGATCTTTAGATCTTCTTCCAAAAAATTCAAACCAAACCATCATCCTTGGTGGAGACTTTAATCTTCCGGACATAGACTGGGAAAATAGTCTAGTTTTGCCCTCAGCCACCAACAAGGGGCAGTGCGAGCACCTTTTGTCTAGCCTGGATGATCATGCCTTGACTCAAGTACAAAAAGAACCCACCAGAGACAAAAACATTCTAGGCCTTTGTATAACTAATAAACCAGGATTAATAAAATCATCCCGCAGCGTACCCGGAATTTCGGACCACTGTGCAGTACTGACAGAAGCCGACATCAACCCCCCGTATCGACGTTCAACCGCTCGCTCAGTGCGTCAGTTCAAAAGAGCAAGTTTGGAAAACATCAGGCAAGAAATTAGGAGACATTGGACCTCCTTTTTCAAAGACAGCCCCAATAATTCGGTAAATGAAAAATGGTTGAGGTTAAAGTCCATCTTGACGGACTGCCTGAATAAATTTGTACCAACAAAATTAACATCTAAACGCCAGAACTTGCCCTGGTTTAATAAATCGCTCCGCAAGGCTATTCGAAAAAAGGCAAGACTTTATAACAGAGCGAAAACTTCAAAAAGACTTGACCTTTGGGCAAAATATAAATTACAGAAACGGGACACGCAGCGAAACCTTAGACGTGCCCGTTGGTCCTTTATTAACGACAAACTTTTAACATCTCTGGAAACTAAAAATTCAAAGCCTTTCTGGCGCTATATAAAATCACAGCGCCAGGATAGGTGTGGTGTCTCTCCTTTATTGCATGATGGCCAACTGCATTCAGACAGCAGGCGCAAGGTTGAAATCCTCAACCAACAGTTTTGCTCAGTATTTACTGATGAGGACACCACTAATATGCCTAAATTAGAAGGACCACCAACAACTCCCATGAATAATATTGAAATTACACAATCTGGTATAACTAAATTATTGAGTGAACTGAACGTCGATAAAGCACCCGGACCTGACGAGCTCCCAAATTTACTCCTCAGAAATGCTGCCAAGGAGATATCTCCTTTTTTAACAGATATTTTCGAACACTCTATCCGGACCGGGAAATTACCCGATGAATGGGTCGAGGCTAATGTAGCCCCTTTTTTCAAAAAGGGAGATCGGCATACTGCTTCTAATTACAGGCCGATCTCCTTGACATGTGTTTGTGCCAAATTGCTCGAACACATTATTTGCAAGAACATCATGACCCACTTTACCAAAAACAAAATTTTAACTTCTGTGCAACACGGTTTCCGTGCAGAGCACTCTTGTGAAAGCCAATTACTACTGACCACTGAAGATCTGGTTCAAAATTACGAGGACAAAATTCAAACTGATTTAATTGTTTTAGATTTTAGTAAGGCTTTCGATGTAGTTCCCCACCAACGTTTACTACACAAACTTGATCATTACGGAATTAGGGGACCTACACTACTATGGATTCAAAATTTTCTCACCACTCGGACACAAAAAGTAGTAGTAGATGGTAGCTTTTCGGACACTGCTCATGTAGGTTCTGGTGTACCACAGGGTACAGTACTTGGCCCGATCTTATTTCTATGCTATATTAATGACCTCCCATCCTCGGTCTCATCTGATGCTCGACTCTTTGCTGACGACTGCCTCCTTTATCGGCCCATAAAATCTAAGGACGACCAAAAAAAGCTACAGAAGGACTTAACAAAGTTGGAGCGCTGGGCAGACATTTGGGGGATGAAATTCAACCCATCCAAATGTTCTGTCCTCCGAGTGAAGAGACCCTGGGCTAAAGAGATAGCGTCAGACTACCAGCTCAAAGGGGTCACACTCGGACAAGTAACAAATTCACCTTACTTGGGAGTCAGCATCAGTGAGAACCTGGAATGGGGGTATCACATCTCCAAAATTGGATTTTCTTGAGGAGGAATTTAAAGGGATGTCCCTCAAAATTAAAAGAGATTGCATATTTTTCAATGGTTCGGTCACTTTCGGAATACTCTTGTCCTGTATGGTATCCATACAGGCAAGGTGACATCGATAAATTAAACAAAATTCACGTTTCGTAACTAACAACTACCAGCGTAAATCAAGTGTAACAGCTCTTATCCAAGATCTAGGCTGGAATGACTTACAAACTAGAAGGAAGAACTTCAGGCTGACAAGCCTGTACAAAATTTTAAACGGATTAATTGCTGTACCTGTCAGTGACCTTTTAACCCCAACAGATGAAAGAACTCGTGGTGGAAATAAAAAATCATTCAAACATATTAGAGCTAACACCACGCTGGGACAAAAATCTCTTTTGTACAAAGCCATACCCGATTGGAATCATCTTCCACCACCTGCTATCGAATCCAGATCAATAGCAGCTTTCAAGAGCCAACTGAGCGATTAGTCTGGTCGGCCGCTCAGCACAAACCCTTCGCCTGATACTCCGTGAGGAGGACTGCGAAGTTCAACCTTTAAAGATAAAGATTAAAGATATGCAGTAGCTATTTTATCTCTGGTTTTGGTGCGGGAAACTTAAATATATCATGACAATGCTGTTTAACTCTAGGTTATTTTAAATAGTTCTGATGCATATTTTATTTAACCTGTGCTTGTTTTAGTATATAATGTCTTTTGATTTTACCATGTTTAAACGTCAACGGCAAACGATTCCCAAAATGTGCGTTATCGCTGTTACTAGATATATTGGACTATATTTTCATTGAAAACACCAAAAATGTAATTTATAAAAATTTATTCGGGGTGGAAATGACATTTAAAGCCAACATTTTGGAGCAGTCTGTGGGTTATTCCCGACAACTCAACTGTTTTTTCCGACCACAGGGGGGCGCGATTTATCACCGGAAATGACGTAAGTATGGACAGAGACAGCGTTGAGTTCTTGGTGAGTCCAGAATGTCCAGTGTTTTGACATGGCGGACAACAGTGCTAGCGATTTGTCTTGTCGGGTGATTACCCGCAAAGTGAACGGCACAGACTACCGTATGAGAGTGATCCGCCACCTAAGGTTAAAGCAAAGTCTACTAAGACTACTGTCAGTGTCAGTTCCACGCAGAGTACTGTGACTGTGAGTGGCAGCGTCAGTGACGCTGTTGGCGGTGCCATCCAGTTCGGCTCGTCTGGACCAGACACGTGCGATTTGGCCCTCTGCTCCACTGGAACTTCCTCCAGCCATGACCAGGATGACGTTCCAGATAACCCTACATCTGATGACAGACCTGTCGTCGTACCAGATTGGTAAGAATTAGTCAATTATCTTTCAAAGTAGGGTTCGCACGGTCTCGTAGCGCAGCGGTATCGTGAGTTGACACCTTCATTCACTAACGAAGTTTTTTTAGACTTAGTCTAGTCTGAAAAAAACTTTCATTTTGGACCATCCTCCACCGTCGAACAGACTGTAGGTCGACTAACTATAAAAATGATGATGGTTGTCAAAAGTCATCACATTTTTTAGGCTAGTCTAAGACTAACCTAGTCTAAGTCTTAGACTAGGTTAGTCTTAGACTAGCCTAAGTCTAAGACGACTAGCCTAAAAAATGTGATGTGACTGTTGACAACCATCATCATTTTTATAGTTAGTTGACCTACAGTCTGTTCGACGGTGGAGCATGTGGAGGATGGTCCAAAATGAAAGTTAGCTTTTCGGTATCCACATAATCCAGTGAGTCAATTCTCAATCTATTTTTATGAAATTTTGTAAACCCTAGGGTCTACCTATTTTCTAAATTCTAGTCATTTGGCATCGATCCTGACAATTTCGTATTAAAATATTGTACAGTTTAAAAGTCAGTCAAACAGACTCAGAGTTTGAGTTAGAGTGTAGTCTAGTCTAGGAAAATCATGGAAAGCCATGGAAAATTAAAAAATAAAATACAGCCTGTCATGGAAAAGTCATGGAATTTTGCACTTTTTATAAGTGTCTATCGTAGTTCTGTGTTATGATTAGGGTCTATACTATAGACTGATAGAGTCTAGTCAGATTCACATTAAATTTATCAGCCAGGATTAATGAATTTCGCGGATTTCTCAGTCAATTCTCAACCAATTTTTATGAAATTTTACACTATATTTCCATTCATGTCGTAACTACCCTGAAAATTTTGCTAAGTATTTTAGAAATTAGACATTTGACTTGTAGTAAATAAATAAAACTGTTGCCCTCTATAAACCCATTGGCTTCGTCTCTGAATTATATTACCGTAAACCGGTGCTATTTTTCCACCCCCTCTGGAAATCAATAAAATCCTCTGGTTTTCAATAAATACCTTAGGTTAATAAAAATAACCATTATTATAGGTTATACTATATTCTTGGGAACATGTTTATGTCTATTTACAATTTTTGTAAATATTTCAACACCAGAAAAAGAATATTTTGCCAAAGGCGGCGAAGTGGTTTTTTTACGCGTTTTTTCTAAACTTGACATATTTGAGCTCTGCAATGGTAGGCTATATATCAATTTTATTAACCTGTGTAGTTTTCTTTTATGATATTTGAGGGTCCTAATCACATAAAAATAATAATTGATGAAGTTTAAATATTGAGCCTGTTTGAGCACTTCAAAGTAACCGGGGCTATTTTGCCACCCCATACCGGGGCTATTTTGCCACCCCTTCAAAATGCCCGCCAGAGGCTCATTTTTGGTCCGATATGAAAACGGACTTGACCACTAGACTCACTGACCCCTAAAAACTATATAAATATTTACACAACTTGTTTAAGGCACTTATTTTAATAATTTATTAACTTTCCTGCAAAATAATGTCTTTTCCACTGAATATTTTATGTTATGTCTGTATGGTGCATTTACCTGAATCTATGTAATATATTAAAAAGAATGATAAAAAGGTCTACAGACTGTTCAATTTATTTGATTTCCATTTGATTAGCTTTTGAATTATATTATTTTGAATTAAAAAATATTTATATGGCAAAATATTTTTATTTGGATTCAGACAAATGGTTTTAATTCACAAAATATGATCAAAATTAGCTCCAGTGTCAAAATAGCCCCGGTACCGGGGCTATTTTTTAATAGTCCTATTAATAGAGGCTAAATACAAACTATGCTAAGTATGCAAATACCTTATACAACCACCCTTTATTATGACACTTTATATTCACACAAAAAAAGCAGGTTAAATACAGCGATAAAAAATATGTAAATAGGGTGGCAAAATAGCCACGGTTTACGGTACATGTCAAATGGTCTAACTTCTGAAATGCTTATCAAAACATCGCGAAATTTTCGAGGTGGTCACGACATGAATGGTAAATAGTCTGTGTAAAATTTTATGAGAATTGGTTAAGGATTGACTGAGAAATCGGCGAAATTCATTCACCGCGGTTAATGTGAATCCAACTACCGGTATACTCGCTGTTAAATTAACAATGATCAACCAGGATTGTCCACTGAAATGTCAGATTGTCCGCAAGTAATTTATATATAACTATGACCCAGCCTGTTCCCACAACTTTCTTAAAACATTAGTTAACCAACTATTAGTGAAAGCTCACCACTGTAAGCAAAATTTTTAACCCTGACAGTCACTTGACTTATAAATTCCTTTAAATAATAATGTTATGTGGAAATATCTTTCTCAAAAGTTGGTGGTCCGCTTGGAAAACCTCATGGTAACTATTGATTGTCCGCCACAAATTTTGGTTGTCTCGGACAACTGGAAATGTCTTATTTCGAACGCTGGTAGATATATATGGATCAATCCATGCAAAATATTACATAATTGAAAAAGTTTCCGCCTTGAAAATGTGGAAACATGCAAAAGTTGATCTGTGTAGTCCAAATGATTTTTGCGATATGACCATTTTGAAGTTATGACATATTTGGTGAATTTTAGGAATGCGTGTAGGAAAAAATAATCATGCTAAAAAAGATAGTATCATCAAAATTTCAAATAATTATCTCTACCAACCACACTACATGTACGATAAATATTGAGACATTAAAATAATAATGACTAATTTATTGAGTAGTGCACATTGGTTTAGGTCCACAAAGGGCATCTAAAATTTTGGCACCATAAAACACTACTTGGACTACACACCTCAAATTTAGCGAGTTATCATGATCCATGTTTTAAATAATTTTCAAGTAAAATATCAGACAATTAAAATAACAAAATTGAAGGTTGTAAACTGTGGTCCATTTAACAAAGTGTTACATTTTGTACTGCACTGTAATAAGATGTACTTCTTGTATAAATATAAAACTTGTCAAACACTTAAAGGGACCCCTTGGGATGAGACATTTTCAATGTTGTCAAGTTTGAAAATTTAATTTATATGAAGCTATATAGCCTACTGATCTTAACTGAAAATACGAAGAAGTCAAAAAACAATTTTAAAGCACTGAAAAAGAGTGAAATAGTTGTATTTCCAGGTCGTATATTGCCATGTAAACAAAACAAGTCAGCAATATTCAGCACTTTAGATCACATATTCCCACGTATTAGGCGGTAAGATCAAACCAGTCACCGCTAATCGGTGTCTCATAGTCAGGACACGGGAGGGCACACCTGCAGCACTGATTGTCTACCCAACGCTGGGCCGATGCCATCAGCATGTGGCCCAATGATGTGAAAACATTCAATCGTCCTTCAGGTATACAAATAGTTTGTTTAGGTTACTTCTGGTTTCATAGAAATGTTGATTAAAAATATTTGTAAAAATATGAAAATTCTGAAAAAAATAAAAACATGATCCGTGGGATACACTACTTCAGTATGGGACTAAAAACGAAAATTGATGTCATCCCAAGGGGCTGCTATAAATAAATCAAGTTGTTCTAACGCTTCTGGTGAGTTCTCATTGTCACTGTCATTGTCATCTTCCTCATAAACATAATCCTCATCATCATAGTCATCTTCAACTTCGCATTCATCATCAAAATCGTCATCAGTATTTTCATTACCGCTAGTATCCATTTCCTCTTCATTCCATTCCTCCACTAAATCCTCAATTGCCTCATCCTGTTGCAAAAATGCTACCATAGTTCCCTTGCAATTTAATTATGTGAGGTACAAATGCTGATGTAAAAAATATATAATTGTTAAAATAGTGGTCAACCGTCATTCCATGTCAGATCTACCAATGGTTGTTGCAGTCATCTCTCAGAATTAAGTGTATGTATTCTAATAAACACTCTGTTCATTAATTAGAATACCCCTTGAGGCCAGAGGGGGAGTGAGTGTTTAATTATCTAGTAGTATTTTTAAAACCAGTATAATATATGAAAGGCCACAGCAAATTAATTTCATGGATGACTGATTCGTCGCTCGATTTTACCGTGATCGAATTTTTTATTAAAAAAAAAAATTATTTTGCCCCTCCATTTTTATTTGGAAACCTTTTTTTTTTGCTGCTCCATTTTTGTTTGGAAACCCCTTTTTTTCCTCAGCCTGAAAATCTCGTCAGTGTTCCGTTACTTTCTTTGAAAAAAAATTCACTTCTTCGATCGCCACATTTTTGCTGGAATTCAGTTTTTGGAAAAAAAATTGTCACTTCTTCGCTTGCTCCATCTTTTGGAGAAATCCAAATTTTTATTTTAGAAAAAAAATTTGCTGAGAATCTGTCATCCATAAAATTAATTTGGTGTGGCCTAATACATTTTGTGATTTCACATAGGATGACCCTAATATCATTTAACCCTTAATTATCCTGCTTTTAGAAGTTAATTTATTTAAACTTGCACAAAAATTACTCATGTACATGTATTTGTTTAATTTGAGCACAAATATTTTCTAATATTGATGTTCACAGCTATTACGTCAACTAATTAAACAGACGACAATATTCGTGATCAAAATCCGTCTTTAAATTTGGTATGTCTAAATTGGTGAACAAAGGCACCAAAGCTGATCTGTAATACTGTATTGGCTTATCCAAAGCATTCATGAGATTTTTATTCTAAAACCTGCACAGAGCAGCAGAAATAATGTAAAAAACATTTGTTGACTTGTGGTGTGTAAAATCAATTTCAATTCAACTTCTTTGACTATGTTGACAAAACTGTTAGGGTTCAATTTCTTCAGTTTCGCTGAGCGAAAATTTAAACAATGTAGGAAAATTGAACCCTGTCAAATACATGTACATGTCGCAGTTGGAATAATTGACAGCCAGAGTGACAGTATTGATCTTTGATTCTTAAATTGTGAAATTTCACAGAGATAATTATCTTGGGAGAAATGTTGTCAAACAGTGGTGTATCTCTGGTGGAATAATTATGGGGTCAGAGCCTTTGTCAACCATGAGAGGCCGACACACCTCCACTGTGGTTCCAATACACTTTGTTTGCGAGCCTTTCGAGCGGTAGAATGTTCCTCGACCTACCTGGACGCCCACTGATTTAACCTAGAAAAGATAATGGTCTTCTGTGTTGTGAAATAGTTTGATTAAACTGATGTCAGAATAATGTCATCATAAATTAATAAATTATTATTACATTAGAATATTAACTATGATGTTGATTTTATCAATTGTCTACTTTTTGGGAGTGTATACTATTAATGCCCTTCATTTCTATTTTGCTCAGGTGGCTGTAGGCCTACTAGTAGCATACTTTTTGGGGGAACTAGAAGGTAATGAGTAGTTTGCGCAAATAAATTTAATTCTATCAATGTATTTCTCCTTATTTTTGAACTTTCTTAAACATTTCTTACATGTGTTTTTTCTTGAGGTGTAGGCTCACAGAGGTCATATTCTGTAGTCATGGTGGTGTTTGGTGATTCACTGTGTATCTCGTCCTCGTCCAATACTGTATCATGCCTACATTTATAAATAGATCATTATTGTTTTCAGTTTTAAACTGAACCACACTCTTTCCTTTCTAATTAGGAGAACATGTTTGTTTTCTTAAAGTGGTGGTCTTGTTTAGTTTTTTATAAAAAAAATGCTATTCCATCTGCTAAGCAAATCTATAATTACTTAGTAAAATATGTATTGGAATATGACAGTTTATTAGAATAAATAGGGTATAGGAACATATAATTACTGTTCTTGAATATCATCGCATTCCATGGGCAAAGCTACTGGATTTTCTGTTTTCTCAGATGGCTGTTCTCCATATTCTTTTTCTATCTGATATAGTTAACATCAAAATTTATAATATGGCTTCACTCACACAATGAAATTCAGTCATAAAAAATAAAAATTTAAATCACTGATTGAAATGATTTATTCAAACGTTTACCCACCAAGTTACAGATTTAACGTTTTACCTCTACAACTTTTAAAGCGATGATTTACTTAAAATTTTAGGTCACTGGAAGCTGTGAGACGCATTACACAGCTCAGTGACTGAAAATGTATGTAATTTGTGAATTTTAATGTCCAGCCATACAACAGTGTTTCAAGAAGCAAACATATTTTATTATTAAAAAAATTGTACAGGTAAAATTAAAAACACAGAATGGCTTCTGTGGTCGACATCCATGCTTTAGCCTAGGGGTTGAATTTTCAACGACTTGAAAGTTGTGTGGCTCTGTTAACTTCAAGCATGTGAAAATATTGATATTTATTTTAATTTGAGGCCAAAAACATTTGCACATCATAATGTTTAAACACCCATTCATAAAATGTTACTGTTGTTTAACCTTTTAAAAATGTTTAATAAAACAGATTAAAAATGTCTATGTACAGTTGTGTTTAGCAGACAAAGGAAAATACTAAAAGCTGTAAGATTTAGTTGCACACTTATGTGACTAGCTTACCTCTAGTAGATATCGTTTGTGTATTGCCTTACTGCGAGCACCACCAGATTTTGAAGTGGAGGGTTTATCAGCGGAAGGTGTTGCATACCTTAAAAATTATTTAAATGTATGTTTAGTTATAATGAGATTTAGTGTTAGATGAGACACTCTATATTCGCTTATTAAGTTAATAATATTTTAGTTATTGCTACAGAATATATTAAAATTTGTCTGATTATTCAAGTTTAAAATATGAACACCAACATTTCTCCAAGTAGCAGCTCTTAGTTAACCGTGATCAGTTCATTCGTGTTTACCAAACAGAACTCTTACCACTTAACTAGGCAGGCTTCGAACCCACAAGTCAAATATATTTGACCAAACCAAGTTCAAAAGTTGATGCGGAAGTCACTGGTGGTATAACATGAACAGAACGATTAACAAAATGCAACTTTAACAATTAACAACCCATTCATTGAAGTGTCTGGTACTTCAATATTACAGTGTTCCCACAGAGATCTGGAGATAAAATGCCTATCTTTTCAATGACTTCCCATGACTATTTTTTAAGAAACCAATGGGTGTCGAGGAGTTTCTCACTAAGTTTCACATGTAAAACATTTCACATTAAGATGGAGTGTCAGTGTCATTGTGTGTCAAAAGTGTATAATAAACACATTGTGAGAGATATGTGAGAAATCTAAATTCCATGTCTTTTTGCATAATTTACATTTACCATGACTTTTCCAGGCCTGTATTTTATTTTCAATGGCTTTCTATGATTTTCCATGACCGTGGGAGCCCTGTATTATTATTGACTTAAACTTGATAACCCTTTAACCGCCAAATTATTCAATTTAAATTTTCACCCTCTTGAAGTTGAGATCCACAGCTTCAAGTGAGTGAATATATTCATATTTGACAAAATGGAGGTCTTCTGCTAGGCATGTGCTTATAAAAAAACGTTAAAAAATAAATAACATTACATAACATAACATTTATTTGCCATATAAACACAGTATATAAAAATAGGAAAACATATATGATTAATTTAACAGGAGACAAAAAATAAATATATTAGGTATATTTTTATTTTAGCTCCTTCACCTGTTCACACATTTTTAGCCCGCCTTTTAATTTTAATTAAAAAAGGTGGGCTATTGCAATTGAAGTTCGGCAGCGTCGGCGTTAATACATTTTCTTGTGGGAGCGATAACTTGAAAAGTTTTTCATGTATCCTTCCCAAATTTGTTATGCAGGTTACTAATGACCAGTTCTCGGACAAGTTCAATAATGGCCGAAAAAAAATTAAAAATGGCTGATTTATTGCGATTTTTCGCATTTTACGTCAATAATTTGACCTTGTGTGAAAAGTTTTTCATGTATCATTTCCAAATCTGTTATGCATGTTACTAATAAGTAGTTCTTCGAGAAGTTCAATAATGGCTGAAAAAAAATTCAAAATGGCCGATTTATTGCGATTTTTTTGCATTTCACGTCAATAATTTGACCTTGTAGCCGCAATAATGACTTCAAGTTCAATAATGGCGGCGGGCTATTGTCGAGTGTGCTCTTGTTTAAATTTTGTGTTGCGCATATGCCAGTTAAGCGAGAAATATTGACAAAATTTCGGATATGCATGCCGAAAATAAAAAATACTGGGTACGAGGAATGGGGCTTTCGGTACACTTGAGCACTACGTTGCCACCGCAGCAAAAAAAATTAAAAAGACTTACGCAATTCTAATATATGGACATTTCACATTTTAGAAATGGCCATATTAAGTAGTCTAAAGAAAAATACCGAATGTGTTATGATTTTAGCCTGATTGTGTCGCTTTAAAATGATTTCACAAAAGTGTACATGACTTTCAAAATTCTGATGTCTAAAGACGATTCCCATACTATAAGAACTGAATTATTTGTAATGGCTGTAGACCTTTATCTTTCAGGTATTCAACAAAGACATTTTTATTTCAAATTGAAAAAAAAACCTTCAGCCTATAGTTTATATAAAAATATTTCAGCGTTTTAGGGCTGCTATAGAACAAAATGTGCAGTTCCATAGAGGAAAATGTACTGAAAATTTCAACTCAATAGAATTATTGTGGTTCGTCAAAGTTTTTGAGATGTGGTTCTCAGGTACCTGTATCTTGCAGGGCTAGACACTTACTGATTTGATCTACTTGCCACCCAAATTTATCACTTGCCCTACTTGCCAAGTGCTGACATGTGTTGTCTGTTGTGACAGTCGCTGAAATTTAAAATGCTGCAAATTGAAGCTATTGCCCAGGGGGCCACTGGCTGTAATTTTTTACTTGCCCTGACCTAAGATCAGTTGCCCCGGGCAATCGGGCAAGGGCTAGTGTCGAGCCCCGTCTTGTAATCCATTTTGATCCGTTCCAGATCTGAAATGAGGAATACAAGACAACAAAATATTCAATGATCTACTCTCCTGCAACCCTTGTGCTCAGCTATTATCCGTATAATGTTACGTTTTATGCATGTTTCAGACCAAAAGCATTTTCTAATGCTAAAATACTTTATGGTTAATGCTTAGATCATCAAATAATTAAAAAAGATCACCACTTCTCATAGGTCTTGATATTTTAAATCATTTGAAGCTAGAAGTGTCATCAAGCAATTCCAGCTTGCATAGAAACCAACAATTCAGCAGCACAAGGGTTAGACATTTCCAATGATTGTTCAATAGAATTGGTGACCCAGAAGCAGACTTCCTTATATATATTGTATATGACCCTGGCTCAAACACCCCTCAATCCAGAACATATTTATTCTCATTAATGCCAGTTAATTAGAATATCCCCCCCCCCTCCCGAGATTAAGAGGGAGGCTGTGCGCTTATTACGAGTTAATGATCATTTAGTGTACATGATCTTGTTTTTTGTTAAATCAGGGGGGAGGGGGCATTTGTTGGAATATGTGATTTATTCTAATAAATATGGTACAAAGAATTTTTTTTTTTAAGTTTGTGTTTGAGCATGGGTAGGCATATCATTCAAAACATTAGCTGGTCAGCTATCCCTCCGTAAGTAACAATAAAGAAATTGTTCAACAAAAAAATAGTAAAATCAAAATGGCTGCGGAACAAAACATTATGTAACAAGATTTGATCTTTAACAAGACTTAACCTCCTAGCTGCCTTCCAAAGTGTTGTTAGAGCTTTTATTACAACTTAGACTAGAAACATTGAAACTGAATATTGCACCAGTGACATCAGCACTTTTTGGATATCATTTTGCATGATTTTGGTAAAAGTAAGGAACTATTCGATCACTTCCCGGGTAAAATTCACCACACCAGCTGGACAAATAACTGAGGTATCGGAGTATATTGAAAGAAAACTTACATGTGGTCAAGAACAGGGTTATATAAGCCATCCCCTCTGGTCGCACTTGAAGATGGTTGGGGAGTAGAGCGTTGGGGAGTGTAGTGTTGCGGAGTAGAGGGTTGGGGAGTCGTTGTCGGTCTCAGTTGTAACGATGGTATAGCACCAACTTTGAGACGTCTGTTGGGCCTGAAATGACTTGGCACACCCAGGAAAACAGCTTGTGGGATGGCAAAGTCGGTATCCTGAAAGTGCTTCCAGCAGACCTTACTGTGTGATGATGGCATCCAGTTTGACCGGTTTATGCGTTTGATCCATGAATTTTTTATTTGAGGATCCTGGGGGAAGCAAAAAAAAGATTTCCCCTTTCCTCCAATTTCATGGCAGCCAACCACAACACATGACGGCATCCTGTTAGATTACAGGTAGGAATATCTACAACGACACATCAATTAAAAATATTTGTGAAGTGCTACTTTTTTGACAGTTGAAAATATGTAGTGCTCACTATTTTGCTGAAAATAGTCATATATTGATGTGTCAAGTAAATCATTCAATCGAATGCAGCATATGGGCTTCACCCCAATACTTCAAAATTCAGAAAATAAAGAGTTGGAAGAAAAACACACTGGCTACATGTATATGAGTGGTACATGGATATAGGTCCTATAGCAAAATAATGTAAAATGCGAGAAATCACACAAAATCTTATCGTTTTGATTTTTTTCAACCATTTCAGGTTCCTGTAGGTCTACTTTTCCTATTAAAAAATAATGACTTAATGAATTTCTCATCTGATTGAAATTGACTTTACTGAAGAAAATAAACAAAATAATTATTATGTATACATGTTTACATGTTTGAAGTATTTCAAATACGAAATAATAGGAAGTCCTGGAAGCAGACTGCCTGCACCTTCCAACAATAATGTTATGTTGACATTGACTTCAACACTAACAGGAAACCAGTAGTTTTTGTTATGACCGGATGGCTATCGAACGTACATGGAGTCACATAATGGCTGATTTTCTCATTTTTAATGAATTATAGTGACTGACAATCAAATTTAATGACTCTAAAGCCTAATTGTCAATCTAACTCTTTGACTGGCATCATTATTTTTAAAAATATCTGAAAAAATATGGACACAATGAATATAATTCATGGCTGCTTCGTCAGTATGCATATAAAACATTTTAAACTTGGTCAGACCATAGACCATATATATATATATGGGGAATCAAAACGCAAATTACATACAGTCATTCGCCCCCGTAACCATAAACGGGAAATAATATTATTGTTTCACGATTTTCCCAATTCTGGAATAAAAAAGCAGGCCTTATGTCTGATGTTAGCCATATTGTAAATGTACTGTTACCTTTATGCCTATACATGTAGCCTTGGGCTAAGGCCTATTTCATGAGTAAGTAACATGTCTAACATAGGGCCTATATATGACACATGTAAAGTGGTCTCTTTCTTTGCGTATTACTAGTATTAGGTCTACTGTTCAACAGTGTCCAACGTGACAAAACTTTTCTGTGATATTATTAGTCACTTGTGTGTATAGCCTGTGGCTATACCTATAAAGTTATTATTATAATGTTAATTAGGTTCTTCAATTTCACAAATTTTTAGTGCACGCCTGAGAGCATGTGGTAATCATGGTAATGCGTGATCAAAATTTGAACTATGACCTCATAATTTTACCACTACAGACACACTACTGGTCACTTTATGAATGAATGCTTACTTTAATCATGTTGAGAAATTGCCAGTGAGTTAATGACCCGTGGGAACCTTGCATTATTGAACTTGTCTGATAACTGATTATTAGTAAGGCCGTTTTTTTTTACTCTGTTTTAGATGAGCATGTGCATTAGATTTAGGGAGCGTATTACAAAAAAAACATTTTTGGATGCCCAGCACGCGCATTTGATTGTTGTCGATTTCCGAAAAAAACAGTTCATTCCAGGAAATTAATTGAACGTTTTGAAAAAGCAAAATTATTTTCAGGAGATTTAAAGAAGCATTTTTCCAGCTATGTTTGTTGCGTCGCCCTTATTAACTTTTTTTAAAGAAGGTTAAATATTTTTATTTGGTTGCCCTCAATAACTTTTCCAAAAATAGGTTCAATGTTTTGTTTCTTGGAAGCTTTTTTTCCCGCCCTCCCTCATCATGCTCATTACATTTTGGATTTTTTCTGATCCAGAGAAATAGAACATAGTGCATTACAAATTTGAGGACAATAGGGCCTACATGAAAAAACTTTCAAGAGTCAGCTGTTTGACTAAGTCCACCAGCCCTTTCCCCCCTCCAGTCTGATACTCCAAATAAGAGGTGGAGTACCAATTCAAAGTTCAAAATCAAAGTGACTAAGCCAGTGGCACTACAGGTTCGTGAATATTCACATTCTCTGTTATACAGCTTACCAACTGTGATATATGCATAAAGGGGGGCCTAAAGGATTTGAATGCTTTTTAGTGAATAACAGTTAATAGTAATAATCCTGTTCAAATACAGACATATCTACGTACCGGTATTTAAAGATAGTAAGTTGGAAACTAACTGGATAAAACACGGACGAGACGTAACAAGGATAACAAATTAAAATTTGTACAATAACGGATATATTATGTCCCTCCCAAACTGTGTAAGAGAGATAAAAGTAACAGTAAAACACGCGATCTAAAAGTAACAAGGATCAAAAGTTTCAGTTGAATAAAATTTGTGAGGTAATAGTACAATTATTCTGTTTGTACATTATATATTATTTTGCTCAACGACACAAGGATAAAAAATTAGAGATAAGTAGTAAACAAACGGTTTGATTCAACTGGTATAGTACATATTATCTTATCCCTGTGTAAAAGAGATAAAAAGTAGCAAGGATTAGAAGTGAAGTAGTTAAGTTTGTATATTAAATATTAGTTTCCTTAACGTAAAATAAAAGTGACAATGTTAGCAAAAAATTGGGAAATAAATACAATTTTTACATTGCTTTTAGAACATTAAAATTACATGATATAACCATGAATATCCATGTGTAACTTGAAATAACACGTTAGGAGCGTTAGGAGCGATGCCATCACTTATTGAACTGTTAGACATAATGAATGCGAAATAACATTAAGGTCATTCTGCGCAATGTGTAATTACATATACATTTGAAGTATTTAATGATTTAATTGATTATGTCACTGCTTTCCAGTGAGTTCATGATTGACAGCTCTGTGCTTACGCTGATTGGTTCATATCCCCCCACTCTTTTTCCGACTCCTCCCATGTCAAGGGCAGGTGATTGACAGCTAAATATACTCTCGTAGAATCTCGTCATGTAATATTTTACGAGAAAAAGAGAGATGTGTTATGTTAATACACAATGAATTAACCCTTCCACCGATTTGTATTAAACAAGACATAGGTCCACAAACAAATGTTCATTTAAAATATATGCTGTCTGTTCGAAAGATTATATACAGGCTACGATATCGTGCTACAAACATAATGCGATCGATTTTAATATAGGCCTATTAATAATATCTAGTCCCTGAATTTTGAAGTCCCGGCCAGTTGATTGTATTAATATACATTAGGCCTATAGTCTATGTGAATATAAATATAGGAAATTCTTATTTATTATTTTATTGTTCTTACTAGTTATCATGGTTATGATGTGTTAGTATACGACAAAATCACATTTACTTTAAAATGTAATAATCACATTTACTTTAAAATGTAATAATCGGCACGTCCAATAGATGAACGGTAGCATGCAAAATGTGCTTTAATGATGCTGGAGTGTTGCCGCTAATTGTCTCACCGTTACGCCTGTGAAAACACACCCTTGTCACGCCAACAACACGAAAGACACACCTCTCAACGGCTTGTCAATCTATGTGATTATTACTAAGGGTTTATATACACAAAGATATAATGTTAGTGGCGGCATAGTGGTAACTTGCACTGATACGAAGTACAGCTATGTTAAATCACTAGCTCTGAATTAAGAGGCACGATGTGTACCGAAACGAAGTTCAGTTTTTTCAATAAAAACAAAATACTTATATATATAGACATGAATAAATTATTAAATAAAAAACCTAGGCAATAAAATAAATTGTGTGTGTCATTGTTACCAGGCTTATTGTATCTGCTATTTCACTATACTTCACCAGGCACAAAATCACTATCAGAATTAAAAGTAACGTATTCAGTATTTGTGGGTATAATGGAAGTTATTACACACTACCACATTGAATAATCGTGATGTTTTTTGTCTAAGCACAGTTTTAATTATTTCTATAACGATATATACTGAGTTTCTGTCATTTCGTGCCTATATTGGTTAATATTTCAAATAAAAATGGAAAATATGTTTCATCCATGACTTATCATTAAAACACGGCCTCTGCATGTTTAGTTAACACTTTTTTTATTCACCAATTATACACACTTTCTAATCTAACTCAGCAAGACACAACCTTAAGTAGGTTACATTATAAATAAAATTAAACAGTTAAACAGTCAGCAGCTTGCGAAGGTGAGTTGTGAATTACTCCAACTGATACCCTACCTGTTAGGGATTAGCTCCGAGCCATAGGTGTTGTGAGTGATAGCTGACGGAAAGTATTATAGCTCTATTACATACGTACATCTCTACATATACCGAGTACCGGTTTGACTAGTGCTCATTCCGTTTTGACTTTTTCCTGTGCGACCTGTTACAAAAGTGCTTGTGACAGGTACTGGTGTGTCTAGTGCTCATACCATTGTACTATGTTTCGTGCGACTTGATATATGTATATTCGTATGTATAAAAAAAACGGAAAGTTTTATAGGTCCATTACATACGTACATCTCTACATATACCGAGTACCGGTTTGACTAGTGCTCATTCCGTTTTGACTTTTTTCTGTGCGACCTGTTACAAAAGTGCGCCTTGATATATGTCGGCCTATATATATGCATACATATACCGAGCACCGGTTTGAGTTGTGCGACTTCGTATATATACAACACTTTTGATAACGCTGTTCAGTGTTGTTCGTCAAAACATGTATGTCTTAATCAGGACACAATTTTTAAAGGGACATGGCCAGGTCTAAAATCATCAAAAAATCGGTGATTTTATTTTAGTTTAAAAAGATGACCATATGATGTAAACATGTCCATAGACTAGAACTGCAAAGTTTTTTTTCAATTTATGTGCTGCGCATTTACCAGTTAGGCTAGATATAGAGACGAAATTCCCGTATTTCTTATTTTTGACATGGTTGTCAATAATTGAAAATCAGATCAATCTATTGAATATTAATATAAAAACATGATATTTTACAGTTTATTACGATAATATACTTTGAAATTGAAATCTAATGATTTTTGTGTTTACAGGAGTCACTCGTGCATTCTACAGACGCCTCAATAAAGGATTGGAACAGATTATTGATTGGCGATGTGATACCTGTCGCAGTCAAGTCTCTATAAATGTACAAGCACGTAATAACACTCTGGAATTAACTGCCGAGTCAACACTTGAAGTTGCATCCAACATCACTGATACAATCCCACACGACGATTCTCATTCTCTTCATGACAGCTCTGCTGGACCATCAAATCGACGTCATCGTTCACCTTCTCCTCGGCCACAGCGTTCAGTTAGAAGACGTATCACTTCTCCAGCTGCCTCAATCCCCCATCACCGGCTCATGGCTTACTTGATGATCCCAGTCACGATATCTCTCAAGACCCGACAACCAGCTATGACGACGACTCTGTGCGCATAGATATCAGCATTGAGCCAGTTAATTTGACACAAGAATCTTCAATCAACGATGATACTGTTTATGAAGATGAGTCTTATTCTACGGAATCGTGTACGACTTATCAGCTGGTAGAGGGTAGCACGCAGCGACAAGGAGTGAAGTTGTGTGACAGCTTAGGATATACGTATACAAAGAAAGCTACGAAATCAAAGACAAGTACAACATGGCATGCACTGTGCGGAATAAAAATGTCAGCTGTGGAGCAAAAGTGATACAACACGGGGAGACCTACACACCTGGATGCCAACCACATATCCACCCAGCCTCAGTAAATGCAGCTACTACAGCACAAATCTACAAAGACGTGAAACAACGAGCTAAAGATAATGTGTTTGAACCAGCCAGTGCTATAGTGGAAGGGGTGTATGCTGCCAACAACATCGACACTGTCCCTTGCCCCTCACTGCCTAAACCAGCTAACTTCCAACGTTGTGCCAATAGACTTAGAGAGAGAATGCGACCAGACGAACCAACTTCTTTACAGTTTGACATTGATGAGAGACACGTGGCTGAGAACTTCTTCCAAGCAGATATATCGGTTGGCTCGCGCAGACATCTGATGTTCGCCACAGACAATATGCTCAGCAAACTCAGAGAAGCCAAACGGTGGTATATAGATGGGACATCCCATGTTGTGAAGCCCCCGTTTTACCAGCTGCTGTCAGTCCATGCTTTCCTGAGACAAGACGAAAACATCAAGCAGGTACCCCTTGCGTTTTTCCTGATGAGTGGAAAACGCAAGGTTGACTATGCCGCTGTCCTGAAGACACTACTTCTTCATCTTGAACGCCCCCATGTACAGGAACTGGTAGTGGATTTTGAAGCCGCTATTTGGGCAGCAGCTAGAGATGTCATGCCTCGTATAACCATACGGGGCTGCGCCTTTCATTGGACTCAAGCAGTTTGGAGAAAGGTGCAGTCAATTGGATTACAGGGCAGCTACACCAATGATGTTGCTACACACAAAATCATCAGGAAGATTCTAGCACTACCATTCCTGCATGCAGAGCATATCTCCGTGATGTTCCAGAGCTTGGATGCTAAGGCAGACTCACCCAAGCTCAGAGACCTTATGAGCTATGTCAACGACACTTGGATCGCCAACCCTGTCTGGTCTCCTCGTGATTGGAGTGTGTACATGCAAAGCATCCGCACCAACAACAACGATTGTGAGGGATGGCATAACCGCCTGAACAGACGAGCAAAGAGAGGCAGTGTCTCTGGTTCTGAAAAAAGTTGGTGTCAGGCAATACGAAGATTCTGACTCCAAACCTGGTGTTGGAGTCAGAATGCACGCGCGGCTTCCGGCGAACGCCCACCAAAGGCGGTCGCAACTTTACTAGACTGGAGGGGTTCGGGGGCCTGTCCCCGGCATTTTTTTTTTAGAGTATGCTTTAGATGGTTTCTAGTGATATCTGAAGGTTCATTTCAAGCCTTAAAACAATTTATTTTTCACTAACGAAACTCTGACAAATATCTCTGGAAATTATTTCTGACATTTTTATTAATCAACTAGAAATCATGGTCGTCAGAATGGAATATTTTTTCGTCAGGGGGGAAAACTTGTCGTCAATTCTGACGACATGACGACAGATCAGAAACACTGAGAGGTCAGCTGCCATTCTACTTGCTTGTACACCTCCTTCACGAGGAAAGCCAGATGGTGAAAATCCAAGCCCATCTACTTGGCGAAGGAAAGCTTTCACGATACCAGCGAAAGAAATACAGACAGGTACAGGGGAAGATATTCAGCCAATGGGAAAAATACACTGATGGACGCGGTATATCTGCCTCAGCTCTTCTGAGAGCCTGTGCTGCCATCTACTACACCAGCATCACAGAATCACCTGACGAAACGTCATAAGAACATTGTGATATAGATATACATTTCATTGAAGACTGATTATATTGCACAAATACTGTGACATGTTTTCATTGTATATACATGCATTATAACATAATACCATACATGCCTAATAACATGCATACAAGATGTGCTAGAATTCTAAAATTCAAATACATAGCCAATTTATTCATTGAATAAAATATAACATTGATAAATTCTGAATGGTTGTTTGTGATTTATTACTATTGACATTCAAATTGTCATTAAATATAGGCCTACGTTTTTATCTATAATCATGACATTCGGATTCACATTTAGGGCCTGCCGTGGTGAAAAAAAATCGCCAACTTCTTAGTCAATTGCATTAAAAAAATTGTGTCGGCTATGGTTTAATAGTTAGTCTATTTACCATGTGATAACAAAATAAGAATGTCGCCCTCTATAAGCCCATCACTGCTTTGACACAGAATCTCATTACTTGTCAAATGGTCTAGCTTCTAAAATACGTATAAATACATACGCAGGGTAGGCCTAATCGCAACGTGAATGGAAAGGAAAACGGTGGATGTGAAATTTTATGAAAATTGCTTGAGAATTGACCGAGGAATGTGCGAAATTCATTCACCCTGACTGGTGAATATATTATCGTAGGAAGGGGCCGAGTTGGCAAACCAATGGGGGCCGAGTTGGTAAACCCTAGGGGGCCGAGTTGGTAAGGGGGCCGAGTTGGTAAGGGGGCCGAGTTGGAAAAGGGCCGAAGCGTCTGGCATTCACACAGTGTAGGCCTAACTGAAACAACAATCAGTCCGATACTCGTGAGAGTACGAATCAGAGACGGAGCGGCCGTGCCAGACAACGGACAATCTTCGGAAAAAAAGTTTCTTTCGTACCCACTCATGTAGGCCTACCCCCTGTGACTGTAGCCTGAGCGATAATTATGGTTTCCGTCATTCA
Source organism: Flabesymbios commensalis (assembly GCA_964017125.1). NCBI lineage: Eukaryota > Metazoa > Annelida > Polychaeta > Terebellida > Flabelligeridae > Flabesymbios > Flabesymbios commensalis. The sequence continues at coordinate 58,714,233 of OZ024913.1, forward strand.
GTATGAGCGATAAAATGTGATAACTGAACAACGGAGGGGTAGACTAGGCTAGGCCTAACAGCTAACGTTACAATCAAATAGAAACACTTTCCCTATCTTTTATTTTTAGATTTCTTCGACAAAATTTGCAAAAGTAGGCCTATAGCCTATAGGCCCTACATTTTGTCGAAGATCGAGGCTGTTTGTTAGTTGATTTGATACGCATTTTTGACAGGTCCTGCAGGTTGACAGCCGACGTAAATCGGCGGCGTTCAAAACATAGTAACTTTGGACACAAAAACGACAATATACTTACACAATATCTACATAGGCCTATCTATAGGTTGGAAGTAAAGGTTATTTGTTGATCAGTTCTTAAATCTGGTAATAAAAACATCCAAAGTTCTCTCAAAAAATCCACTTGCACACTTGTGCCAATGTGAGTGTCCACTGTGACTGACAACCTCTCTGTCCATAATTACGTCACTTCCGGGATATTGGACCGAAATTCACGGAAAGAGCCGACAATGCTACGTTTCTCAGACTGTACCAAAATGTTGGCTTTAAATGTCATTTTCACCCCGAATAAATTTTTATAAATTACATTTTCGGTGTTTTCAATGAAAATATAGTCCAATATATCTAGTAACAGCGATAACGCACATTTTGGGAATCGTTTGCCGTTGACGTTTAAGTTAACTTAGCATGCATATTTTACCGAGCTAATCCTGTTGTATATAGTCATGTACATATGCTCATTTTAATGACGAATAAGTCCGCATAGACTTACTGTCGTCAATAAATATCTATCTATCTATCTATCATGCGATACACCTCCAGGCCTATATCATATATTAGATATATTATATTAGATATAGTATATATAGTTAAACCACATTATTACGCTTTACACTTGTGAATTAATTAATTAATCATAGCTTGTTCACTATATATAGACTATACCGGCCGTCACATTATCTTTTATCGCATGTTTTTCAATTATCAACCGATTTTCATGAAATTTTGTAAGAACACGTCACCTAGCATTATAGAGACCTATGAGAACTTATTATGTTTAATAAACGTGCTACGTTGAATTATTATTTTTTTTTTTTTATTTTTTTATTTGTCGGTAGTTTCCAAATAATGCTCTGCTTAATATAATTATCCAGGTATAATGTCAATATTTGACATTATAATGTCAATATTTGACATTATTAATGGACTTGCATTTAAAAATAATAACTAATTATTTTGTTATTTGCTGCTTCAAATCATCATCTATTCACCTCCTAATTGGCTGGTCACACCTTTATTCACTCACACCTATAGGCCTATATTAGAAGCAGATCACAGTAATAACGTAACGCCGTTAACAAACACATTGTAGTTTAATTCGGTGACTTTGGTTTTGTAGAGGATACCGTGAAAAGAACTCAAGCAAAGTTCAAGTAAAAAAGACAAGGAGCATAACTCAGACAAGGAGCATGCCTTTGTGAAATATGAATGAACATAATTATGACCTGTCAATGTAATCGTCTTTAGCAACTAATTACCGGTTTAGCTCATTATAAACTTAAATAAAATAGTTAGAGAATGATAATCATTGTAATATTTGAGCGTACTTAATTCCTTTTTTTATAGGATTTATTGGTGTGATCGCATTTCTTCCCTTTAACAAGTGTAAACGACGCTCCACGATTAGCATTTTAGTTCACATTATTGGGTAATTATGTGTAATTTATCTCATAAATACACATACGAAATGTATGTATAATGGTGCGTGCTCCTCATTTGAAATGACATTATCATCAGCTATCATGACTATTGAGATGTTATTTTTCAATTAAAACACACAATTTACATGGGTTTAGTATTATGTAGTTTACCTTTTATAGGGGGAGTTTATGTTGAAATATATATGAATTATACGTAGTTATAATTATATATATATTAAACGCCCTGATGCCCAACGCCCGAAGCAAAGTCCACAACACTGGATTTGATTCATTCAGTCTCTCAAACAACGATAAATGCATATACATTATGTCATCTACACATCGACCGTTAGTAATATGCTTAGCAAAATATACCTACACCTGTTTGCAAACCTTAAGCATGCAACATATCCGCTCTTAAAAAATGGTTGCTTGAGGGACGGATGGTTCTGATGTTCCCATATTATCATGCGTTCATGATCTGACATGAGTATTATCACATGATTATCAGGCTGTGTTGCTCTAGGAATTTGTTATTTTGGCCGTTTAGGGTCGGTTAAAGACGTTTCTATCGTCTTTGTTGTCAGACGAGATGGGGGCTATGGAGGATTTCAGAGATGCTAAATTAAGTCAACTGACTTTCTCTATGAGGTCGGGAATGTTTTTCTTCCATGACAACTCCGATTATGTGTTAATTATTAGGTCGTGAGTAAAAGTGGTTTAAATTAATCACTATTAATTAAGAGCAAGTTTTTATATTGTTGTGTTAGTGTCATGTTTTGCGTGATTAGCTAATTATCATGATTATCTTTAATACAAATGATGATTTTATCCGCCATTACATTAGTTTGATTACGTACATTTTTACCTGGGACGACCACACATCTATTAATAGCTATTGCCGGCTGATTTAAATTGTACATTCATGAAAATATCTTTATTATTAAAATGTCACTATAATGTTTTAATACATAGGCCTACTTATTAATACATATTGTGTTTTTACATAAAAAATATACTAGTTATATCAACCGTTGGAGCCTGCGTGACCGAGAGGTAGCGTGCTCGGCCTCAGACCGCCAGGGCTCGAATTTCGAATCCTGTGTCTTGAGGACAGTGTCATCTCAATCATCTCACCATCCTCATGAGGTTCTCCTGGCCCAGTTTAGCCTATATGTGCACAAAGGTGGCCTAAAGCCCGATTCATTTCATTTATATATCAACTGTTATTCATCACATTGATTTCTAGGCTTTCCAGAGTGTCTTGGCGGTGGCCCTGGTGCAGTGGTTAACCCTTTAACCGCCAAATTATTCAATTTGAATTTTCACCCACTTGAAGTTGTGTCTCGCTGACGCGATCCACACATTCAAGAGAATGAAAATTATTCAGATTTGACAAAATGGAGGTCAACTGTTTTCAAATCTTGCTGGTTAATGTCACTTTTTATCTTTAACAGGTTTAATAGCTGATACTTAATGTGCTAATAAAAAATGAAAACTAGATTAGATTATGCGGCACCGGCGGTTATAAAGGGTTAAAGCTGCGGCTTGGAAAGTCGGAGATCGCGGGTTCCCCACTCTGTCCTTTAAGTGTCAAAGAAACAAAATGTTTCTTCCTCGCTCACTCGTAAAGATTTAATATTGTAGGGAGCCTCTGTGACCGAGAGGTAGCGTACTCGGCCTCAGACCACCAGGGCTCGAATTTCGAATTCTGTGTTTGGAAGACAGTGTCATTTTAGTCATATCACTATCCTCCGGAGGTTCTCATGGCCAGTTTAGCCTATATGTGCACAAAGGTGGCCTAAACCCCCATTCATTTCATTTCAGCACGGTATTGCATGGCCAGGGTTGTGACCCGTTCTCCACGATTCTGCAGTGCCACACCTTTGTTAAAATCGCCACATTGGCTAATCAATTCAGAATAAAATACAAACTATGCACCCTCACATATAGAATAATATATAACTGTCAGCCAGTTTATCTCTATAATTTGTTTAAACCGTTAACCAGAACTCGTAATCTCTTCTCCCCAGATGATGATCAACTATTTGTTTCCAGAGTGAGTTCTAAGATGGGTGAAAGGTATTTTTTGATTGCGCCCCCCTCCCAGCTTTGGAAATGAAAAACAAATCGGAAAACCTTATATTCCGGCCAAGCTTTTCCATCCTAAATCATCTGTGTCCCGGCATGCTTGATCGACGAATCGGAACGGCAAATGAACTATAATAATGAACCTGATTTGGATTTGCAGCGCCTCTGAGCTCGGGACACCAAGGATTTAGGTGCGTCTTCCTTTTCATTTCTTTTCAATTTTGTAAGTCAGGAATACCTCAGTGTCACCAACCTAAACCGTCTGGGTGCCTGTATGGCACTGCATTTGGCACGATTATCATTGTCCGTTTGCCGTTACAATTCGTAGATCCAGCATGCCTGGACACAGAGGATTTGGGATGCAAAGGCTTGGCCGAAATATAAAGTTTTAATTTTTTCCGAAATGACTGTGGAGATTTAGATTTTTTAATCTCAAGAGGGATACAATTCCAGAGCTGGGGGGCCGCAACCGAAAAAGCCCTTTCACCCATCTTTGAACTCACTCTGGGAACAACTAGTTGATCATCATCTGAGGAGCGGAGGTTACGGGTTCTGTTTAAAGGGTTAAGCAGATTATGTAGATATACTGGCTGACATGAATGTATTACTTTATATGTGAGGGTGCATATTTTGTATTTTATTCTGAATTGAACAGGGACCCAGTGTAGGGATTTAAAAAAAAAGGTGTAACACTGCAGAATCGTGGAGAACGGGTCACAACCCTGGCCAAGCAGTTCTGAACACTCTGCACCTTTTTTATTTCGCGATTTCAGATGTTATAGAGGATAGAATTATAAAAGTCCAGCTTGCTCGACACAAGTGAAGTTGCTATTGTCTTAGTCACTGCCACTGTTAAACATCTGCGCAAGCGACGCAAATCACGTATATGATAGCATGATCGACAGATTTTTGATATATGTTTCTTCAAATTGAAATCCTTATCAAATTCTTTCCCTAGATTTCGTGCCGAATCAGTTGGTGTTACATCCTGGTCAAGTAATTTTGTGGGAAAATATTTCTTAAATTTGTCTTGTTGTGATTTAGTGCCGATTAGTAGAAATTCTGTCTTGTCAGGATTCAATTTGAGTTTGCTAGCTATCATCCAGTCAGAGACGTCTTGCAAGCACTGCTGGACCAGCGACAGTGACATCTCAGGATCAGTTTTGGAAAAAGAATTAGATAAATCTGTGTATCATCAGCGTACAGATGGTGGCAGATGTTATGCCTACTGATCACACTACTTAGGGGCGTTGTATATAGAGTGAATAAGAGTGGTCGCAGGACAGAGCCCTGGGGGGACAACATAATCCGTCTTGAACGGTTCCCCAAGTTAATCCAGAAGTTTAACCCTTTGCACTCGATTAGATAGGTAGGAACGGACCCAATTTAGAGCTGTTCCAGAAATACCATACCAGCCGGACAAGTTCTCAATGATGCTGCTATGGTCCAAGGTGTCAAAGGCTGCGGACAGGTCCAGCAATACCAATGCTGTAGGTGATTTGGTTGAAAAGTTACAACATTTAATGGTTTGTTGGCTTTAATTATGTTAATTTATGTCAATTTATGCAAATTAGGTTGATCTTTAGACTTCAAAAGTTAGTGAAACGCCTTCCATGGGGTGAAAAACACCTGAATATAGACACAAAAAACACCTCTGTGGGTGGCTTGGTTTCAATGTTAGAGCATTTTATAGTTTTCCGGCTTCAAATATGTTAATTTATGTCAATTTATGCAAATTAGGTTGATCCGAGGTCTTCAAAATGTAGTGAAACGACTTCCATGGGGGTGAAAAAACCTGGCTAAATTCACCAAAAGGGTGAACTAGGTGATTTGTCGAAAAGTTAAAACATTTTATAGTTTTTTTGGCTTTAAACATGTTATTTTATGTTAATTTATGCCAATTAGGTTGATCTGTGGACTGTGGACAAAATGTAGTAAAATACACCCACACACAAACTATTTTAATAGATGTGAGGTCAGTCGGGGTGCCTAAGTACTGTATCAAGGTGTCCCGAAAGTGTCGTAAGGTGCTCCCATTGTTTTTCATTCACACATTGTTACTGCAAAATCTAGCATTCCATAAGCCAACTATAGCTACAAGTTTATGTAATACTCAAATCTCAGATCCACGTTGTGTACATGCAGCTAATTTGGCAAGTATGTTGACTCTAGGTACCCCAGGTGGTGTCCGAATGTGCCCAAATACGGGGTACATCAATACACTTTTATTGAAAATTAGTTTTGTTAAGAAATGAAAGGTTACACATTTTTCAAAAGTTTCATCTCTTGCTCGACTATATCCCACTGCATGATGTATCCATATGTGACGTCAAGGTTTTTTATTTTTGAAATTAAATGTATTTGTTGTGGGTGTGAATTTATCTGTCACAGATGCTCCCGTTTCTCCCTATATTTTCTAAAAAATAAATCAGTTTGTTTTTAAGTTTGTAGATTAACTTCTATAAATAAAAATTATGCGAATCATCATACTTAATGTAATTTGACTTCTTTTTGTCCCAACGGCTGTTCTTGGTTCCAGTACGAGCTCCAGTGAGCCCACATGTCTATTGGCCATTATTGAGCAAAGCTCAAAAGCTGTCTGTCATAGCAAACGTTAGGATATATCCAGGTTCATTTTGCGTCTACAAAAATGACGCTAGCATGCCGTGTAAATTACTTGGCGTTATAAATCTACCAAATTGTGATGATAAAATAATGTGGTCATTAATAATTTCTTATGGTTGCTGAAGTGTTCTCACACAGCTCTATCACAAGCTGATGCAAAATTGAAAGAATTGGGAAAGTAGAGTATTATACTCAACATGTTAAAAATGTCTGTAACAGTAACGTTAGATACGTTATTATAATTATATCGACCTTATAATATTTATGGTCCATAAAACATAGGAGCTTGATTGATAAATAATCGTCAATGTCGCAATAGACACTCACGTGGTAATATGCAATACGTTTTTAACTGAACATCACAACATGTTAGCTTATGTTTGTATTTCGCAATCGTTGAAATTGACCAAATATGGATGTATCAACACCTCAAAAGGTAGATAACTGTGGCAATGATGAGAAAATTAAATATATAATTGATTAATTATTAGACACTTTTTCAAATTCACAAAGCTGCACAAGACTAAATTCACTTCAAAATTTGCATAATGCGTACCACATGATCCAAAGCCAACTTACCCCATTCATACCAGTGACTATACTGTCACAAATCTTTTTTGGTACATTACATTTAATTTTAGGTAGGGGCCTATATACATACAAGAAACAAAAAGATAAGTGATTCGACTCTACTAGCAAACAAATCATTTTAAACCAGAACTAGATTTCTCTTATAATTAATTTCACAAAATCCAGTAATTTTTGTTCAAATTAATAAAACGGTAGGATGATTTGAAACGTAGTTTTTCAACTAGATCTTTGGGTATTATTTTTGATACGGCGAAATGTGTACAACAATAAATATACCAGTCAGCGTCCAGCCATGTCAGATTACATCAAGCAGATTGTGTTTTTCAATTTCTTAACTGGAGTTAGCAGTGACTTTATCGTCTTACCTGTAACTAATGTAGCCTGCCAGCAGTGACAACATTTTAATGTCTAAACATACAATGTGATACTGTGTTTGTCGCACTCTTCCATTCACTTACGCCAGTTACGATATTTTTAAATAATCACGTGTTCTGCGCCAGCAAGATATTGCAGCCCAAGACTGACACTTTCCGCTTAATAAAATACAGCCTTCTAATCTCAGTTTAAGTCACACACAAGTGAGTTTATTTACAAGTTTTTTAATATGACCTTTCTCAATAGTGTATTATTTTTTTAAGTCGCAGATGATTCATAACAACAAAATAAATCTTTCACAAGACAAGCAATTATAATAGCATGATTCTAATTTCACATACATGTATAATACAAGAGTATTGATTATCAAACAAAAATATAGGCCTACAATTATATATACACAAGTATAGTCTTGTCATTATAGGCTACGTGCAAAGAACAACATGACCTTCATAAGACAAAAAACAATAATACTGCTTCTTCAACGTGTATTGATTTTTGCAACGCAGTCAATAAACATGACAAAATAGGACAGTATATCAATTAATATGGTTTATTTCTTGTTTGGTGTAGACGCCTTCGGGCCAGACACTGTCACCTTCCAGTCACTCGTGGACGGAGCCATCATTTCTAAATATAGCTCCGGATTCCTCTTGTTCCTAGTTGTCACGGTTTTGTCCACTTCAGAATCATTTCGTCTCAGAGAAGAGAATACTAAGAAATAAAAGACATTACATTAGATCTTCGAACTATGATTGATGTTAAAGCAAGAAAAAAGAAAAAATGAAAAAACCCATGGAAATTAAATTTATACTTTTTCATTTAAAAGTGATATTCAAACTTAGCCAGTGAATCTCAAGGGTTTCAAATTTTTTGCTGGGAATTATCCTATTATTAGCTCCCGCGCAGCATCATATGACTTAAATTTGTTAAATGAGACACATTGCATAATATATCATCACTAGGACAATCTGAGCTAATTTATAAAATCAAGATATTTTAATAGCCTTGAACATGTTGATGTGGTCATTGCGACAGAAATTAATATCTCAAAGTGAATGAAAGTACAAGTGAATAGCTGGATGATAGGTGGGTTATAGTTATATAATTGAGACCCTTTGTTCTTGATAAAAATGATCATTTAAAGACTGAATAATTATTGTTAAATATTAGAGCACTGCGTTGGACAGACATTAAACAATCCAAAGGCTCAAGGTCTCGTGTTCTATGTGAAGTAAGAAAGTGTACAGAAGGTAGATATTGTTCAAACATACCATACCCTCTCTCCTTGTCACCGATCATTACCAGAAACCAAGATGGCGTACGTTGTGTCATGTTAGACACATAACCCAGGATTAAGTGTGGTACTCTACCTCCTAATTCCAATACAAACGGCAGTGATTAGCCAATCTCGTCATGTGACAGGCTGACCCACTCTGTCATTGGTCGGAGGTAGAATATCATACTTGGCCCGAATGTTGTTGTCTGACCACTCATCAATATGTCATTTGATAAGCATTAAAGTTTAGGATCTAAAATTGAATACGAAAATTATGAAGATCGCCGTGACACATGATGCACTAAAGGGCCTACATAAACAATTGATTAAGTTGAAGATCATATTAAACTTTCCAAAGTATGCCATAATTATACAGTCTTAAAAATATATTTCCTATAGGTTTATTTCAAAGATCTAAGCTTAAATATATTTATCACAATTTTTAAGATCATTTTTCACATTGAAACAAGACCTCGAACAGTAAAGATGAACTCGTTAATACACGTAGAAATCTAAATAATAGCAAATGCGCACTATTTGTTGATTAATTTACTGTTGTATAATCTGAATATCTTGTAACTGTGCGGTCTTGCTAATTTATCCTGGTGTCCTCCCTTACCAGCGATCCAGACAGTCAGGGTTTCTCACCTGGCCACGGAACATGCCCATGCACTTCCGGGTCACTTAGAACTTCCACAATGCTTAGGAAGTTGGCACTTCTGGTTCGATCAAGGTTTGTGGGTCAACCAGATCAGAAAAGTGGTCACCTGTCCGACTGACAGAAATAGCTACTTTACTTTGAACTGGCAACATTACTTTTGATACTTTGTATCTTACTTTGACTTTTCTAGAAAACATGTGTAGGCCCTATAATTACATAACACTTATAAAGCTACTAATATATTGCAGCAAATTGTGAAACGGACAATCTATAACAATGCTATAAAGATACAGATGGTGACAAGGGTGTGTATATATATCTTTACAGTCATGCAAGGTCTGCACCAGAAATATGTTTTATTCAGAAAATGTATTTGATATATCAAAAAATAAGTGTGGTGTTTGATAATTCCACATATTCCCCCCCCCCTTTGCATGCCATCTGTACTAGATACCGTAGTAATTATATATTTTTGCGTATGTTTTTGATAAAAGTAATAACAATAATACAGCATTACAGACGGTCATTTTGGAAATATGCAAACTAGGTTGAGATAATATGACATAACAAAATTATTTTTATTATTATCTCTCATTTCAGCCTATTTGCAGGACTGTCTCAATCTCGATATTGCCATTTTCACTGTTTTTACACTTATCTAACGGTTTGATGGCTATTTTGGAAATATGCACATTATGGAGAACATGTAGAAGGTGAAACGAGGTCACAATCCACTACTCTATCAATAGAACAAGGCAGGTCAAATGTCATCTGTGTAATTTCTTCACAAAGTACACACTACATTGACTTATACCATGGACTACGATATATTGTACGACGATACAATTTAGGCCTACGACGCTATAGTGTGGTGTCTACGTAGCAGCCTAGAAATCAATAGAAGTATAATTACAGAGGTTAAAAAATTAAAAAACGTGTAAGAGAAAACAAGCCACAGGTATTCGCATTATTATCAGCAAGCATATTCAGAAACTATGCATATATAACCGTAGCAGTAGTAAAACACAATGGACAGATGTGATTATAGCAATGCATTTTAATTGGATAATCATCATCAAAAAACATACAAGTTACTTACAAGTGGCAAGATTAAAACTGATTTGCATAATATACACGGATGTAGCACAACAAAGTGAAGCTGTAGCGACACAACAACAAACTACTATTGAGAGATATGTTAGGGAGGGAGAGTTGAACGTGCCATGTACAACATTTATGACAGAAATAGAGCAATGTTCCCTAGATTCATGTTCAATGTTTGATGCATACAGCTTCACTTTGCTTTACATTATAAACTTGTAAAGTAAGCAAATATTATTCGAACCGTGCTCGATACAACATTATAATAGAATAGACCTACTAATGTTAGTTGTAGAATGACGTTCTCTTGTTTATCTAGTCAAATATTTTACATACCAATCCGTATTGCGACTGTATATTTTCTTAAGTGATTGACTAGTGTCATTACAAAGTATGCCCATCGTGTATCATGCACATTTTAAACTGTATTATGATGACGACTTCACCAACGTTTTTCCCAGCAAACACGAGACTTTAACCCAATACTGGTTTACTGTTGACCCATCGTCTTCTATTCAGCCCGACGTCGGATCAACATCTCGTGTTTGCTGAGTGAGTACATGCCTTCATGTCAGATCAGTGATCACCGATATTGCAATAGCCGTTTTTTTAGAATTTATATTCGGATAAATAAACATCAGCTCTGTCTATAACTATATTCTTATAGTCTTTCTGACCTGATGTGGCCTAACTCGCATTGAATAGATAGGTGCAATAATTAATTGATAGTTTTAGTTTGAATATCATGCCGGTATACATGTTAATGGGTTGGCACTTCGTTTATACTATTACGCACGCTAGTGTAGACGGCTCTCATGAGTTTGTGCATGTATTGCAATTTGTGGTTTATCAGGCTGATTGTGCGCAAGCGGAATTGTGAGCGCCCATTTGCTATAAATAATTGGTCCAGGCATTTGTACTGGTATATATCAACTGTGTAATTTCCCGTTGGTAATGTTTCCTGTGGTCATGTCACGTGTAGCCCTTTGTGTCTATAAAAATATAATTGTTGAATTTAAAATGGAAATATAAATAGTTACATTGATCGTCCCCATAATGTGTAAACCTTGACCATTTATCCGTTATGTGATCAGTATACAATGGATATCATTAAAATAATACATTCTATTAAATACCCAACACATAGTTTTAAATTTATAAACTGTACACATAGAATCAAAGTGAATATAATAGACATTGCTCTACTTCTGTCCAGCAATCAACACAATTACAGAGCCAGGTGGAAGCAAAAGATCACAACAAAATCCACTGTTTAATCAAGACTTCCTCAGAACAAATCAGGGCATAGAGTAACACCAAATGCAGAAATACATGCCATGAAGATTAGCTACTTGCAGTGAATATTTTTTTAGCACTGACTAGCAATTGAAGAGGACTACGACATCGTACCTGCACGCCGCAGGTTGGGTTACCTGTTCGTCCAGAATTAGCCCAGGAATATTCACTGTGCTGTGTGTTTTGTCTCCATGGAGCTCCTGGTCGACGATGTCTACGGCAGCAGAATAAAGCAAGGAAACCTTGACGAAATCTGCTGTTCATGAAGCAATAAGTCAGTGGGTTACAACATGCCGATACATAGCTTAGCAGGTGCATGTAGTTCATTGTTGTAGAAGACACAGCCTGCATTGCCGATGACTTGTCCAAGATCGACCATGTTTGTAGCAGGTAAGATGGCGCCCAACAGATAAAAAATTCTAGGACCAACACGAACAGCATGCGGATCACACGTTTCTTTGCTCGCAGCGATCTCTCTGTGTTATTTTGTCGCAGTCGCGCCTGCTCTAACGTACGGCGACCTCCTACTAGACTGCGCCCACGCGTTGTACATACTTCCACTTGAGGAGTTACAGCTACACCAGATCTGACGTCACCATAATTACCATTGCCATAACGAGAGTCGTCATCAGTGTCCACGTCATCGTCAGCAGGTCCTGGCCTCAGGCTGGTCAATTCTAATCAAAGAAATGGAACAAACCAACGTAAAGATGATTTAACAGATCCTGAAAATATATTGACATCTGTCAAATAAGAATATATTCAATGTGTTCAAGGAGTATAGCAGAGGATGTGTTATGCAAAGTCTAAAGATAGTAACTGCTGACTTAACTGATGGCTTTGAACGGCAGTATTTCACATGTATAAGACATTAATTAGTTGGTGATTTGTATCGTCTGTTTACCAATGTTATATTTTTACATGATTGTATCGATGTCCTGATAATAAATGAAGAATAAGTATTTCGTTTCACGATAGGTTTTAACAAAGGATATATTACCTTGGGCGTTTCGCATTTCCAGTCGCATTCCTTTCCACAAAGTCCAAGAGATTCGACCATATGCCGTCAGCATCAGCAGTAGTGGCGCCAGAAGTAGCAAAACATCTAGCAAAAGCGTATAGGCAATCTCCCATCTTCTGCTCCCCCAAACCTCACGACACTTGTGACGTTCTCGCATCATGGGACTATGTTGTTGGAACACAGCTATGGGCACCATAACAAACAGACTGAGTACCCAGATAAGAACAATACAGAGGTAGGCGTGTGATAAGGTCTGCCATGCCCGTGACCTCAGCGGCTGACAAATGGCGAAATATCTCTCCAGTGATATGGCTACCAATGTGAACACGCTTACCCCAACAGATACTCCTGTAAACACAATATTATCATAATCATTGTTAGCCAAATTATTATACACATAATCATTATGCTATGCTTCGTCTAGAACGGTCACCAATTATACCTCCTTAGATCGGTGCCAGAAAATGGCCGATTTGGGTGAAACAATTACTTTGACGATTGGTGTATCGGTCTCTGGAGATATGAAGGATGTGATTTAAAATCTGTAATGAAGCAGCCTGAAAAGTACTGTGGAATTTTTTGTATGAAAGCAAGCCGCCCATTTAAATGTCTCAAGGACATCCCGAATAACAATAAAAGCATGTTGGCTGTCTGAAATATTGTGTCGGTGAATATGGTGAAGTATAATATACTTCACCATATTCACCGACACAATATTTCAGACTGCCAACATGCTTTTATTTATGAGAAAACAATAATATTTTACTTGCAGACATTTTTCAGTGAACAATAACAAATTTATACAGATAATATCTGCCATATTTTAACTACAGTTAATGTCTTAATAGGCCTATGATACAAACCAAATAACACAACCTCTACAGTTTTAATAACCTTTTTAATTTATGCAAACTAGTAATAAATGACGAAAATAATGATCATTTCATTTTGTTATGTGTTGCCGCAAGGTTTGATAACTGGAGTAGTCGTATGATACCAGTAGTATTGTCTGGATTTGGTTGAGTAAATAAATTGTAGTCATTCGCAGTAGACATAAAATCATTATATGTGTGTAGACTAATCATATCATCAGAAATTTAGAATGTCTTTAGATGTGAAGTTAAACATAGCAAAGCGAGTGTCACGCTCTCAGCTAGCCCTAGTTTATATGACGTTTTCATGATAGCTTGATAGTGTGCCAGCAGGATTGCTTGTAGAAGTGCATCTTGTTCAAATGGAGACTCGGCCTGTTTCTTGGTTGATAACCACCATCTTGGCTTTTATATTGTCTTGGTCCCTGGCAGGTAGACCTTGCATACGAACTGTCCGAGGCCATCAGATATGGCATCACTGTGCATTGGTATGGTTCCTAGTCTTGTCAGTGCAGATATATATGTCATTGCTGTCCTCAATTGCGTCACGGAAAATCTTCCAAAAAACAAGCTTTCTTTGGCCCCAGAGCTTCATTAAAGAATTACACGTCATGAAGTTTGTGTTGCTACACTACTACCTACAGCCGCTTTGTGGCATCGTGATATGGTATGTGGCATATCTTATATGACTGGCTGACCACCCTGCCTTCAGTCACGAGTTTCAGTGATGCGATTAGATAAAGGCATAAGGTGGACTTCATCGGCACCACGGGGAATTTGAACGTGTCTATGCGGTGACAATCACTGCCATGGTTAGGCCTATACTTCTACTAAACCAATGATCATGCTGACCCTATCCCATTTATCTGTGATCGGCACTGTATCTCACCATGATACGGGCCGTAAACTGATCAGCCAGCTGGCTACAGTTTGTCATCTTGTAAGGCTTTTGTGTAGCGACTGGACATCTGCCATGACATAAACAACCGCCACTTTTACTGCTGCATTTATGATTCTGCCTCACTTTCAGGAAGTCGACTCTCCTTGTCAATGTTAGTTCTTGGAAGCTTATCAAGGATGGTCATCACATTGCTCTTCACGTGCAGTGCAGCATTGTACCATCAGCCACGAACATTGACCTTGGTACTACTGACTGCAGACTGTTTCCTCCAGGTTTTTGTTGTGTCTTGATTTGGACACCAACAACATGTGGCCGAACAGTTTGCGATCTTCTTTGAGCTCACTACCTTGACTTTCATTTATCACCTCGTTGTTTCCCAGGTCTGAAGCAAACGTTGACCATTACTGAGCTTATTCTATTGGTGGCTACAGTTTGTTATCAGGAGCGAGCGTAAGCATCCTGGGTTATACCTACACGTCCCTCAGCTACCATGGAGCGATTAATGTGTTCAAGTGGTCAAGTGTTAATGTGTCAGCAAAGTATAGTGGCCTCATACATGCAAAGTTCTGCTTGTCCAGGGCAAAAAAGTGCTTTATGAAGTGTGTTTCTAAGGCAGATGTATTAGAACGAGAATGTTGAGAGCAATGATCAGCCACTAATTATCAATTTATAGATTATTATTAGTGTACTTAATGAAGCTAAATCTGGATGAAACACGAAAGAAAATTACAAAACAAATCAATTGAGTAAAATCCAGAGATAAGAGGGGAAAATACATTTTCTAAAGGGGGTGCGGTATGCTGACCAGCACATTATTTCAGACTGCATACCTGATTTTTACTGTTCATCAGGGTATCCTTGAGACATTTGAATGGGTGGCTGACAATCCCAGGGTGCTTTATTTCAGTGAACATGATCCCTGACTACTGACCAAACATAATCATGATAATGCCAGTAGCGCGACCGCTGGAACAAACTATCTTACGGTTTCGGAAACCGGTATCGTAACCTTGGAAACATGCACCCTTATAAAAATGTGATTTCAAAGAATGCATTGCGAAAGATCCGAGAATGCATGGCGAATGTAAGCAGCCGTCTTTTATATTTTTGGTTGCTATGGCAACGTACATTGTAGCAAATGTGCCGAAAGCCCCATCTATATATTCACGTATTTCTTATTTTGGACATACATGTCATACATTTATTAACTGATAAATGCGCAAAACAAAATTAAAAAAACTAATGCAATTCTTGTCGATGAGCATGTTCACATATAATGGACATAACAAGGCGCCAAAATACAAATGATCGTGTTAGCCTGACTGTGTCGCTTTAATCTTATTGGCTTATGTACTCTACTAGGGAAGGCGCCCTGGAATGTCCTCTCAAGAGCAGCAAGTTCGAATGACAAATGGGGCAGTTTCGCATTTTAACCCTTTAACCGCCAAATTATTTAATTTGAATTTTCACCTACTTGAAGTTGTGACTCGCTGACGCGATCCACAGCTTCAAGTGAGTGAAAATTATTCAGATTTGACAAAATGGAGGTCAACTCTTTTCAAATGTTGCTGGTTGATGTCACATTTTATCTTAACAGGTTTAAAATGTGGTACTAAATGTGCTCTTATTAAATAAAAAGAACGAATTTATGCGGCACCGGCGGTTAAAGGGTTAAATAAAATGTTGAGTTGTTGATAAATTGAGTAGCTTCTCATTTTCACATGGTGATTATTGACCAGAGCGCTCTTGCTCAGGTATTTACTATGTGGAATTTCCTATGTAGGCCTATATTTTTATGATCCTTCAGATCCTTAAAAGTTTCTGTAAATGTAATTTAGAAAATTTGAGCTGGATAGTGTAAATATGTAGCCTACTTTTGGCCTTGCTTTATGTACGTCCGATATTTGATCCAAGTCAAAAACAATGAAAACTATATACAACAACATAGGCTACCTGCATACGGAACTATAGAAATGTAGCACTTCAATTAGTACCACTGGAGCTGAGACTGCGACTTATTATGCATCCCGAAAAAAATTGAGTGTTGATATTTTACTCTCACATGAGGTACACATTACCCAGCCCGAAAAAAATAAGTGAGCATATCGTTTTTCATTGATCGTTTAGAAAGCCTGTATTATAATATCCTAGTAGGGCCTATATGTATATAAATATATTTTACCATCACCTAGATTGTAACGCTATAAATCTAGTTAGACAATAAACTATCACACTTAATATATAACTTTTAGTTCCTTCTGAATTCAATAACAGTTACTACTCATTGCAACATCTCTTCTCAGGACAAACTAAGAAGTCATTCTCTTTTATATTATATAAATAGTTTAAAAAAATCATAAGTAACTGTTGCATACCACCATCAATCGCAGGCCCTTCACCAATCAGACTGATGTAGGTACGAACCAGTCACATCACCGGTGAATAAAGCAACGACATGACAATACCTCATGGCTATCTTCAATTTTACAAATTGAAATATGGTCAATATCCCTTTCTCATTTAATCCAAGTAGATGCAAATCAAAGTCACTCTGAATACTCCTATTTCATTTCGCCATCATATTAATAAATGTTTTTATTGACCGTTTACAAGTCAATCATCACAAGCTCAGGTCTATTACTAATTTCGTGTATGCCTATATGGTATTCACGGTGTTAATCAATTATTATTGTGCGGTTGTCATTATTTTCCCTTGTATTGCAGGCCCCTTTTTGTGTGCACCGAAGGAATAACGGTCATTGCAGCGTGATTTGAACCCTGTATCTCCAGGCTCAAGAGTCAACCAAGTGGCTACCAATGAGTTGACCTGGCTCCACAATTATTATCATTATTTGAAAACATAAATACGTTACCATGTTCTGTACATCTTTAATATATTGTCGTCGATTATTAAACATATCAAGGGCGGGGGCCCTAGGGTAGTGGTTAGCACCGCTGCCTCTTACGCCAGAGTTCAGGGTTCGGTTCCCGGTCTCGGCGGTTTGAAAGAAACAAAAAATGTTTCTCCCCCATCCACGTGTGAAAGTCAGTATTGTGGGGAGCCACCGTGACCGAGAGGTAGCGTTCTCGGCCTCAAACCGCCAGGGTACAAATTTCGAATCCTGTGTCTGGAGGGCAGTTTCATCTCAATCATCTCACCATCCTCAAGAGGTTCTCCGGGCCCAGTTTAGCCTATATGTGCACAAAGGTGGCCTAAAGCCCGATTCATTTCATTTCATTTCATTTTATTAAACATATGAAATAAATCTTTACTGCAAAACACGTGCTTGACGCCAAATTGTATTAAAATACGGTACACAAACTGTTGTATGTGTTTGTTTAACGAATTGCAAAAAAAAATAATTGAAAAAATATTTATAGCCCATACTAGAAATTAGTTGTCAGTTTATGTATGCACCAGTAAGTATGTTCAAAGGTCAGCCTGTTAATAAGTGAGATATAATTTTATATTTATCAGCTACATGAGCTCGAAAAGAGTCCTTTTATTTGCAGGGCATGTCTTAATATTATCACTGGCGTATTATTTACGTATCTCTTTATAAACTAGAAGGGTCTAGTTTCTTGTAAACAAAAAAACTGGAGATGTCTCCCCTCAAGCAGCATAACCATAAAGGTTGATAGTTAAGAGATGTAGTGTCAAAGGCTTTTGTAATTATTGTTATCAAATGGCTCCTGTGGACAGTGTAGACTATGTATTAAGGGGAATTTATTATTACGTTTTGGAACCACAACGATGTGCGAAACATGATGTGGCTTGTCAACACTCCCAGCAAACACGAGACGTTAAGCCAATAGTGGTCCAATGTTGGCCCATGGTCTGCGACGCTGGGACAGCATCAAACCAGCACTGGTTCAACGCCTCGTGTTTGCTGGGCTGCGTTCAATAGCAGCTGGTCTGGTAGTGCTTACTGCTGGCGGTGATTACACGCCGACACCGACCCAATGTCTGTTAAATGTCTGGTCAGTACTTCATGCTGACGGTACCGGCACGATGCTTTGAACCAAAGCTGGATTAATGTTGGCCAGCCGTCTGTGACGCTGGCCAACATTCAGCTTGGCGCCAAACATGACAGGGTAACCCAACACCGGGCTAATGTTGGCTCAGCGTCATAGACCGTGGCCAGCATTAGCCCATCATTGAGTCAACGTTTCGTGTTTGACCACCTGCACGATAGGAAGCGATGGACAGAAATGAACTGGACACACAGACTCACAGAACGCGACAGAAACACTGAGCGGACAGAGGTAAGCCAACATGTCCCCACCTCTGCGTACAGAGGGGAGACATAACAAGCACTGGTAGTAAGACCATACGCTGATAATTAAAGTCAGCTGTAATCATGGTCTTTCATAGTGTAGGCCTATAGCGGACCTGACTAACACAATACGTCAGTACGACCTTGGGCTATATTGGCCTGATGATAAGCCAGCGTAGGCTAATTTGTGCTTGTGAGGACGTCACAACACCGTGGTATGAACATGACATGAGTTCACATTGACGGGTCCGCTCTGCCACTGTCATCAACAGATACAAAGCCGGCCTTGGCTGCGGCTTAAGATGTACCCAACAAACACATTGATCCAATGTTGGATCAAAGTTGGACCATCGTCTACGACGCTGGCCCAATATTGAACCAACACTGGGTAACCGTCTCGTTTTTGCTGTGTAGGCTGAGGCACTGCATGGTCAAACTTACAGGATGTGCCAGCTGAAGACTCAGATGACACGAATAGTTTGCCCGATGTTCATTTTAAGGTGGGCCAGCGTCGTAGACGTAAAGTTAACATTATGTCAACGTTTTGTGTTTGCTGAAGATGACCTGCGTACGGCTTCGCATGATTTTGCTCACTCACTCTGCTTTTGTACATAATTGTACCAAGGTCATATTGGACATATATATATAATATGTATTGTTTTTAAAGTATGTCTTCTTTATGAAATCAATCTAATTGGCTGATTTACGTACACGGACTGATTAATATCTCGACAAACGAGCTGTTTACATGATTCTAATAATTACAATACAAAATAGGTACGTTTTATTGACATTCATTATTGTAATATAAAAAATACCTTGAATACTGTGGTTCCATATGACATGTTTTCCAATGTTTAGGTCGGCTCTGATATGGATAAATATAATAGAATTATTGTTTTTTTAACCCTTTAAACGCTAAAATATTCAATCGGAACTTTTACCCACTTGAAGTTGTGTCCCGCTGACGCGTTCCACAACTTCAAGTGAGTGAAAATTATTCAGATATGGAAAAATGGAGTCAACTGTTTTCAAATATTGCTGATTGATATTTTATCTTTAATTTGTTTAAAATGTGGTACTTAATGTGCTAATAAAAAATGAAAATCCGAATATATGCGACACCGGCGGTTAAAGGGTTAATTTTCACAAAACGCGGTGAAATGTGGGAATTTCCGGGATGATTTGCAATCCACGTGTTGGACAGGCAGATCGATCAAGCAGCGATACAATATATCAACCACTTGGAATTGGAGGCTTTTACTCAAACCCCTGTAAAAGTTGTCCTCTAGATATCTGAGTTGACCTCCAGTTAATGGCAAATCACCCCAGAAACGTGCTGTAGCTTGTAATCAAACCAGAAATCACTGAATAAATGGGAGTGAGCTGAAAGCAACGCGATCTATCGGAATGATAGAATGTTACTTCTAGTATCCATCACATTGATGGCATGATTGGCGGTACAGCCGGCAATTTGCTTCGTTATCCACACATGGATTGAATACGTGGCAAATGGACAGTTTAAATCACCCATACCAGGTGATTAACCACAGAGCTACATCATAATTATATTATTATTGTGTCCGAGTGAGCAGCGTTGTGGATAAGGCCCCTATATTATGGCTAGCGGATTTTTATAAAATAATAATAAAGTTATCAGTAATGATGGCACACATGCCCCCTCCCAAATTCTGATGTACCAATATAGTCTACTATTTGAGCATCCATATACATGTACATGTCGTCGCCTCGGAGCTAAATGATCCTATCTGCCACTCTGACGAGTGTCAGATAGGATCATTTAGCTCCGAGGCGACGATGTAATGATAATCATCGACAGCGGTGTATTTGTAAGATCACTGCACAGTAATACACGTTTGATACATGTGTAGTAGCCTTTTCATTTTTCGCAAAGCAATAATCATAGCTTCACTTTTACAGAAACAAAAGCGTATTTGCTCGATCAAAATAATTATTTTGAGTTCTAGTATGTATATCATGATTATGCAGTTAAAAATATAACATGAAATCAATATGTCATAATCATGAGATCTGTGCTATCAAATATTACAGTGCCTTTTGATCAAAAAGCAACAACGAGTGGCAGTTGGCAGGTTGGGACGCTATGTCCTACTGCCGTGCAAAGCCAAAATGCAGTATATGCTCACTTTGTTCACGTGCAAAGCCAAAGGCAGCCAAAGCCAAAGGCAGTATCTGCTTACTTGTAAATTAAGCATATGCTGTCGTTTTGCCTTGTATGGCAGACTTACAACTCTGGAAAGCCGAACGATGGTAACTGCTTACTTTAAAAACAAACAGTTGCTGCATCTTGGCTTCACACAGCAGTGTGAATGTCAGGTATATATTATATAACCGAGCTCCTAGCAGTGAAAAAGTGACAAAGGTATCGTACATCAAAAGACCATTTTTGCTGTAAATGAAAGACGTACACGCAGGAAAAATAAGGAGACTGTATTGATTAATTAAATATGGAGCATTAGATGATTGAGCCTCGGGCTGATATAACCTAGGCCAGGTTCAGGTTTCATTTGATGTGCTCGCTTCTTGTCACGATATTGCCATACAAAACAATTGAACTTTAAACAAATCAGCTGCAAAACTGTACTTTCTCGGCGATATTATTATACCTTTATCTCAGGTGCACCAAAATGTCAAAAATAAAGTGAAACAAAATATGTGTCAAACAGAATAACGTTTAACTCATGCTTAGAATCATGAGAATAGGTCCATCTTTTGAGATTATCTGCTACTGCTACATGTAACTCACGCGACTGTCAAAAATGGTGTCCGCAGGCGAATCGACGTGTAGAGTAAAACCTGATTGCGTGTCATTTTGTGACAGAAACCCAGCAGTAGTTTGAAATTAGATGAACATTGACTAGGCCAGCGTCTACGACCTGGCCCCAGCTTTGAACCAAGACTGGAATATCGGTTTGTAAAACCCGGGATATATACCTTAGGATAACATTACTTCGCTGCCTCTGTATATCCCTTGGATATGAAATGCTGTATCTGCTGTATCTTGCAGATACACACTTTCATATCCAAGGGGGACGATATACTGTCATTCACGTATTTTTACTTAAGCAAATCATAAAGCACTACGAATATTATATTATACAATGTTTAAACATACCACTATTCATTAAGCACAGAAATCAACATATCAACTCGTCATAGGCCCACCCGCATGTGCGGCATTGTCAACGCTACGAGAAGTGCAGTTTTTCGTGAGGTAAATATTATTAATAGGTGGAGCGAATCTGTCATATTTGATATTTACAAATAATATACTATGAGAAAAGTGTTTTTTTCAGTCTAGTTAAATTACGAAACACACCAAAGCCATATATTTCTTAGCACAGCAAAAACATTTTTCTTGTAAGGATAAGCATGTGAAAGATGTTACGTACATGTACCAAGTCCACTCGGTCGTTTTAGGCCGGTGGATTAGAAAAAAAGCCCCGAACGTCGTTTTTAAATCAATGATAAAAAAATGATTTGTGCTCGAATCGTAAATCGCTTACGGTTTTCTATATTATTGCAGGGATTGATTCATCACTACCATTTCATGGCAGATTTGCAATTTAAGAGGACTGTTTTGGTGGAAATTATACTAATATACAGTCATGGCTTACACACTCTGCCCCGTCAGGTCAGACCGTCAGACTACAAGTCTGACCTTGACAACAGGTATGTGTGAGGCCTGTACGAAAAGGAGGGGGTGGGAGCAACATGAATATTCATTATGCAGTCACCGGGTTACTGACTGTTGTGTGGAGGTCACACTTAGGTCAGATTGTCTGGCCTGCAGAAGTTGGCCCGGGAAGGGGTTCTGAACTCATAGCACATATACGTGATATCCAGGCAGTCTGCCGGTAGCAGACAACTGGATAGATGAAGATGGGCTTACATGGAAATCAAATTACGAAGGAACTGAAACAAATGATAGCCTATAGAATGATTACAGCTGAAGACTGAACAAATGTTGACATGCAATGATTACACCATGAAGATGTAGACCATTTTATTGGCTTCGTGCTAGTCTGACTAAATATAATGATAGCATGTGAGCAGGGTGAGGGGAGGTGGCGACCTAAAACCCATTTAACAATGGAGTAGCCTATCTCTCACATAATATGGACGAGTCGGATTTCATTGTGTTGAGAACAGTTCTTTTTATGTCACACATTTTATCTCACACATTTGTTTTTGCCTACTGAACGAGTACAATGCGACGGCTTGGAACATATGTTCATCACCCTCATAAGTAAATAAACCTTCCGAGGATGATTAAAAACCATCCGCGAATAATTAAAAACCTTCCGCGGACAATTTAAAACCTTCCGCGGAGAATTATAACCTTCAGCGGATAATTAAAAACCTTCCGCGGAGAATTATAACCTTCCGCGGATAATTAAAAACCTTCCGCGGAGAATTAAAAATTAATTCTCCGCAGAAGGTTTTAATTCTCCGCGGAAGGTTTTTAATTATCCGCGGAAGGTTTTTAATTGTCCGCGGAAGGTTTTTAATTATCCGCGGAAGGTTATAATTCTTCGCGGAAGGTTTTTAACTGTCCGCGGAAGGTTTTTAATTATCCACAGAAGGTTTTTAATTATCCTCGGAAGGTTTATTTACTTATGAGGGTGATGGCCAACCATAACCATAATGGAGTGGCCTATCTCTCAGATAATATGGACGAGTCGGGTTTCATTGTGTTGAGAACAGTTCTTTTTATGTCACACATTTTATCTCACCCATTTGTTTTTGCCTACTGAACGAGTACAATGCGACGGCTTGGAACATATGTTCACAAAGGCTCGACATCATACAATATATGCTCCTGCATAAATACAATGTATCTGTTGTGTTTTTACCATCATATTGTTTTACTTCACTTCTTGTATGTATATTTATTAACATACTATGGGGAATCTTTGATAACACACGATACGTTGACTGCATTTCCGTATTTTTGTAAGGGTCATTAATTCAAGATTCATTCATTAAATATTAATCGTGATATGCAAGTATTGTCTATATTTAACAAAATAAATGAATTGATGATAAGTCCAAGTGTACAGTATAAACGTTTATAGACCAGCTTAATATAACGGTTTGAGCTTGTTATTTGATTGTATCTTTTGCATAAGTTTACTGAACTAGCAATCACTATGAGATGATGTAAGTAACATTTTAGATAAAAACGATTAACAATTTCGTTGACACGACGTGGTATTTTTTTATTGATTGTTTTTTTCATATACTCTCTTAAGTACATGACACACATTAATATTCTCAGAAAAGTAGCAGAGGATAAAACATACTGCTGTGAAAGATGCAGACAATGTCATATTATTAACTAATATGCATGTAGGCCTATTTAATATATTTTTTATGTGTTTGCTAAAGTTCAATAAGGATAACTGGAAACCTCAAAAATGTGTAAAATCGTTCACACTCATCAGATCGCATCAGTAATAAATCATAGTCACGGAGTAGCACCACTAATTGAAGGCACTTGGAAGGCAGATAAAAGTGACTAAAGCCGGTTCAGCACGTTGAGTAGGTTTACGTCCTAGATTGCCACAGGTTGCTTAGTAAGTGTCCGAGTGAGTTTAATACGTTCAATAATTGCATGATACAAGTACCATTTCAGCAAATAATAAACGATTTACTCTATTTGGAACATCCCCCTTTTGTGCATTGATTCAATGCATTATCCTGAAATATGTATAGAACATGGCACTGTTCTGCTTTTTATTGAAGTTGTTCACTCTTTGTATCAGACATTCTTGAGGAATATTTATTTATTTTATGTATGCCCCGAAATATTGGGGACACTGAATTTGTCAGAGGTGACCCGTATAGAAACAAATACCCATTTAGCATAGCATTTTCTATTATTTTCTATGAACACATCTTGAAATGTAGTCCTATATACATGTATACCACACAGCGGCTCTACAAAACCAAACCGCAGTAACTGTTTACTAAGAACGTTAGCAGTTACTGTCTTTTACTATTGCACGGCATACATGATTTATATCCTTTTTTAAGCAAACGATAATAAAATATTATTGACCATGCTATGACGTACGTATGTGGGTTATGGTTCGGTGAAACAGAAATGAACAAATTGAATTGAGTGTTGAGAAATCAACCAGCTGAGTGGTGAGATGGGTATTACTTCTCTTATACAATGTCAAAAGTCTCACTTGAATTCACTTTAGCTTTGTCAGCTCAGCTGGATTGTCCTTTCTGGATATTACGGCACGCTATAATGGATGCCAGACAAAGAGCGTGGGTCAGTGGTCTGATGAACAGCACAGGAACATCGACTTGGGAACAATGATACTTTTGTCTGAGTACTTATCTTCAAGCGCTGTGGGCATGTATAAGAAGGGCACGTACTAACGGGTGGGGAAGTAGGCAAGCAAATAAAGTGGAAATAAATGGATATCAGCTTTGATGTATATTTCAACTATTCGTTGAGTCGTCTTCTGCCGCGGTTGCTTTTATGTTCGACTAGCAATGGTGGCAAATGCGTTACATTTCGTCTGTATGGGATACAAACACGTTAAAATTTACAATAATTTACAACGAAGATCACGCACATCATCTGTAAATTAGAACCATTTGTTTGTGGCTTGGATCTATCCTGGTTGTTTTATATCTATTCTGTTTCACTGCATAAAATCATCAGACTGTAATACCGGTGAAAATGCCCTTACTGTCCCCGGTACCCAATTATAGTTCGGTTATTTATCAGATCAGCTAAACTATCTGACTAAGGGGGGGGGGCATCATTTAATTACTGGGGGGGGGGGGGGAGTTTTTAAATTGGACATTTATTCAATTCACTTCCTATCTACAGACACTATCTGATACATAGCGTATTTAATTAAATGCGTGGTATGGAGGCAAGATGTCAATGTTCTGATTTAATATAAATTATATTTTTTGATATTATTGAATACATGTATCTACAGGAGACTAATCTACGATTACGACGATTTCCCAAGTGTTGGACACTAACTTGTTAGTGAAAATAGTAAAATAATTGTCTTGCAGGGGACAGAGTGCTTTTAATGGTTAAGAATAACGCCATTTCCGGTGAATGACTTCATTGGGACTGCTGGATGCATTTTGACCGCGAAAGCCTTTACCAGTCTGTGCCTACCGGAAGCGGGATGTCATTCCAAGGTTAAGCTAGAAGCAAATATAGCATTTCTGTTGCAAGTCTCTGTTCTGAATTGCAAGTAAAAGTGAACATGCTAGATACTATCTCAGATTCTCTACCGAAGAAACATGGTGCGGGAAACATAATATTTCTATCATGTATAGTATCATTCACATTTTTTAAAACTATTTTGAATCATTTAACACTTGTACATAATACTTACACCATTTTCTCTTTTATCACATTGTGCACTGTACAATATAATGTACTGTTCCTTTTAATCGACATTGATCACATTTTGCATCTGACGACAGCAACATTTTGCTCTGTTATTTACGGCCCCATTTTTTACACATAAATAATTTTATTTCTCAGTGTGACATCAAAATGTATAATACTTAAAATTGCGATTTGCATTATAACAAAGTAAGAACAGTTTGATGACTATAATCTGATAATGCTAGTTTTGGATGAATATTCACTTAGATTCTACTGTTGACTAATCAGGAAAGGTGAGTAGGCATACATGTATGTCTTCACTTACAGGATGGAATTATATAGCTAAGCCGCATTATAAGGATTTCTGATCTAAAAGGGTCACCTGACGGAAGTGGGGTTAGACAGAACTGTCACTGGAAATCCTAGTAGGCCTAGGGCGGAACACTGACCAAGGTCTGTTGTCCATATCGGATAGATGAAGGAGGCAGATGACATCCTGCTGTATCATTTAGACCCTTGGGACCCGCTACTTTCGCCGCCAGGTAATAATGTCAGGGCTTTCATTTAACAACTTTGTATTCTATATAAGCACACATCGTTTATTGACGTTTTCTAGTATCCTTATAATGCATATCTAGGCCGTACATGCAAATCATAATCATCATAGCGTCACATATCCCAAGTTGGACACTTTAAGCCTCGGTCACAACGGTTCGTACGACCATTAGATTCGTACGGATCTTAATTTTCTTTTTTAGCGTTCGTACGGTGTGACATAAGTTCGCAAAACCCTCTTATGAAATTGGCAAAGTTACTTTTTAATTCGTATGAAAACATTACTGTCGCCTGACGACCACCTTACTTGGTACGAGCGTCGTACGACTGTCTATATTCCTACGGCGTTCGTACCAACGCCAGCAAAGGTCCGTAATAATATATTGATAAATCTTTGCGGCATGCTTACGATCACCATAGGAAGAATAGTGCTATTATTTTGCTATGTAGTTCTATTCTGTGAAAGCCTGGTCACAATGACCCGTACGAATACCGTACCAACGATTGTGGGAGTAGGACTTTGCGGACTTGTCAAGGTGGTCACAAGAAAAAAGTAATTCTTATCCCTTTGTTAAAGGCCCTATGAAGTGATTTCAGTTTATCTATTTAATTAAAGTATATATCATAATAAACTATCTCATAGCTTATTATTTTAGTCCACTCATTTTCAGTTATTTTCAAAAATAAAAACTGAAAATGTGCACATTTCTTGGGCTGGGCGGATCTCTCACCTCATGACTTCACACACAAAAACCGCCCATTATTGAATCTGAATTAACATTGAAACTGCATCGGGTATTTGTTTCATGTTTCTTGTAAGTGTACATGAGCTGAACTAGATTTCTCTTCATTTCAATATGACCGCATCGACAGGGTGAACAAGGGGCGATTGAATGCTGGACGCTGGCCAGGAGCGGTCGTGGTGATGGCCATCAATTCTAGTGCTGCACCTGCATTCAGGCAGCGTTGGACCGGCGTTCCGTGTTGACTTTGGTCAGTTTAATAAAATCATACAATACATCATAAGCTACATGTACATGTAATATAACCAGCCAACTTTTGACGTCACGAATTTGCTCCGCCCCCTACTTTTGCCTTTGGGAAAATCGTTCCCAGTGGTTTAAAAATTGGAGCTCAGAACTCTAAGATTTAAAAAGTCATCCTAAATAGTATGAAATATGACATTGCGCAGAGTAGGTCTGGGGCCTTTAAGCTCGTAGCTATGTCTTGGACAGGTCTAAAATTTGTGTTGTTCGTAATTCGTGCGGCATACAAACGAATAACGTACGAATCAAGTCGCATAATATACCCAAGGGTGTCTCAAACTTCTCTTGCGAATTAGACGGCAGACTTATCAACTTCGTAATATTGGTTGCAATAAATGAAACGAAGTATGCGAAAATATCTACGAACATCGTTCGCCTTTGAACCAACCTGAGAACTACGCACGATGTTCGTAGATTTTTCTGCGCCAAACCCCAAACTGCGGAGTTCTTATAGCTTTCTTAATTAGTTATTAAGGTCTTTCTACGAATTTGCGAACGGAATACGAAGCTTCCTTGCGAAGTCCGCAGGAAATGGGCCGAAATTGTTCGAAAATTGCTGGTACGGCGTTCGTACGGGTCATTGTGCCCGAGGTATTAATTAGTCAGCTAATAGGCATTTAAACTGTATATGCAATTTTCCTTTTGTGTTCAATTTTCCTCTTGTGTTCAATTTTCCTCTTGTGTTCAATTTGACTGTTACTAAATCTTTCTATCCTGTAACATAAGGCCTATCCTTGTTTTTAAAGCTTTTCCGGTTCAAATTACCATAGCGACGGGACCATAGCGAGCATGACGTTTAAAATAGCGGTTCTCGATCTAATCTCAGCCATAGTGTACCAGACAGTCGTATTAACCCACAAAGCGATAAATTCAATAATTTAAATTTTCAAGTGGGTGACAATTACTCATGTTCAATTTGAAACCGAACGGTTGCAAATTTTGCTTCCTAAGATCAGCGATTTGATGGGCGAATAAAACGGATTAAAACGACTATAGAATAACACTCTGGTATGATCAATTTGGTTTGACAGATGAGCACGTACGTCTAAACAAAACAAGATTCAGCTCGGAAAAATAGGACAATAATTTATTAAGCGTGCGAATCCTTTGTTGTTTCCAAAATACAAACCACATCCTTAGTCAACAATACCAGAGTGGCGTTAATCATGTGAAAATGTATTCGACTGCATACAATTTTAAACATTTTTCATCGATGGAACTTTTTTTCCAAATAATATTAATTAATAAGTAAAGTTTTGTACATTATCACCGTGCTGTAAAATATGTGAGCTATCGATTATTTATATGTATGGTTTAAAATGCTAATTTTGTGAACCATCGAGGCAAATTAAAGAATGAGTATCGTGGGCTCATGAATCACATGGTATACATGTACATGTATGTGGCGCGCTATACATGCATAATTACTTCAGATTCCTAATTAGGAATAATCAAAATAATTATCACGCTACAATGACCTGTTCTGTAACTTTCGGAAAATTAAAGTTCACTAATTATCAGTTATTAGTTATAATAAAGACAATGAAAATATACACTTCATCAGATTCTGTGCAGAGCGGATATTCACTCCATCATGTCATACACACCTTCCACCCACTATTGACTCTGGCCAAATATAGTGGAATATATCAATGAGAGCGAGGGATCTGCGGCACTAGCCCAACTTCAAAACAGGTACCCGTCAAATAGAATCAAATCACGCAAAATAGAATGAGAATGCAGAGCTAATTTGTGCAGAGTAGGTTTGGATATTTTACTAGGCCATTAATACTAGTACTAATGTGAGTTTGAGTGGAGCAACATCATATTATTTTATTTTTGAAAAAAGTAATAAATAAATTTATTTAAAACGGCATAGTGTATTGCATCGGTACAAATCTCAAAACACTATAATAATTATTTCTATATGCATATCGGGGAACCATAAAGTCATCACTGCATCAGCGTTGAATCAAGTTGGAATGATGTGGAAGCTATTTTTAATTTAAAATTCAGAATATGAATGCAAAATGAAAAGGACAAACACGATTTTGCTAAACAAAGCATATCATTTGTTCTTGGCTTGTGAGGATGTCATATAGAATGAAAGCAAAAAGAAAGATCTTATCCCAGAAAACACGGGGCATTATCCAATTATATCTTAATGTTGGTCCATCGTCTACGACACTAGCCCAACATTAAAAAACACTGGGTCAACCTGTTTACTGTTTGTTTGTCCTGCACTTTGGCCTTGTGCTATTTCTCTCCATAATTGCACGTCCTCTGCACTGAGCATTAACTCATGTAAGGTGCACATGCAAATCTCAATGCCCTAAAAAACTTACTCACTGGTAAAAACAATCTTTGTATTTACTATGTATTTGATGACAGGTCTCTTTGGGGTTGCCTGGTGAGCAATTCTGGAGCATGCAACAAAACAGTTCAATAAAATGACTGTGTAGCAGCTGATATGAATCGACGTTGGTTATTTTATGACTGTCGTCTAGTTTTAGTAGTCCTCCCACGTAGAATGTCCTTCACAAGAAAATATCCATGAAAATAAATGCCGGTACGAGTGTTGTCATGGTGCTCGAAGAACAGACCCGTTGACCAACTACCAATCTCACGGATGAGCTAAACATAGATGTGCTAAACACCTCGCAAAAATAATGCGCTTGTAGCGTTTTTGTAAAATAAAACAATAATTATTATTAAGAAGTACTCCACCCATCCCTCCACATACCATATCATACCAGATCATTGATAGTTTGTTACCAAGTATGAATTAGCATTTTGGCCACAATCCTTTCTTCGGACATGCTTGAATGTGACACGTTATTATTCCTCGCTATGAGCTCATTGTGAGCTTAAATTGACTGCGCTGCATATTTTAATCAGTTTACTAGTAATAATATATTAATCAGACCGTTGGTTATCTTGATAATTATATTAATTATGGTCGAATTGATTTATACCAGTAACGCTGATAATAATAATCATTATGACGCTCACTGGAGCAACATAACACACGTAAACAACATGTTTGCATTCCAGGATAGTACTCTGATTGCTTACTCAATTGCAATAATTATGTGCAAATTAAATACCATGAATACTATGTCTCATATCATTTCAACCCACACTGCTATAATGTAGCTGGACCACGGAGAAATATTATCAAGAATGCCAAAAACAACAACTTTTATAAGTGTCTAATATGGCCGAAGTGATGTCTACCATTTACAGTTACTCCGCGGTCTATTCTCTCTCCCTTTGAGGCGACGGGAAATCCACCTCTGATCAACAATAAAAACACTCAAGTTCAACTTTATTGTGGCGTAAAGTAGCATAAAAGTGTCAAGGGGCGCAAATTAGGTTCAGTACAAGGAGTCCACAGGCGGTCAAATGTGGCTGGCCTCTTGGACCGCTTACATTGACTGTGCCCTCCATGTTATCCTCGTCCAACTGTTCTCAAACTAGCCGTTTATTTTAAGCTCAAGTGATTGCATTCTGTGACTCTACATAAACATTCAAAAGGGGTCATTCTGGTCCAGGATCAAATTAGATTTAGCAGTATTTTGGAAATGGTGTTGTTTTCACTCTGTATAGGACGTGACACAATACTAACTGTTAGAGTAGAGAGTGACCATTAAAAGACCATGGGGGGGGGGGGGGGGCTGGGACAAATAATCTGACGAATGTCATCGTTTGTTTTCGCCAATTTTTTTTTCTTTTTGCGCTTTCCTCGGCCAATACAAATTAACCTTCCAAGTCAGCATGAGGCCAGCAGCATGATGCCAGCAGCAAGAGGCCAGGTTTTTCTTCGCTCAAATTGAAAGCCGGTGTAACAGTTTCAGATTACCGCCCTGTTCAGGTTACCCCCGGGGGTAATCTGAAACTAGTTTCAAGTTACCCCCTCAATTTTACCGGTTAACTTTCAATGATGACAATAAATTATATTTGATATTTTCATCACATGGCATTAGGACATTTTTTAGAGACACTTTAATCTCCGTAGGTATAACCCTTTTTTCTCTGGGGTAACCAACGAAAAATAATATGTTAACAAGAGGTTTACAATTACTTTAATCTTCATATAAACCTTTAATCTCTATGTCACCTAGCGAGAACATTATTGCTAGCGCGAGGTCTCGAAACACTTTAATCTTCATATAACCCTTTGACCCCATGGGAACTAGCATAAAAAAACTGTTTGCGCGGAGTCTAGAAACACTTATATCTCTATGTAACAATTTGATTTCTATGGCAACTAGTGAAAAGGTAAATGTTATCAGCACGATGTTTGGAAACAAAAAATAGTCTCGCGTTGTCATTGTCATTAATATCTATAGATTTATCTATAGCAGATGTAACGTTGGCCATGTTTCCGCCTGTTTCAAAGACTGGTGCCAAACTCTCTATTTTCGTAGGACTGTATAATTATTTTCAGTGATAAAATAACCGCAAATTGAGCTTAAGGGGTTAATGCAGATGACCAGGGAGCTTAGGAGGTGAAACCAGATAGCTAAGGAGCTTAAGGGGTTAATGCAGATAATATACGCATAGGGGCCTACCTTGCCGCATGCTTGCAACATATGCAATGCCAGTCATTTCCGGTGCATAAAAATCGAACGCACACATGGCGGCGACCCACTCTTGTGAACGTCGACCAAGTTGCGCATGTGGTTGGCCCACCATGTGTACTCAGCGAATCTTTTACTTTAATCTGGGTCTAACGGTACTTAAAAAGTCACCAATAATCATATTTGGCGTGTATGCCCTAAAAATAGGTGGGGAGAAATTGATTTTTCTAGTTTTAAAATACCGGGGGGTACTTTGAAACTAGTTTCAATGTACCCCCGGGAGGCTGAACCTAGTTTCAACGTACCCCCCGGTACGCTGAAATTAGTTTCAACGTACCCCCGGGGGGTAATCTGAAACTAGGGGAGGTAACTTGAAACTGGTCTTTTTCTAGTTTCAGCATACAGGGGGGTACGTTGAAACTAGTTTCAACGTACCCCCGGTAACCTGAAACTAGTTACAACGTACCCCCCGGTATGCTGAAAGGGAGGTACGCTGAAACTGCTACACCGCAGTACATTGTTTCGATGTCTGTATCCGTGGGCATATTTATAAGGTACTGAACGCTTCACTTCACTCATGTTTAAATGATTACCAGTAGGACAGAGATGACGATGGGTACGATAAGTCCACAGCGCCGAAATTGATGCAGAATTGCATACAGCAAAGGATAGTTCAAATGGCACACGAATGAACAGGTCCGGGAGGGGGGAGGGGTGTAAAAATGACGGATCACAGATCTTCGGATATGACATCAGCAGCTTTACCTATGCATCACCTATGATATTCGAAATGTATTATGTACTGCACAATTTATTCGCCCTGTCGCAAACACTGAGATATATTTTTATTTA
The DNA here is from genome assembly GCA_964017125.1 of Flabesymbios commensalis. Lineage (NCBI taxonomy): Eukaryota > Metazoa > Annelida > Polychaeta > Terebellida > Flabelligeridae > Flabesymbios > Flabesymbios commensalis. Next base: position 58,747,479 of record OZ024913.1, read on the forward strand.
TGTTTTATTTCGTCACCTTATTGATATTGAAGAGACAAGCCTTTCATGCCAAAGTGATTGCCAGAGTGATTTATATTTAGGTTACATGTACAGATAATAAATAAGAGAGAATATAATTATCATTTATAAATGTGAACACATTACGCCCATCTGATATAAATAATTGGCTCAACGTTTCTTGTTTTTTTTCAGAACACATGACAGATATGAAAGGAAAAATTGAACAATTTAATTAACTATATTAAAAATACAGATACGTAAATATTTGTCTCTTGTGATAACGATTGATTTTAAATTTATCAAAGGTATCTTGTCCATGTAAATTGTTGTAATAATCGTATTTGTTCGTCTAAACGTTTTCTTTTCTATACGGGGATCAGTACTAAATGGATCAATCCCTAATCTCATGGTAGAATAGCTCCCCAAATCCTTTCAATTGATATCACCCATGGATCTTATATAAGCTAGACAAGCTAGCTTTAGTCTACTTGCCAAACAGGTGAACCCAGAATGTTTTTTTATGAACATATATAGGGTCCAATAAGCTAGAAAATGCCGGATTAACATAATTAGCATAATGTATAAGAATAATAAAGCTTATATATCAATTTCCGATGACAATAATAATAACATAAGGTTCTAAAACTATGTTTAGAGTCCAATAAATGATTCGGATAAAAAACGAAAGATATATTAAATTAGAAACTGATTTAAAAATTAAAAATGACCGCTAAGGACCATTTTTATTTCGATTTATCTAAATGGTGGCAAAATCCAAGATATAGCCGCCATTTGTGCAAGGTCAAAAAATAAATTGCTATCATTTTAGACAGAAAAAAAACAGATTCATCATGTTGGTGTCTACCATAGGGTTTTCAGGTATATGTCCGACATAGTGATCTGCCCAGAATGTTCTTTTTACATTGCGTTGATGGCAATATCGCGACATAGGGATCCCTGATCTTATTGAATCATATCAAGGGTTCTTTAGAGTGCACAGTAGGCTTACCATGGGCAGCAATGCACACTCCAGGCCATTGAAAATAATTGCATATATACGCACCAGACAGACAGACAGACAGACAGACAGACACCGTGAATTTTTTTAAATCAATTTCGATGCGTGTTAATGATAATTTATAGTAATAATGTGTACAGTGCTACTGTTTTAAAAGACTGACGTAACCTTTACAACGCTGAAATATTTTTGTATAAACTATGGAGAAGAAAGGGTTGTTTTCAATTTGAAAAATCAGAAATGGCTTAGTCAGTGCTTTCCGGTTCATTTGAATACCTATGTGATTGGGTCTACTACCATTATAAATAATTTATTTCTTTCAGTGCAGGGATCGTCATTATATGTCAGAATCTGACGTCTACAGACGTCAGATTCTGACGTATAAAGACGGTCCCCGCGCTGAAAGGGTTAAGTTCAGGACGACGTAGCTGAGCTCGTTCGTGAAATCGGTCGCAGCAGGAGTTCCAGCAGGCTTACATTTCTTTTAGGCCTACCTGGATTAAAAGTTGCATATCAATTTATGTGTATGCATAAAGTTCAATACCACCCATTTATGTCATAAACTAATTAAAAAAAAATACCCGATTGGGCTCACAAAATTTCAAATCAAGTATTCTGCCTCTGATCTATTGACAGGGGCTATAACTAGGTCACAATGCCATACACAATCATTTACAATCACCGCTCGTGACTCCGTTGTTTATTTATATATTTATATTTGTTTATTTATTAAACAAGGGTACTATACCGTTCCATATTCAGACCAATATTCTCCCTGTCTCTCGTGATAATACGATCACGGCATTGGACACCTCGACATCAGCACTATTGAGGCTTATTGGGTTCACCAACGAAGATGGCGAGACAAAACCTGTCCTGACAGTGGCTAATGAACCGGTAAATAGGCCAGATACGGATCGCGCTCAATATTCACGACATCCTCATTCATATCTCCTTAAACTGTAGTTGCCATCCTATAATGTGTTTTTTGTGGGTGTTTCTTATATTTACTGATGCAATTTATTTCAATATACTGTCTAAAAATAATTAGGTTATAATTTAGCTAATAAAATTATACAGATATCGTTCATTCAATCGTTCATCATTCATTATCTCATTCATTCATTCATTCCACTATTCTTCCGCTCGTTCGTTCGTTCGTTATACAGATATCGCTCATTCATTCATTCATTCATTCATTCATTCATTCATTCATTCATTCATTCCTTCATTCATTCATTCATTCATTCATTCATTCATTCATTCATTCATTCATTCATTCATTCATTCATTCATTCATTCATTCATTCATGCATTCATTCCACTATTCTTCCGTTCGTTCGTTCGTTCGTTCGTTCGTTCGTTCGTTCGTTCGTTCGTTCGTTCGTTCGTTCGTTCGTTCGTTCGTTCGTTCGTTCGTTCGTTCGTTCGTTCGTTCGTTCGTTCGTTCATTCGTTCATTCGTTCGTTCATTCGGTCATTCATTCATTCATTTATTTCAATTATTCATTTATTGATTTATTCATTTATTCATTTATTCATTTACTCATTTACTCATTTATTGATTTATTGATTTATTCAGTCATTCGGTCGGTCATTCGGTCGGTCGGTCGGTCGGTCGGTCGGTCGGTCGGTCGGTCGGTCGGTCGGTCGGTCGGTCGGTCGGTCGGTCGGTCGGTCGGTCGGTCGGTCGGTCGGTCGGTCGGTCGGTCGGTCGGTCGGTCGGTCGGTCGGTCGGTCGGTCGGTCGGTCGGTCGGTCGGTCGGTCGGTCGGTCGGTCGGTCGGTCGGTCGGTCGGTCGGTCGGTCGGTCGGTCGGTCGGTCGGTCGGTCGGTCGGTCGGCCGGCCGGCCGGCCAGCCAGCCAGCCAGCAAGCCAGTCAGTCAGTCAGTCAGTCAGTCAGTCAGTCAGTCAGTCAGTCAGTTAAAACATGATATATTCCATCACAAAAAGGATTTCCAATTTAGATATTACACTTGTGTATTAAAACCCATGACATTTCCATTTCATTCACCTTGAGATGTAAATAACAACCACAATTCACATCTGAAGGCGTAAGGACATGAGGAGAAATGGCTTAGGGTCAAGATGGTCAAGTTAATATAATATACTCCTGTGACAGTCGCCGCCAACGTACGGGGTCAGCTCGCAGATTATCATGTTTATAGAAGACATATATTCTAGCGGCATATTATCCTGCGAAATACAGGACAGTTTGATCTCCTGGGGACCATTTTGCAGGCAAGAGTGTATAGGCACAATGTAGAATTCTTCACCAGGCGTGTCGTGCTGTTTACATACATGACATGACCTTGGCCTTTGTCATATAGAGGCTCTTTCGCAAAGAAAAGAGCAGCTTTGATCTAGAAAGTCGTTGTAGGCAGACTGGTAATTTTACCCCACAACTCATGCTTGTAAAGAGAGCTATATTCACAATAATTAAACAGACAGAACGTATTAGGAATATTGATTTGGAGAGAAGCAATTCGAGGGCTCCTTTAACAATACAAAGCTTGCTATGAGATTTTAATGAAGCATAATTTGCTTCAATCGTCAAATTTTATTCTATAAAATGTTTAACCGAACGGTCACATTTTGTCTGATTTTAAGGTAAGCATCGTCAGATGACAGAATTATGTGAAATATTATTAAATATTTTTCTTGTAATGAGCTGATTTAAATGTATGTTTGTATGGCATAAGACTGAAAAGCTGAAATACCTTAACTACATAAATATTGTTTAGAGCGTATTTTTGAATAGGAAAATAAAACATTGAGTTAAGTCAATCTTGTACCTATGTCTTTCTTCTCAACAGAATATTAATGTGATGAAATGTTGTAATTTAAATTGTCTATTCCTTTATCTGGTGATAATCAATCTAGTAGGTTCATAAATGAGTGTAGATGATGTGACAGCCTGCTCCCGTGGGTACAACAGTTCAATCAGAATGCTCCCAAGATACACATTACGTTGTCACGTAAACTTGGGGCAAAATGGTATTGTCAGGAGTGTTGTTTCACCCTAGGTCTAACCATGATAACTAATGTATAGGCTTGGCCTTGACTGTCTAACACGCTCTTTCTTAGAAGCAGTGATTACCTTTGCTGCACAAAGAGCTGGTTTACACATCTCTTTGGTTTTTATCATTTCATTAATTTTACGTTAGCCATGCTTGATATAATGATATTATTGGACAGAAAAAGCTTAAAATTGTTCCACATGCAGAATTGGAGCATTCAATCTTTGAATTTATATTTCGGCAACTTCAAGATGTTTTGTCATTGACTTGGGAAATTTACTTAAACATCTCCAATATCAGCTTTTCCTTAATAACATCTTTTGCAATATTTTACTTTCAATGTTGCCACAAAGACCATCTAGAGAAGAAACTATATTATTCTCAAGTCGTGCGAAAAGCTAAAAATACACCATCTCAACTATGCAGACAGCAGAGAAAAGATTCTGACTTTTTATTGATTGATTGATTGATTGATTGATTGATTGATTGATTGATTGATTGATTGATTGATTGATTGATTGATTTATTGATTTATTGATTTATTGATTAATTCATCACTCACTCACTCACGCACTCACGCACTCACGCACTCACGCACTCACGCACTCACGCACTCACGCACTCACGCACTCACGCACTCACGCACTCACGCACGCACGCACGCACGCACGCACGCACGCACGCACGCACGCACGCACGCACGCACGCACGCACGCACGCACGCACGCACGCACGCACGCACGCACGCACGCACGCACGCACGCACGCACGCACGCACGCACGCACGCACGCACGCACGCACGCACGCACGCACGCACGCACGCACGCACGCACGCACGCACGCACGCACGCACGCACGCACGCACGCACGCACGCACGCACGCACTCACTCACTCACTCACTCACTCACTCACTCACTCACTCACTCACTCACTCACTCACTCACTCACGCACGCACGCACGCACGCACGCACGCACGCACGCACGCACGCACTCACTCACACTCACTCACTCACTCACTCACTCACTCACTCACTCACGCACTCACGCACTCACGCACTCACGCACTCACGCACTCACGCACTCACGCACTCACTCACTCACTCACTCACTCACTCACTCACTCACTCACTCACTCACTCACTCACTCACTCACTCACTCACTCACTCACTCACTCACTCACTCACTCACTCACGCACGCACGCACGCACGCACGCACGCACGCACGCACGCACGCACGCACGCACTCACTCACTCACGCACTCACTCACTCACTCACTCACTCACTCACTCACTCACTCACTCACTCACTCACTCACTCACTCACTCACTCAATGACTCAATGACTCAATGACTCAATCATTCATTCATTCATTCATTCATTCATTCATTCATTCATTCATTCATTCATTCATTCATTCATTCAGTCAGTCAGTCAGTCAGTCAGTCAGTCAGTCAGTCAGTCAGTCAGGCAGTCAGGCAGTCAGTAACATTCAAATAATATTGCTCGATGATTAACTGACACGTCAGATGATTTTGTTTTTAATTTATTTATAATCAACAGATTTATAAGCGATTGCAAAGCGTAAATGTGACCCGATCTGGCAAAATGAGACGGAAGTCTCGTTTTGACTATTGAGCTAGGGCCTCCAAAAGGCAAAATGGTCATTGCAAGGTATTAAAATACATATGAATTATATAAAATTGATGTTTTAAACACACAACAATTTGCAAAAAAAATGAACAAATTTACAGACAATAAAAATTATGACGCCAGCAATAGCGGATGAGCGTGGTAATAGGCCCCTATATAGTGTATGTCTATATGTACCCCATTTGCTAGATGTTGGTGTATAAATTGATTTTATTGTTGATTATGTATCTTGAAGGTGGTCATTGGGGGGTCATTGAGGTCATTTTCTGACCCCCTGAAAACCCCCTCCCCTACTTTATGATTTTTTTCAACTTAATCGAATAGCGGCGTGTAGCAGCTAATTTTGTAGGTATTGATGAGTAGAACAAAACTTTATCTAATAAACTATTGGCTAAAATTTATATTTACCCCTCCAGTGGGGGAAATGAGGATCAAAAAAGGGTAAAATCACGAAAAATAGGGTATATTTTCAAATGAATGGAAGAGAGTCCTGCAGCAACTCATTCTGTTAGTAATAATGAGAATAAAATACTTCACCAAAGAACAAATAGCTAAAATCCATATTTACCCCTCCAGGGGGGGGGGGGGGGAGGGCGTCGTCTATAAGGTTTAAAAAGGAGTAAAGAAAAGAAAAATAAGGTATATTTTCAACCCATCAAATAGGGTCATGTGGCATTTTGTAGGTATTGATGAGTAGAACTAACTTTACCTGAGAAACTATTGGCTAAAATCCATATTAACTCCTTTCCGGGGGATAAGGGGTAAAAAAGGGCATATTTTCAAATTAATCGTTAATCGAATAGATATATTGAGATGTGCTTGCAGTACCTCCGTGTAGGGGCATGAGTGAATTTCAGCCATCATAGACATCCTAAGCGAACACTATTGGAGCAAAAATCTGATCCATTCCTGTGATATCAGTCGGGGGTGATATAAGGGTCATTTTTGAAGGTATTACTCTCTAACCCCTATAATACTCCTGTAACCTCTTGAAATGTGTTTGGTGTACAACCGTGTTCGGGCCTAAGTAGGTTTCAACCATCATAGACATCTCAAATAAGCAGAATAAGAGGAAAAACCATGTCACCATGTGTACTTGGGTTGGGCTTCATCTCATTTAAAGGAAGCGCTAGTTATTGGTCCGAACATGACAATAATATGTGTTATCTGATCCATTCCTGTGGAATCAGTTGGGGGTGATATAAGGGTCATTTTGGAGGTTATTACCCTCTAACGCCTATATTACCCTGTAACCTCTTGAAATATGTTTGGTGTACCTCCGTGCTCGGGCCTAAGTGGGTTTCAACCATCATAGACATCTCTAAATAAACGGAGTTAGAGCAAAAACAACAAAAACGAACTATTTTCAGCTTTTTTGACTGATTTGACCTCGTTGTGACCTTCAGATGACCTTGGCATGACCTTGGGGTAATACCCATATGAAACCCTTCCCTAAGGCGTGACGCAGTGTGTACTTGGGATTACATCCATCCGCTAATTGAACATTTAATGGAAGTACTGACCATTTGTCCAAATATGTCGATTATCCCGGTGACATTCTCATACCAGAAATTGAATAAGGCTGGATACAAAATACAACAAAAACTGTCACCATCTTTAAACTCAGTTTTCTCAAAATAACACGATTTTTAAATTGATATTTTTTCGATTTTGTCTCAGTTACATCTTTGGAGCTGTTTAACCTACAGGTTTGTGTGACTCCTCATGTTCTGATAATATCTCCAATGCCCCGAAATGCGACTTCCGACTCATTTTGCCAGATCGGGTCACAAATGAGGGTAAAATAATTTAACGTCATACCAAAAAATAGTTTTAATATATAATGAATGTATTATGAATACGTCCATGAAAGAATGAGTTTGAAATAGTAGTGTTGAAACTCAGCCTGCCAGAAATGTTTTATTTCATTGACATATCAGCTGATAGCATCAAAACACTGAAACAACGCGAGCCACTTAACCAGTGATATCAGCACAACAGTGAAACAACGCAAAGCACTACAGCGCTCAATGCTAAATAACCACCCCCGACATTGATCCCACATTCATCCAACATATCCTCGCAGCAGGCGACATTTTGTCCGGACAATGCCAGACAGCTCCCAGCAAACACAAAACATTTGTGTAACATTTATACAATGTTGGACCAACGTCGAAGACGTTGGGTCGACGTTGTATAAATGTTATACAAATGTTTTTTTTGTTTGCTGGGTTGCGAATCAGCTGCTCATCAAAGCTACTAATAGGATTTTTGCCGGCATCAACAGCACTCACTGGCTTTCTACGAGCATTTCTACAATCCTTTTTCAAACGGGGCAGACATTCTATCCGTCGCCCGGCTGAAGTGCTTGCAGAAAAAGGGACGTGATGTTAATCTGTAAATCTGATAGTTGCTTCGATTTCATCCCTGTTGCATGTACAAACATGTACACAGAGTTCCGGAGGACCGCGATATCGAAGCAGCTGCTCATGTTGGTTGCCTCTGCACTCGAGATTGCTGAGTGAACGAAATAATTAATTAGCTCAATTTCCTTTGATTGATTGTCGTTAAGTCCAATATATAGCTAATGACATGAAATATAAATGGCTGTGGTTATCCGCCCAAATATTGTACACAAAACAAACTAAGGATTAACCCTTTAACCGTCAAATTATTCAATTTGAATTTTCACCCACTTGAAGTTGTGTCTCGCTGACGCGATCCACAACTTCAAGTGAGTGAAAATTATTCAGATTTGACAAAATGGAGGTCAACTCTTTTCAAATCTTGCTGGTTGATGTCACATTTTATCTTTAACATTAAAATGTGGTCCTTAATGTGCTAATAAAAAATGAAAACCCGAATATATGCGGCACCGGCGGTTAAAGGGTTAAATGACAAGGGGGGATTTATCCACGTCATAGCATATGCGGCCGTCAATTCGTGAGTAAAGTTACAATTTTTAGGCTCCCTCACTCTAAGCGCGAATCAAAAGACATTCTGGAATATACTTTGAATCCCCAGGGACATTTGTTCACCCACTTGAAGTTCTACGTGATACAACTTCCATTTGACCTCAAACGACGACAAGAGTTGTCATTCTAATGATTAGAATGCAACCAGCCGATGCTAGTCATATACTCTGAACAAGGAAAATAGAACATTCTTTTTTCCCAGCTTTCAAAAAACCGCGAAGTGAAAAATGTTTGATTTATTTTAATTTACTTCAATTATAATGTTACATCTGAACAACTGACGCTAAACCGATGTTGCATTAATTTTGGTCCACATGCAGTCTTCGTTTCGGGCCCGACAATAATACAACTTTTGGCTATCGCCTCCCCTGCAGGCCTATTTCCCAAAAGATTTGTTGAAATTGGAAATCACCAACGGGAGTAGCTGTCATTAGTATGTTATTGTGTCAGTTTAGACATGCAAATAGAGTATCCACACAGCGATTGAAGGTGAGCTTGAACACTGACCCGACAATAACCAGAAACTGGTCTCTCTTTAATAGCTTGTGATCGGCCAGCTTCACTTTAGCGTATTGGACGATAGCTATTTAAGAATCCGATATATCTGAAGTGGTCAGGGCAACAAGAAGAAATTGCCAGTGGTTCTATACTGGTCCTTTTCGAGACAATGTTCAGGCTAGTTGAGGATCAGATTGGCATGTACTGTTGAAAGGTGCTGTTACAGAGACAGTATGCAGACCAATCACAATGGCTTAATATAGATTACATTTGCAGTCAGCCGCATCTCTAACTGATGATGTTAGCCATTAAGGGCCCTACTTGTTACTGGATGTTTTTTTCTGCAGGAGGAGGCAGTGGCTTTATAATACCTGGATCAGACATCAATGCCGCTGGCTGCACGATTTATACCAGCCGCACATGGTATTTAGTGGTTAGACAGCACCATGCAGAACACGTACCCAGCTAACACGACACATCTACCCAATGTTGACCCACCGTCTAGGACGTTGGCCCGCCATTGGTCAAACATTGGGTAGATGCGTCATATTTGCTGGGCTAACTGACATTGTGTCAGTTGCTGTGTGGGCAATAGTCTATTATACCTGGCTCTTGCAGATTATTATCATTGAACGTATCCTAAAGAAGGTGTGATGCTCGTTTTCAGCTAATGCGATCAGGAAGAACTGAACATGATGCTGAATGCTGCAGAACACCCAGACTGAAGTGACAAGCACCCCAGCAGACACACAACATTTGTATAACATTTATACAATGTTGGACCAACGTCGAAGACGTTGGGCCGACGTTGTATAAATGTTATACAAATGTTTTGTGTTTGCTGGGATATAGCGTGTGTGACATCTGAGACTGGGTAATAGGAGTTACCATCACCAGATGGGGCCTAGTGTAGTTAGACAGACAGATAGACAGAGCCCGGTAAACACCAGACATTAAAACGATGTTGGATTAATGGTATACCAGCGGCGCAGACGGTGGCCCAACATTAAACCAGCATCAGCACTCATAATGCATGCAAGACAATGTCTGAACGTAAGCCCGGCGTCGCAGAGTGTGCTCTGAGATAAAAATGATTTAACTACCGACGTACCATCTGAGCAAATTAAGATGGCGGGAGGCTAATCACGTCGCATAGCACTTTATCGTTTCCGAAGAAGAATTTATTATCTTCAAGAAATTAAACCAATTATTGGCCAAGTCTTCACGAAGCCAATGCGATGCGCGACGAATCATCAGTTTTGCATCGCTTTTTGTCGGCAACACCACGCTAAACAGATTAAGCGGTTCATAAAATAATCAAATTTGTTTTGCTAATTTGCTGATGCCATATCATTTAGTCAACCACATCATGACATGATTCTATATGGATACGTAATTGAGTTATGGGGGGGGGGGGGCTCCTGGAGTGGCACGTAAATGTCGCTGGATGCTTTTCATACACCATGATCGTACCATGATCTTCCTATACATTATTTTTTTTTGTTGTATGTCTATATTTGTTTTTTTGTATGTCTGTATTTGTTTTTTGTAGGTCCATATTTGAGAGAATACGTCCAATTGTTGATAGATTTATTTCAGGCTCACACTACATGTAGATTATTGTCTTGATCAACCGACATGTACTAAATTGACATATACTAAACAAAAATTCAATATTTTTTTTAACAAATGTATCCCACAGTCTTACGGCCGATTACGATAAATTGTGCGTAAAACATTTATTAAATTTGTGAATATAATTTATTGATTTTATCTTGTGATTGAATAGCCTGAGTGAGCCCGGGTTCACAGGGTTTTAGAACCCTGTCATCATTTTAAAATAATTGATCAGATCACGATAAATCACAGACCGTCATAACTGTAAATCACGTGATGAAAAATATCGCGTCAAAATCCATATTTTAGAGATGTCTCTGTCCAATCAGAGCATTTGCGACATTAGCCCAACATTACAAGAGCGACTTATCGTGGAATGTGTAAATGGGCTAATATCGCGCGATGTTTTTTATTGGGCGATATACAAATATCGTGGACTGTGTAAACTGGCATTAAATTTAAAATGGTAGTGCATGTCATCATTTCCCATTTTCTATAAATTACCGTTCAAATATAGCTTGATATGATGGTTTTTTATTTTATTATGCATGTATGATAACATGTAAATATTTCGAACAAATTCACAACAACATTATTATGTGCAAGTTTATATACACCCACATATGGTGTATAGGCCGATATATAAATATTTCTTGTAATTTGTAACCCTGTTAGATTGTTTTTGAATCCGCCCCTGACGTATACTATTTCTGTAGCACAGGCTTGAAAAACCCCATCTCAAGAAGATGTATTTATAAAGTAAACTTATAAGAGAGCAGCTCGCTTTAATGTGACAAACGGAAGCTCGATATTTCCACTAAAAGGCGGAATGCAATTTGTGACATGTTCCGGAAACGATCTGTCTGGCAAAGCGGATTCTGTATGCAAATTGTTTATAAAACTTATGACCTGGGTACTTTAAATCAATTTACGCACGCTATTTAAAATGTGTGTTTTCAGGTTATCGATATGCGACTTGAGATGGTCTTCATCTAAGACACCGCTCTAATGTTGTTTAGAGACGTATAAGTGATACAGACCAAACATGAAATCAACGTCTCTGACGTACGTGTGAAATTGTTCTAGGGCTAGATTTAAATTATATGTTGATATCTAAACGTTACGTCTGACGTTGATATAACTTTAACCCATGACGCAGGCCCGACGTACTGTCAATGCTGGACGTCCTGGACTGTAAACAGTAGCGTCCTTGGTTGAATATAAATCGCACCAATGTCGGACGTACTACTCATACGTTAATTTAATCTAATTTAATTTGTTTATGTCACGGTTCCGTCTTCAACCAACTTGATCGAGAACTACAAATCAACATTGGGCGTACGCAAAGACGTTGAACCAGCGTCGGGCATATTTCGAAGACGTTGAATTAAATCGCTCTATGTCATGTTTGCGTCTTTCATCAGTTTTAGCAAAACGTCCGAAGGTATTATAGAGATAATATCTCTATGTTTTACGCACCATTTATCATAACATAAAAATATTATGGAGTTGATTTAACACCACGACTTATCTAGGACAACGTTAAATATAACATTAGACCAACGTTAGTCCTATTTTTAATTTGATTGTGACTTCATCACCGGATCACAAAGACTTCCACTACGTAAATGGGTCAGTGTATTTTGTTATACTGTAAATGAGGCCTATCACAAAACAGCAATTCTTGATTATTTGCCATAGCGATCAAATGGTTATATATATAATATTATATAGCCAATAAATTTGTAATGATAATATAAAGTAAAATAAACGTTATTATTGGAAGTGCAACGATCACATAGAAGGATAATTTAACGCTAGATGATCCTTCTAAGAAGGAGTAACTTGAAACTACTTTCAGATTACCTTCAGGGGTGATCTTAACAGAGGGAAATGGGAAACTATTGCACCGGGGCGATATGTCCCTTTGACAATAACGTATGACATTATGGATTAACTATTGCTTGTCTAAAACCTGACGCGATACATTGTACCGATGACGGATTAATGACAGAACACCGTCTGAGACGCTGGCGAAAACCACTTGCATTTGCCTTTCTCACATTAATGCGAAATTCATAGGTGTAAATGAACTCCTTGAATGCAGATATTTCATTACATCGCCAAGCAGAACTATTTATAAAATAGATTGAATTATGCCACTAAAATTGGTGCCGAAAATTGCATAGTACTACTGCATAGTAAGACGGGATTATTTATTGTATTTTAAAACTCTGCATTTATTTTTTAAAAATCAACATTTATAGCGTTGTATGAAATATACCTGGCTTGAAATTAAAAAGAAAACAACAGAGATTTATGTTTAGGCCTAAGAAGTTCTGAATTAAAGATCAAGTAGCCTTCACGTGTTCATAGGCAATACAAGTGTGCTGACATTAAACCATATTACCATTGGGCATAATCACGGCACGCAAGTTGAATAATTAACTTTGACTTCAAGATTTTTCAACCGTCTCAAAAATAATGTCATTTACATTCGGAGCATGGGAGCAATTATTCTAGATGAATGAAATATTGTTTTTTAGTTATACAATAACTAATGGACATTTTATGTTTACGCGTAAAAATAGAATGATTGAGAAGGAATAGTGTAATACCAGGACAACACGGCGCTCGGATTTAGGACCATTAACGGATGGTTTATTAACAGAGACAGACTAATGGAAGGATAAATGAAACACAGGTGTGAAATAACAAAAAAGTAATTGTAACTTTTTACAAGATAAGAACCTTTTGTAGAATAAAAAAATACCCAGATTGAGTATATTGATGCTAATCTGTTCAGTTTCTCCTTCTTTAATCCTGGTTACAAAACAGTTTATAAATACACACATAACTGTTGATTTGATATCACCAGACAGACCATAATTTGCTGTGATTTAATGCATCAGGCCATGTGTGTATGTCCTAAATGAATGAGATGGCCACGAGCTCGGTGCTGGACCAACGTCGCACAAGCATTAAGACAGTAAACGTTGGTGATCCTGTTTTGGCCGAGAGCTGCCAACTCACATTCAATTATTTCATCTGTCGAAGGTTTTAGTTGATATCACGTTTAGCCTGGCAGATGAATCAACTAGGACAATGTGAGACAGCACCAGAAGGGTGCCTAATAATTATGCTTCCTTAATTGGAAATACACATATGCCCAACCAGTAAAACAGACGTTGACCTAATTATATTTTAGTGTTGGGCCGGCGAGGTGGACGCTGGCCAAGCGCTAGGTTAACGGGTCAATGTCTCGTGTTTCCTAGGTACATGTACAGTACATATATGGGCGGGGGGTCTGGTGTAGTGGGTAACCCTGCCACCTGTCACGGCAGAGCTCGGCGCTCACCCCGCGATCTTGATATTCAGGTTTCGAAGAAGTAACGTGTCACTTCCCCGTCCAGTCGTAAATATTTAACAATGTTTGGAGTCTTCGAGATTGAGATGTAGGGCTCAAATTTCGGGACTCTGGATTGCGGAGAATTTAGATTCATATCACCATCTTAAAAAGGTTCTATATTTGCCCGATTAACTCTATATGCACTTAGCCCAGAGCCAAATTGGATATTTATGCTAAGAATGCGAATCCTGGTATTTATCTTCATGTAGTGAGAGTCGCACCAGAGACATCAATCTTCTATTGCGTCGAGATTTTGCATTTATCCCTTGTTGGTTATGCTTGGCGGCGGAGACAGTCGACACCAGTCACGTGAATGGCATCTAATCACATAGGCTGTCTAGAGTTATATGCCATCTCGCCTTGGCCACTCTTATGAGTGATGCATGCATGTAGGCCTAAGTGAGGCTCACCCTGTTGGTCTTGGTGTGACTTTGAATGGAAGATACAATAAACTGAACACTGGTAACGCTAGACGCATTCATAGTCACTGTGGTTAAGCGGTGGAGGTAACTGGAGTTACCATTAGCAAAAAATGGCTGACACGGCTACCGATTCGTTCACATTTTCATCTATTTTGTGTAGTTTAACATTTTCCTTTGCTTCTTCGATTTGTAGGTGGATTAATATCATTTAACTGGAGAAAATGGACATCATGTAAACCTCAAATTGTCGAAATCAGTGAAATAAATTTGTTCAATGAGAATGGTAACTGCCAAGCGTGTTGCTGGTAACTGCAATACTCAATGATATCATGCTACTGGTAACTGACAAATTATGTTGCTGGTAACAGATACTTTATTTATTGAAAAATTTCCAATAGTGTATCAAGGAGACTCTCACATTTCGCACAGCTGTAAAGAATTTATTTAAAGGGAAGGGAATTATTTTTTTCGTGGATATAAAGCTGAAGGATTAAATTTTGTTCAGAAAAAAATCAGTCCTGCTGATTGCAAAATCAATTTTGTTGTTCCATCAGACCTGATTTTAGCTAAACACTCGGCAGTATAGTAGAGATTGTGTATAGACGATCTCCGGTATAATTAGTCAACAGTTGTGATAGGCCTACACGACGCTCTATTAAGACCTATCAATTACCATTAGCCTAGGAGCCCTATTGAAGTTTGACAAAGTGTTGAGGTGAAACGTAAAAATCCAAAATGACCGCCGTTTTGACCAAGGGCAATAATATTAAATTGATATAATTTTTTCGATAGCATATAAGCTGATTCATGATTTAGGTATTTATTTAAGACAATGGTCAATAAGATGGTCGACTTGCGGATTTCACCATACAAATGCATGTAATACATTATGCAGTGGTGTCCCCTTTTAACGGGAGTTGAAACTACGCTTTGACAAGTGTATCATCATATAAAACAAGTGATAATTTCACCACTTTAGCCTCCAAATAAAAAATAATGTTTTTTTCTAGGTTTGACAGTTATGAGAATGTCTCTGCAATATTTATTTTTAGAACGAAAATAACTGCTAATATAGCAGATACGTCATCTTATATTATGATAAATTTTAGAGATTAAAATGTGTTCATTTAAATAACAGAAGAGCTGTGTACAGAAAGTACACAAATATGTGGGCACAGAAGTATCTATCTCTCCTTCCATTACTGGTAATAATGTGTTCATTGTTTTCCCGCAGTACATGGTGTAGACGAATGGGGACATATATGGGTCTGGTCACACTGAACTAGGCCAAAAGTGTTACATGATAAGACAAAATTAAAACACAATATATATTATTTTTTTTTTGCATTTCCTGATAGTACAATTTCTGTAGTTTGTTGTTGAGAAGTTGCAAGTCAATTCGCTCGATGTGGAGTTCAGGAAATGTTTTTTTCTGAGCCTGGTGCTTTCAGGATCACATACGCGATGCTTACATAAGTCTTGTTTTAAATAGGGGATATAATAGCTAAGCTGGTGGAATTGATGTGAAGAGATGATCTGATACAAGGGTGATATGTTAAAACAAACAGGGTCGACATAACGAGACACCAAGGGGAGAAACATACATTTGACACCTCCACCCCAACTGTACTCAAATGTGGGACATAATTTTTTTTTTTACATGAATACTATGTTACCTTTGATATATTGTTGGTTTTCATATAATAATGTTGCCAGTAGTGAGCTGATCTGGGCGACCACAGGTGAAGATGGAAGCAAATTAATGAAGAAAACAGGGAGTGTATTGTATGTATGAGATGTTTGACAAGTCACGTACGTGATTCTTCTCATTACGTGACTGTTGACATGATTGTGAGCGTCAGTATCAGAGCTATAAATTTACTCTCGACAAGTGACTGAAAATGTGAACAATCACATACGTCGCTAGCAGTCAAAGATCACGTACAAGACTCTTCTGTTATGTCAAATGTCACATACATTTTTGACCTTCCTGGACTTAAACCTTTCATAAAAGCAACAATTATCGCTCAGGCATAATAAAAATTTACCTGTCATTAGGTTGTTTTTCCTTGAACTGATATATCCAATCTGTACGCCCCACCTTCGACATACCAAGCAGTACTTGAACAAAAAATAAACGTACGTGTTTTCGGTAACGTACGTGATTTATTGACACCCACAACTAAAATCCTACATATCTCACACATGGCAGCATGTTTTAATTTGGCAGCAAGGCTGCTTCAAAGAAGCATTCGCCAAGTAACTTTTGCACACCCTTGCATAGCAATTGACTCATGTAAGAAATGGTAATGTGTGGTTAAAGATTGTGGTAACGTACGTGATGCTCAAAATGGTTTGCATCCCTTCAGAAACAAATGATTATTGAAAAGCCAAGACTTATATAATACAGATGGCCTTCCAGCGAAATAAAACTTTTTATATCTGTTATCTCATTTCAGAGAAATTATACAAAATGATGAGTACTTTCTTGGGAGATCAAAAATCTTTGACTGAACGTTACGTACGTTACCTTTGTGTTCAGAACGCATAAAAACTATGTAAAAAACAGTAAATTACCCCCATTGTGGTCCTAAATTCAACTTTGATCATTATTGCACGTAATTTGATGAAAAACAGGTAAGTATGCGGTAAACAGAGACCTTTATTCATCCTCTCAAATTGTGATGTCTGGCAATGTAACGTTTTACATAAGGAAAAACGCACTTGTCATGGACATAATTTAACAACAAAGTCACAAAGAATGAGCTAATATATGACATTTTTTATGTAAGGTACTCTCCATAGTGTCTATTTCCCATCCACCAAATATTATGGTGGTGAAATAAATATAAATATCGATAAAATGTTTTCAAACACGACAACCCTCAGAATCAGCCACTGGCCTAGTTTAGTGTGAGTAGACCCATTAACGTGAAACATTCACAACTTGTATGTGATTTACTGTCTTTGATGAACGTAATAATTTGATCTCTTTTATGACTCCTAGGTAGAATCAGGTTTATTTCCGAAAATTCGTTCATTTGAACCAATTATTGCATTAAGTTTTGACGTGGAACAAAAGCCCCACACTCTGAATATTAAATTATTGCTTCTCAGACAGAAATGTATGCAATTTTTTATTGGCAGCAAAATGTCTTTACATTGATCACATGCAAATCGCGACACTTTATAACATATATATCTCCACTGATATATACAAGAATATTCCCCTCCTCAATGTTGATACCCATGTGGGACGTGAATGATTTCAGCATTGAATTTATATGCTAATTCTGTGACAGAATCGCTCAAATCAGGTGAATCAGCAGTAACAGTAACAGGTTTATATCAGCACAATATTTCTGTTCAGGTATATTCCGAATGATAAACATAACAAATGATCCATAGTCATTAGACTCTATAAGTATAGTAATATTATGTTTTCAATTGTCCTTATCTTGGTTTTCTTTGCCCGTATCTACCCTTGCACAAATTGTCACCTGCCAGGAAATTCGAGACGATGAACCAATTATGGGGTAATGCTGGAACAGCATTAAACACGTTGCACCAGCGTCACTCTATAATTGGGTCAGCGTCTCCTTTCAGCTGGGCGTCGCCTGTTGTTTGTAAACAATGAATATGCATACTTGTTTATATGGGTGCATCAACCCCTGAAGTATGTATTGTTTTTAATAGGATCAATGTCATAATTACTCGTCGTAACATGGTAAAATCATACTTGATAGATGGTAAAAGCATTAGTTCCAGCCCCCAATACGGGGCAACAGCACTGAGAGCGATTTCACGTTTTGGTGAGAGTCGACCATCTTATTGTCCATAGTCTTTGGTATCTACCATATGGTTTTCAGGTATGCCTGGCATGTGGTGTGACTAGACATTATTTTGCTCAATGCACTGGTTAGTAAAATCCAAGATGGCCTCCATTTCTGCAAGGTTAAGCTATATAAATTACCATCATTTTCGACAGAAAGGACGGAAAAGCATAATTTCGATGTCTACCAGAATAGGGTATTCGGGTATCCTCGACATAGTGTATGGATGGAAAGTACATTAGACATTACATTATGGACGTGGACGAAATCCAAGATGGAAACCAAAAATTAATATAATTGTCAACAGAAAGGAAGCAGATTCGTGATTTTGGTAACAACCATGTAGAATTTTCACATATACTCCCCTGTGACTGGCAAACATAATTTTAGACAGTCTATATACCAAGATGGTATAACTAAAATGGTTTCTGGATAATGCACCAGGTGATGTGCATAAGAAAATCCTATGGTAGACACTAAAGTTATGAATATCCTTATATTCTGTCTAAAATGATAAAAAAATGTTTGCCACGAATTGTGTTTGCCTTTATCAAATGGTACACAATTTTATCCAAACTACCCTCTGGTTGCACAACTATATCTGGCTTACCTGGAAAACAGACGGCATACATCGAAATCGTGAAGCTCTTTCTATTTTATTGAAAATATATCAATTTATTGTTTTGATCTTGACCAAATTGCGGACATCTTGGATTTTACTCGCGATGCAATAACTAATGTATGTTCTGGCCACACCCATGTGTCAGACATGCTTTGAAACCTCATGGTACACACCAAAATTATGATTTTGCTTCTTTTTTATAGGAAATGATACCAATTTACTGTTTCACCTTGCACAAATAGCTGTCATCTTGGATTTTAATAACAATCCAAAGTCGAAAGTACTTTCTGACTACATCACTATATCAGTCATAACTAACAACCTTATGCTACACACCAAAATCAAGAATCTGCATCTATTCTGTGAAAAATATTATCATTTTATTGTTTCATCTTGTACAAATGGCGGCCATATTACCTTGGATTTTGACATTTTTTGGCGTCTTAAGTAGAAAATAATATTGGGCTCCAAGGCTAACTTTAATCAGGATATATATTAATGATAAGCCTAAAATTTGATGCTCAGCTATCTGACTATAAGTACCTAAATAATTTATAATAAATATAGTATTTTTTAAAAATCAAAAGAGACATCTCCGAAATGTTTTTTTTTGTATTACACATATATAACGACCCGGTGTTTGAAAGTAAGCCCTTTTATGTTAATGTTGACCCAGTGTTGGGTCACCACCTACGCATATGAGAACTGACATAGATATGCATCCAGTCTCTTATATAATGTACTAGGCCCTCATAATATATTACAGCGCCCCTTATTGTGATACTGTAAACGGTACCAATTAAAATGAAAGTCAGGACGCATCATTATCAACTTCACGATCATGTAAACTAATACTAAAATTGTTTTAGAATATACATTTTGTAATAGAATTTTCTCTGCTAATAGGAAGCGACAGTTACCACCCATTGAAACCGACAGTTACCACCCATTGAAGTTGCAGTTACCCGTAACAGCTGGAATTGACACATGACAGTTACCATTCTCATTGAACAAATTTAGATTACCGATTACGAGAATATTATCGACAATTTGAGGTCAACATGATGTCCATTTTGTCCAGTTAAATGATAATAATCCACCTACAAATTGATGGAGCAATGGATAACGTTAACCTACACCAAATAGATGCGAATGTAAACGAATCGGTAGCCGTGTCAGCCATTTTGTGCTAATGGTAACTCCAGTTACCTCCACCGCTTAACCACAGTGATAGTGTTCTCGGCGCAATTATGCCGCCGAGAAAAGCCAAAATGCAGTAACTAATCATTTTTGAAAGTGAACACTTATTTCTTTTTGTCTTGCAGATCAGTCTGGATCTCTATTGGTTGAGATCTCAACAAATCGGTAGCCTGACATATAGGTCAAACTATGGTTGAACATCGTCTCTTGTTTAGCCAATGTTTGACAAGGCAGCAGGTTTATTTCTCACTTTATGTAGTGCGCATACAGATTCATGGTAATATTATACAGCAAACAGCGTCATTTGAATCACAATGTCTACAAAACAGGAAAGGAACGGAATGTTTATTTTTTCACCGGATGAACCCATAACAAACACCCGGGCACTCTTAATAACTTCAGGCTCCGTCTCAGAACTGTTGCGCTAATCGGCCACTGACGCCTGTGATGTTTGGCGCAAGACGGGCGTCTTGCGTAACAGGATTGGGGGCCAACTGGACTGCAGGCTCAATGAGTTAAATCTATACGGGCTTAATGCTGGACCAGCGTCTGCGACGCTGGCCCAGCATTGCGCCAGCATGGATTAAACGTGTGGTATTTGCAGGGTGATGACTTCTCGTGGTGCTGGAATTTACGTTGACGGGAGCAGAGGCTTTGATGGTCGTCATGTTTCCAATCACTGTTAGTAAGGGGACCCCCTCAAACTGATCCCGTCATCCCTGCCATGTCTTCATCCATACAAGTATCACCTCATCACGTAAGAGCTACCATTCCCAGCCCGCAGACATGATTGTCCTATGCTATCTTCTCACCGGTCGAAGCAGAAGTGATTGCTGCGATTCACTTTTTAAATTCGTAATATATATAATAAAAGTCGCCGTGAATGATCATATAAATGTCTAAACCCGAGATACTATCTGATAACGACACACAAAAATAATTATAGGTTTGCAGAAGGATAACATTTGTATCGAATAATATACGAATACTAAATATTCATTTGATAGGCCATCGCCCCGCACAAAACTATACAAAATACAATTCAAACAGTAATACAGGGTTAGGAGTGATAATCATCATTCATCACAATATTGTTTCTTGCGTTTGAATCATAAGCATATACTAAGAAAACGACACTGCTTCCGCTTGTAATCTGCGACGTCATTTCGTTAATGTACTTCAAATAAATTACAAAAGATTTCCAGTGTATTTCATCAGGATACACAGAGTATCCTATAACAACATTATCATTCGATGGATGTAGCAAACACATTTTAAACTTATAAGAAGTAGTCTCTAATCAACTTACGAGCTCAATCCGTAAATTAGATTATGCTTATTAATTTTAAAATAATAAATCTTATCAAATTTAATAATTTTTGAAATGTTTTGCATTGTTTAATAGACTACATTTATGAATTGTAATTATGGGTCCTTAACAGTATTAATAGCTAAATCGCAGATCAGAAAATGTGGGCAGATAAACTCGACATTTATCGACAGATAAATTCATGATTCACACAAACAAACAATGTATGTATGCTTTACTTTGCCCTATCATCAAGCCTATATATAACTTGTAGCATCCGGATCAGTTTGAAAGTATATCCAAGATATATTGAGGTAAAGAACTGGTAAACGAAAGGATGTGTGTCATATGTCAGAAAACAATCACGAAGTAGCTAGCAAGAGTATTCAGTTGAAGGCAGTACACCAAGTGCACAGAGCTCCTCTTTTATAATAAAATTATTTAAGGTCGGTATTCTTAAAGCAATTAGCTCAGACTAGCCAGGCTTCTTTCTGTTGGACATTCCACAGTCCACCATACATAAATTATATAGACCTATAATAGCAGGGTTCTAACCAGCCTGAAATGTCAGCGTATCGGTCGAGGCGCCAGCGGAGACTTTAAAAATCGGCGAGGGGTCAGGTCAGGGGAAAATTTGTAGATACTAGCTCCTCTGAGATGCATCCTAAAGTATTTCTATACACTTTGATGCATGGCTCACATGGGTCCTTGAAAACGGGGAAAGTCCGTGAATAGGAAAAAAATGAAATATAGGAATTGAAAATTCCTTCATTTTTTTATTAAAATATAAATAAACCATGAAAAATCTGGTATTTTACATCAACCTGTGATGTTTTGCTGTTGATCGCGTCACTCGGTGGCAACAGTGATTAAATAAAGGAAAAAGCCACACTTGAAAAAGCTTGACATCTGTTTCATCTATATATAGATTCAATGTTTTTTTATAGACTTACTTTGCAGACAAGCCACGGCACAGCCGCTATTAATTAGAAATCCATAATCGCCAGATACACGGCAATAACTTGTGTGTGCATGCACCTTTCGTTATACTTATACATTCTATAGCATTTAAAGCTAGTAATAGGGGCCTACATGTATGCCTACATGTATATTTTTACACATCTCCATATCAGTATTAGAGATACACTGTCTAAATTATTTCTAGGTCTAGGTTGTATCATATAGAGGAGTTGGTAGATACATTTTACTATGCAAGTAGTTCACGTAATATATAAACCCTAATAGGCAAAGCATCGTAGATGATATTATGCCAGCTCCGTTGCAACCCAGGTATGAGCCTATGTCGCATCTGAAATTTGGCAATCCGCCAATGGTGGTCGCGGTATTCAGCGCTGCTAAACAGCCCCAGCGTGGCTGAAGGTTTCAGCCACAGATTGACCCCGTGCAAAATCGTGGGACATTTCTTTGGACGGTCATAACTAAGATTTAGCCTTGAATAATCAGGTCGAAAATAATGTTTTTTTAGAATCAATAGCATTTTATCAACGAGATCGCATGCTGGGCTTATTTTTCGCACAGTTAATAAAACATTATGGACATTTTTTGTGGTTTGGGGTCGAGATCGCTCTCAGTCACCGTCATGTTGAAAAAACGTTGATTTTTCGGGTAAAAAATACAGCAATCCACGGCCTCAATGAAGACGTCACGGCTACTGCTTAACCAACATACAGGAGTCGCTTCACAAATTATGTGTTAGGCCTAATGCTCTGCGAAGTCGGCGCATCATCAGGCAAGCATTGCGTCAGCGCCTCGTGTTTGCTGAGATACGGCAGCCTCGTAATTTTCAAATGGATTAAGAAAAGAAGGATTGATTCCAGAGTATCGGCAGCGTGTCGCTCTTTATTCAGCGTATCGGCAGCGTCTCGGCGATACTGGTAGCGTAGCGGCAGCGAAACTCAGCGTGGCGGCCCGACACGCTAAAAGGGCTTGGTTAGAACCCTGCTATATAGATTTCATTTTTTTAATGCAAATGCGCGAAGTCCTCAGTTTCGGTGATAAATTTGGTTTCGGACATCTTTATTTGTTGATGCGAATAAGCTTATTTTCAATCAAAACGTCACCACATGCAAGTTATTGTAGACCACGTGGTATATCAATTTCATATTGAGCTGGTTAGTTTAGCTTATAAGCGCAAAACAAGACATGTTTCTTTATCATGTTTATGCACAGCATTGTGTCGATTCAATTACTAGAAGGGACTAGAGTTTTTGAACTTGACAAATATGTATTTCACTTTCTATCTGCAAAATTTGATTGCTTTTACTCTCCTACACAAATTAATTGTGTGGAACTCATTTTTGCCAACAATGTAGTTATCATTTTTCACGTGGTTCAGTGGGTGCCGATTGCTCTCTGCCACAAAATCCGGCAAGATCTGATTTTATTGAGAGAGGTAAATATCCAGTCTGGTAATAAATTCGAGCAAATATATTTATGTGCTGTACGGACGCAAAGGTGTTTAACCGCACTGCAAAGAACATCATTAAAGCAGCCCCTTGGGATGACATCAATTTTCGTTTTTAATTCCGTACTGAAGTAGTGTATCCCACGGATCATGTTTTTATTTTTTTCAGAATTTTTATATTTTTACAAATATTTTTAATCAACCATTGTATGAATCCAGAAGAAACCCGAACAAACAATTTGTATACCTGAAGGACGATTGAGTGTTCTCACAGCATTGGGCCACGTGCTCATGGCATTGGCCCAGCGTTGGGTAGACAATCAGTGCTGCAGGTGTGTCCTCCCGTGTCCTGACTATGAGACACCAATTAGCGGCGACTGGTTTGATCTTACCGTCTGATACGTGGGAATATGTGATGTAAAGTGCTGAATATCGCTGACTTGTTTTGTTTACATGGCAATATACGTCCTGGAAATACAACTATTTCACTCTTTTTCGGTGTTTTAAAATTGTTTTTTGACTTTTTCGTATTTTTAGTTAAGATCAGTAGGCTATATAACTTGATATAAATTAAATTTTCAAAATTGACAACATTGAAAATGTCTCACCCCAAGGGGTCCCTTTAACAAAATTATTTGCGACTTGATTGGCTTTAATAAAATGAGAATTATCTGAATTTGCCAAGCTGACCAGTTGGAGATTCGCCCACCCCCCTCTTGAAATAAGGGAGCTCAGATTTGTGTGCATCTCACTGACTACAGTATGTTTGAACCGCTGTGTTCTAATAGTGTTTGCTTGATGTATGCAATTGCAGTGATTACCTATACTGCCTGAGAGAAAATACATTGATTATATATATTCCACTTTTGCAGGGTTTCACGAACATCATTTTGACAAAAATAATTAATCTCTAATTATTTTGAGTAATTGACAAATCAATATATTGTAAATATTCAATTTTAAATACTTTGCAAAACCATCATATCATCACATTTCGGTCGATAGGCATAGTACTACTTAGGATGGAATCTATTTATGTCAGATATGATGCACGAGACGAATCAATAGACGTAAACATTGCTGAATGCTGGGCCAACATCGTGGATATATTGGACCCATATCAACCAGACATGTTGGGGAGACTATGGCTAAGGGACGCACCATTTGATATCTGGAGGGGGGGGGGGGCTAGAAAAAAATGGAAAAAAATAGTTTGTCGCCACAAAAGTCAGAAAAAAAAAGTTTGTGGAAAATCTGGGCAGAAAAAAAGTTTGTTGTCGAAATTGATGAAAAATATGTTGACCGGAAAAAACAACAAATGGTAACGTACATAATAG
>OZ024913.1:58773016-58910516 GCA_964017125.1 Flabesymbios commensalis
GTACGAGTTAGTCGGGGCCTGTTAGGTATATTTTGGGGCCAATTCTTCAAAGCTACAATATTTGGCACAGATATAGAACAGATTATACTCTTTCGATTTGCGATGGATGCCAAGACGGGAATCGCTCAGGGCCAGTGTATTAGTAAATCCAAGATGGCCGCCATTCAAGTTAGGTCAAGTGAAAGTCAAAGTTTATTGAACCCTGGCCTCAATGAGGCATGGGGCACAGGTATCATACAATTCATGTAACAAAAGCAAGAAATTATAATCCAGTTGAAACAGATTAAAACAAAATACTTAACAATTTGAATTGAAGTTAAACAATGATAACATAATAAGAGTAGGGTTTGAAATGCGTATAAACAGATAAACAACATAATAGAGGTAAATCAATGTACCTTTAAACAGATAGTAAAGCATAAGAAAGGATTTATAATATGTATTTCATTGGTGATTTGAATTATTATATGTATATATTTAACTTCTGACATCCTCGACTAATGAATTTAGCCAGTTTATTTAACATAAATGTATTGACACAAGTCATTAGAGACTCCAGTTTTAACATATTTGGGTTATTGTGACAAAAGCGTGGAAGCAGCTCTGTACGCAAATCGTGCAGTTCAGGACATTCAAATACAAAATGAAATTCATCTCCGACATAGCCCAACTCGCATTTGTCACATAACCTGGTATGTCTTGGCAAATTTGCGTACCTGCCAATTTTCAATTGGCAGACGGTGATTAGTAGTACGAAACTTGAAAATTATTTTTCTGGTGAATGAGGACATAGTAAGATATTTTTCAAAAAATAGGCTTCTCTTAAAAACTCGATATAGCACACATTTACTTGAATTATACACAGTAGTTGACCATTCTTGTGAATACTGTTCTCTAAAATTGAGCCGAGTAAATTCAGGGAGGGAGCATTTTGTTATCGATTGTGAAAGCCAGATCAAACTTACACCACAGTTAACTAGAACATTTTTAACATGTTTTAACCATTTAGATTCTACAGTGTTGATTCTGTAATGTGCGTA
The DNA here is from genome assembly GCA_964017125.1 of Flabesymbios commensalis. Taxonomy (NCBI): domain Eukaryota; kingdom Metazoa; phylum Annelida; class Polychaeta; order Terebellida; family Flabelligeridae; genus Flabesymbios; species Flabesymbios commensalis. Next base: position 58,774,057 of record OZ024913.1, read on the forward strand.
CATAATATTATACATAATAGATGATAGTTTATTTTTATTACTAGTTCGAATAATTCGGCTCCAAAAGGATAGAACACGAGTATTAATATGTATTGAAACTGGGAATCTTCCAGTTTCACCAAGGGCCAAGCAAGTTGGGGTAGACATTTTTAGAGACAAACTGTATTTAAGATACTTCAAGTGTAAATTTTCAATTAGATTGATGTTTTCGAAGCCCCATACTTCACAGCCATAAGTAAGGATGGATAAAACAAGAGAATCAAATAATTCTAGTTGAATGTCTAATGGTAAATTTAACTGTCTGTTTCTTCTATACAGAGCAAACATGGCTTTGTTTGCTTGGTCAAATAGGTGTTTTTTATGTTTTACAAATGAATTATTAAAATTAAAAATCACACCAAGATATTTGAAATGTTCTACAATCTCAATTGTAGTATTTTTGTAAATAAAATTATGTTTTTCTCTGTACCTATATTTAGAAAAAATGACAATTTTTGTTCTGTCTGTATTAACAGACAAATTCCACATATCACAATACTCTGATAAATAGTGCAGATTATTTTGTAAAGACTCTGCATCATTTGCCATTATAACAGTGTCATCAGCGTAAAGCAGTACAAATATCTTCAGATAAACATCGATAACGTCATCCCCTACGTTGATTGGTGAAGATCCTCTTAGTGAGAAAAAAGACTCGAGATCGTTCACATATAAAGCAAATAACAGAGGGGAGAGGTTTTCACCTTGACGTACTCCGTTGTGGGACATAAAGTAATCCGATTTATTATTATTACAAGTAACACATGACTTAGCATTGATGTATATATTCTGTATAACAGTTAATATATTTCCGGATAACCCCAAATTTATTAGTTTGGACCATAGCCCGACTCTCCATATTGTATCGAACGCCTTTGATTTGAGGTATACCTTTACTAAGGAGACTAAAAGAGCTGTGATCACGTGATATATTGCCATGTGTTATAGTTATGGCCAATTTAGCTACTGTTATTTTATTTAAATTTTTGGATTTTTTCACAATTATTGAACATAAAAGACAATTTTGCAAAAGAAATTACTTTAAAATAATTAGGTTTGATACTAGACCAGACGTGGCTGGAGAAAAGGTGTCACTCGGAAGGTGAATTTGAACCACTATTATTTTCTCATAGCTAGACTACTCAGGGGCCAAAATCAACCTGTTGATCAGGTAGCTGCTGCTGTTTTATTGAAATATGGCCAGAAATGGACATGACCTATGTGCAATATTGGTCAGATTTTGAGAAATCGAGTGTATTACACACTTTTGCCCACTGAGTAGTCAATATATTTAATATCATTACAAAGCTACTGACACAGGCGTTTACATGGATGTCCAATATAGTGTGTCAGATCATTGATAAATGCGACAGAGAGCTTTCAGTTGATATTTAAACCCCTAATTTTACCTATTTATCTTACGAAATAGTCAACAGATTTTTCTCAGCTGTTTTTTGTATGGTATAAATGTTTGTTTTTAATTTAAACATGTTCTAGAAGTATTGTTGACTTAAAATAAACCCATTTAGAATACAAATAAGGAGTTATGTGAACATATTACATCCTTTTTTGGTTAGACGTAAAAAATGGCGCTCTTTTCTTCAGGCTCGGGAAAATTCCCATATGTCACATTAGCGCCCGATGAGTAGTCAAATTTTGAGCTATATCAATATATTTGATATCAATGGAAAGTTACTTTCACACATGAATGTAATATATTTTGTGTCCGCTTATAGCCAAATGCACAAGAGAGCTTTCATGTTGGTAATAATTTAATCTATTTTTCATACTTCTTCAGTAAATAGCCAAAACACTTTTCTCTCGGCTGATTTTGTATGTAATGAATGTTTGGTTTTGATTCAAACATGTTCTAGAACTATTGTTGACTCAAAATAACCCATTTGAAACAAAAATAACGAGCTATTTCAACATATTACACACTTTTTTGGTTGGACTTAAAATTTGCACACTTTCCTGCCGGCTTGGGAAAATTGACTGTGTTTCTCATTTTTGCCCAATGAATTTCCAAATTAAAAAATGTATCAACAATTTTGATATGAGTTGAAAGTCACTATCAAGGGCTTTAACGTGGATACATGATATTTTATGTATGTTAAATAAGAAATGTGCAACAAAGCGCTAAGTATGTATTTTCACAGAACTGGAATTCCAGTTCTGTGGTATTTTATCACTCCATTTGAACAATTTACAACGTTTTTTTTGTGAATACTAGCAGGACCTCATCTCGCTCGTGTTAACTTCCTATGGTATAAATATTTGCTATTACGTTTACATTTTCTGGAGCCATTTTTCAAAACTGATCTTGACCACTGAAGAAGTGATCACAGCCACATTAGAAATTATCTCAACCACTACAACAGTGATCTTGACTACTAACGAAGTGATCACAGCCACTTTAAAAATTATCAGAACCACCACAAATGTGATATTGGCCACTAACAAACTGGTGTCAGCCACTGAAAAAATTATCTAAGCCAATACAAAGTGATCTAGGTCACCGAAAGGGTGATCACAGCCACTTTAAAAATTATCTAGACCACTACAAAAGCGATCTTGACCACTAAAAAATGATCACAGCCACGTTAAAAGTTGTCTGAACCACTACAAAGGTGTTCTTATCCACTAACAAACTGGTGTCAGCCACTAATAAGTGATCATGGCCACTGAAGAAGTGATCACAGCCAATTTAAAAATATCTAAAACACCACAAAAATGAACTTGGCCACTAAATAAGTGATTACAACCACTTTAAAAGTCATCTAAGCCACTACAAACGTGATCTTTGCCACTGACGAAGTAATCACAGCCACTTGAAAAGTTATCTCAGGCACTACAAAGGTGATCTTGGCCTCTTGAGAAGTGATCACAGCCACTTTAAAGGTTATATCAACCATTACAAAGGTGATTTTGGCCTCAACCAAATTGGTGTCAGCCACTGAAAAATATATCTAAGCCACTACAAAGTGTTTTGGCCACTGAAGATGTGATCACAGCCACTTTAAAAGTTATCTCAGTCGCTACAAAAGTGATCTTGGCGACTAACAATCTTATGTCATCCCCTAGAAAGTGATCTCGGTCACTACAAAAGTGATGACCACCAAATAAGCCACCAAAACCACTTTAAAAGTCATCTTCGCCACCACGAGGGGGAATTTGGCCACAAAAAATGATCTTGTCCACTGAGGAAGTGTTCAGAACAACTTTGTAGTGCCTGAGATAATTTTTAAAGCGGCTGTGGTCACTTCTTTAGTGGTCAAGATCATTTTTTAAATACTCAACAATATTTCCCGAATTTACAGTGAGTATTTCAAAAGTGGGACTATTTGACATGCAACACAATTCTGAAAATAAACCGGAATGAAGTTAACAGGTTAATGTATTTATAATGGGGTGTCATAATTAAAAAAAATACTACAACTCAAATAGCCTAACATTTGAACTATACAATATTTTCAGGATATATTACAAGTGACTAGAAAATAGTGTTGACAAAACTTCATGAAAATGGCTTGGGAATTGACAGAGTAATCAACGAAAAGCTGACTTTCATTTTAGATCATCCTAAACCGTTGGACAGACTGTACTTCAGGCTCCTCTGGCTCACATCATGTAGTGGCAGCATCGAGAGCCTACACATATCAGGCTACATTTTAGTGAAGGATAGTCTTAGGATTATTGTAGGAATCAAGTACTGTATGGATATTTACCATGCTAAGCCATACATATTAGCCAATATATATTGGCAACAGGGATCTCTATTTATATTGGCATGTTGATATAATTAATGTAGGCCTATATGTCTGAAAATTATTGAAATTGTGCAGCTATTTGACATAATGTGACGAATCATTCAAGATGTGATAAAGGAAACAAAATCCCCAGCGCCCAGAGCACAAAGTAAACGATACATAAACGGACAAAAGCTGTACCTATCGTGTGCGCTGCGCTGTTTTTTTAGATCTCGTGAGATTTCTTGGAGAATTGATCAAACGGAGAAGCGGTTTGAACAAATACGATGGAGAGTGTAAATAGTGTTACGGTTGACAGGGGATTTTGGAACGATTTCCCCGAGAAACCTTACTCTACTAATGTTCCATCACATCTATAATTTACAGTGACACATTATTTTCAACCCTAATGACATCGTGGGGCTCTGACACAGAGACCTATATTTTAAATGGAATAGTTCTAATACGATCACTTGATTTCGCCAGATGAAAATGGCATACCTTTAATAGGCACTCAAAATATAAGTATCAGTTTCATGGCACCCGAGACGACGCGAGTATCTTTTTTACATAGCTTGCTGTGTTCATAACATGGCGGTCATCGGGACCGGGTCTGCCGCGAAATGAGTTAGGTAGCGTGGTAATGCCGGGAAAATTATTGTCACTGTTATATAATAAAATTATTATAATCTGATAATTTTGATTAACCACAACAGTCAGCCAAACAAAATACTTCATTTATGACGTCTGTTGTTGCTAGACTATCATCTATGTAAAATACACAACTGTAATTTCAATTATACCCAACATAACACGTTTGACGTGATTTTATTTCAGATATTGGCATGTATTCACATTCGTATTCGAATCATTGCTAATTTCGTCATTTGAAATTGCCGTTTTTAGCGTTCAACTTTCGTTTTACGCTCACCTTGAACAAATCGATATTTCCAGCCTCCCAATTTATATCTCCCTTATAGCAGTGATAGTAAATCTGAAACACGCGCCATATTACCTGACTACAATCCCTGTAAGATGTTTTGTGTCATAATTTGGTTTTATTTACAGTACATAAAAAAGCGAGGCATCGACCCACCGTCTGCGACGCTGGCCCAATCAGCACTCGGTCACATGGGAGGAAGCTAGTATACATTGCAGGGGACAGATATCTTATGGTACTACCAAAAACACCAGGCATTTAATCCCGATGTTGGCGAAGCGTCGTAAACAATGATCTAACATTGAGCTAACATTGATTCAACCCGTGTATTTTGCACGGGTCAAGATTATCAATGATATCAGAGAAAAAAATATATTAGAATAATGCGTTTAAAGAATGTAGAAAATATCTACAAAATGTATAAAAACAATAATCTGGTAAGGCACTGAGAGTACTTCGGATATTTGTAGCTTCTCATTGAGTAATCACTGATAATTGTGAAATAATTATGTGATAATATTATTTCAACAAAAGTCTGTTTTAAAAACACAACAACGCTCTGCGAGTCATTTTTTCCCACTATGTTACTTTCTATCCTGAAATGCAATTGCGAATACGATTATGCCATATTGAAAATGTATGGTTATATTTTCTACTTTGCTTTTACTTTAAGAGAAGTATTAGATGGTAAAAATGAGGAAAATTGCAGATTATCATGATTAATAATAGACTATACTTGCAACGGAGGGCTGAATAAAGTCTGTCGCGCAGTCGTGATATAATCAGATCATGCTTAGCCCTTAGAACACTGACTTATTCAATTTACATTTTCAGTCACTTGAAGTTGTGTCTCGCTACCGCGATCCACAACTTCAAGTGACTGAAAATTCGCGTTATTTGTGAAATTTCTCAAAATATATCAGTGTTTCAAAATTGAAAGCACATTTTACTTTCAACAACTGGTTATGCAGGTGCTAGTAAAAACACGGAAAGTCTACTGAAGTCGACATCAGGATTAGTGACCCCTGTGGGCGGACCACATGGTCTATCATCCCCATCCAGACAGGATCAGCACAGTTAACACGAAACACATACTGTTGCTTTCGTGTTGGAGCAGCGTCGCAGACGGTGTCCCAACATTCAACTAATATAGAATCTGGTGCTGAATGAGAGAGTGGTAAAATGACAAACAGCCCGTTGAAGTTGGATGAAGTCTTACAAGTGAACTTGTCAGGGACGGCGGAAGACGAGAAGAAAATATCCGGGTCAAAAGTGTCCGTGGTTAAAGTGGCTGCTGAGCGAGGCCGTAAAGCTGACAGGTGTAGATATAAGTGAGATCGGCATAACAGTGAAGTATGTTGCACTAGCTATGAGACGGGGGCCCTAGGGTAGTGGTTAGCACCGATGCCTTTCACGCAAAACCGGTGCCTTTCAACAAAAATGTTTCTTCCCCATTCACTCCTTAAACTCAGTATTGTGGGGAGCCTCCGTGACCGAGAGGTAGCGTGCTCGGCCTCAGACCGCCAGGGCTCGAATTTCGAATCCTGTGTCTGGAGGGCGGTGTCACCTCACTCATCTCACCATCCTCAGAAGGTTCTCCTGGGCCAATTTAGCCTATATGTGCACAAAAGTGGCCTAAAGGCCGAATCATTTCATTTGCACGTGTTATGTCACTCTAAGAGTATTCTGACAACATTAAATATTGAGTGATATCATGCAAATACTAATATGCCATATTCAAAACAGGGCCCTCGTATACTCATAGCACAACAACGCATGAAAACATATTCCAATTACATCAACATTTCTATTTTGTATTATTTCAATGAGAGCTGTGAAAACTTACATTGTTTTATGTGATGTGACTATTTTTGGCTATAGGACTTTATAGTACTATGCGTCTTATTTGATTGGCGTGAGCAGCACCAAGAAGCTTAGGCCTATTTATGTTTCCTATATACAGAAATGTTAATACGTGTGTCACTTGTGTCAGACAGAGACGCTACATCGTATATATTTGATCCCTGTTTCACAAAGACGGATCAGGTCTGTAAGAAATTGCAGCCCTGATGTATCATGCTGTGTTATCAAGCACCGTCCTACCATGGAGCTAGTAAAATCTTGGAAGTTAGCAGTTATGTGCATAGCCAAAATTAAAGCATTTTAATTTGGTGGTGATAGATAGGTAGACTTGTAAATAGTAATGTAGCATGAGCCTCTTGAATTAAACTATGGATATGGTAGAAAATTGGACTGACTAATCATATTCAACTGCCTAACGATAAGTATTTGGTGGTGATAGATAGACATCTAGTTTATAATCATGTGCTACAATTTCTTCCATCGCAAACAGCAAGTCTCAATGCAGTATCAGAAAAGCTGTGTATAATCATATAAAACGTCATATTGAAAACACATGGACCATCTGTCCCCTAGATAGGTTTCTGTCTGGTAAAGGCTTTGCCAATATGGTACCCTACATATAGCTATATAGTGCGTAGTTAAACCATAGACCTATCTATAACTGTTCTAATTATCTGGTTAAACCAAAAAAGGAGAATGCAAGAAGCTGAAGAAAAATAGATGGTGATATGAATCTGAAGTTACTCTATCCAGCTGCATCGAAACCCACTTGTGTCTCTGCAAACCTTGACATGTCATTGCCTGCAACACTTCTGGGAAATATAGTCACAAGTCATATAATTATTCAAGCTACTACACTTCAGAACTATGCTATTACGCGATCGACCATAATAGACCGAATGTATAACTTCGGAATTCGCTGCTCTTATTAGGACATGAATAGCCTAGACTGCTGGTTTTGGCCGACTCCGATAGCTCATTTATGTCGGCTGTGGTACAAAACACAGAGGTACTGATCGAATTCCGATCCCGGCCGGGCAAGATGTTTGTCATCGAGGTTGTGCATATAAGTCATCTAAACAGTTCGCTTACCTGGATTGTGCAGAGCTGCACGTGGTATTGTGCACTATAAAGAACCCCTTTGATGTAATTCGAAAGCCTTTGCTGATACTCCTGATGCAAATAATTTATCTCCCAAAGGTTTGCACTCAGCATAATATGTACTGGCTCTGTCACACACTCACGTAGGCTACAGATTACTAGACCTAGTTCAACTGATTCTGTCATGGGCAAGATGACAGAAGATCAAGAACTATTCCAAGGCTGGATCTAGAAAGCTACATGTACACCTAGAGTTTGTCAAGCGAAATGTGTTACCTTTAGCAATCCTTGCTCAACAGATTTTATCAGTCGATAGGTAAGAAACTATGGACTTCTTATTTTTTAAAAGGGTTGTTTTCAAATCTGATAGCATGGTGGGTATTATACTCAGATGTGTCTTCGGTAGAGCCACCCAATACAGGATTAAAGAGCGAAAATGCAGATTTTACAGACAATTAAGTATGGTGAATTAAAGGAGAAAAGAAGAGTACACCGATGTATATTTTCCCAAAATAGTTTCTGCCAGCCATATTCGTTTTTAAAATCTTCTTCCCAAAAGTTATTAAAACATGAGAAATACCTATGGAACGTCAATAAATGCGATCCAACCAACGGTTCATACGATATCGCGTTCACAATTTTTTTCGGTGACAATCTTTGAAAATATATGTGAACGCACGCGAAAAGGGTAGTGAGGTCTAAATTTTCAAAATTGCTTTTATTTAGCTGATTTGATAACCGCGTCGTTCCTGTTTCATTAACTGAACGAATTTTTGAAAAATCTGTATCACTTTTTATTTTATAAAATTTTCAGTATTTTAAATTTAGTTATGTAATCATTAAAATTAAATTAAAAAAAACGTCATAAATAATTATAACAAAGCTTCCAGGGTGTACCTTCTCGCATGGCGTGTAAAATATATATGCGGAACAAAATTAGTCAGTTAACTTTTTAGTAAGAGCTGAATTAATATGCGAATACACTGGCAGTGGCGTTAAAAAATGTCAAACAGTTGTTCTTTGATTTTACAAAAATAAAACAATTTTGTGTGATTCAGTAACTAATTTTGATGGATTTGTTTCCAATGATATAATCACAGTTAAGTTTGTCATCTAAAAAAAGTCGAAACTAGCGTAAAATAGGCGGTTATTTTATTAATTTTTTTTAATGAGAAAATTCCATAAGATTGTCATAGTGGCACCCGCTGGATTCTTGTTCTAGACGTCTTAAAGTACTAGGATCAACAATAAAACATCGCCTTTACTCCAAAACAACCATTCTGTGCCCTGCGCGGGCCTACTTTAATGAACATGAAATCATGATGAAATAGAGATCACTGAACGGCTCAGTTATGCAATGTTTCATTGGGAGTTATATTTAGGTTTGTGATTCTTATACACTTTATAATTCCATAAACCCGAAACGTTAAAATTGTATTCATAACAGCGTATTTTAAAACATATAACTAAGTGTAATTGTAACTAAGTGACAACAACCGAAAAGTAGAGAGATTATTTACAATGAGAGGCATGTCAAACCTAATTATAAGGCAGACATGCTTGGACTTTCATAGAAAACCTTTTCAGTTAAATATGTAGGTGTGATGAATGGGCGTTGTAATGTTCATATCTCCAGAGGGTTGTTTGCTTCAGATTTGTGAGTATGGTGAATTGGGGTTGTAATGTACATGTCTCTGGAGGGCTGTTTTCTTTCCGCAGGATTACGTGGTGTACACTGGCAAGGAGGTGACCTGACAAAACCACCTCATTCAAGTCCCCGCTATGTTTCTCTGCTATTAATTTCTGACGAAAACAAAATATTTATCCAACGCTGGCTCAACAGTGCTGTAGCTTTTTGTACACCCAGTAAATACTGGAAAACGGCCTAAATTGTCAATGTTTTCAGTGGTTCACACGAGACCGGACCAAACGCGGGACGTCCATGATGTGCGAACATGAATTGGTCCCTTACCATCCCATTAAAATTTGCAAAGTGGACAATTTATGTGATTTAAAAAAATTCTGCGCGAACCTAGGGGTTATCTAATTCCGTGTCAGCGTCTCGGCGTCTCCGCACTCGTACTGGTTTCACCGTAGGCGTCCGTGATTATCCGTCTTCGCCGCAAAAAATCATCAGGGTACTTGTAGGCCATGCACAGGTAGAGGCATGAAGCCGAAATACAAAAGGCCTTGCAGAGTAGATAGAGTAGGTGACGATATGTGTTGACACACTTTTCCGAGAAAATTCTCAGGAACGCAAAGACAGTGTAGATAAGTGTCACATCCTTGCCAAAAGTGGCTTTTACAGTTACTTGTTGTCCGTGTTGACTATGTGTTGAATACTCAATATTCCACATCGTCTCTATATTGGGCGGTGTTCTCTAAAACTCCTGTTTAACAGGAGCCGAATTTCTATCAATCGCTTTCCCGAATTGATTTCGGGGAAATTCGGTGAATTTGATTCGTACCGTGCGTATGGTATGAGGCAATTCAGACGGTACGGGAGACTTCGGGACATTTCCTAACAAAATTTTGCAGAACCGCGCGCCCGAATCATTTAATTTGGCTTGAGATTCTTACAGTGCGTATCCCAATTTGGATTGTACGGATAGCCATACGTATGTGCGTAGCAGTTCGTTGGCCGCAACATATGCATGATATTCGAACCGTGCGAATAACGTTTACGCATCACCAGCATCAGCCGAATTGCAATCCGAAACATATGTACCAGCACCTAATGTACTGACTCGATTCGTATGCTAGGCAAGCCGAATCAGCCGTACAGTTCATATGACTTCATCCGCATACTCGTCAATGATGGCTTGGCAAACTTCTATGAAAAATTCACAGACTATGTTGTGGGACACCCTGAAGGAGTAGCTGATGCTCTTGGAACTGTTTCATGTTGCCAGGAACCTCAATGTAGCAGCCAGTCTGAGGTGTGCTGGAACGGGTTCTTTAGTGTTAGTTGTCAGCTTCTTTATTCTGGGTGTGATTCTCTCCAGAATCTCATTAAATGTATCTGGGTCCATTCTGAGGTAATTCTTGAGGCTGGCAATATATCCTTCCTCCTTGACCAGTTAGTGTAGCAAATTTAAGTCATGTTAAGTTAAGTACTGCTGTGGCCCAGTTCGACTCTTCTTTTCAACTTTTCACTTGTTTTTTATCTTTTTACTTGTAATCGTCTTATCGCTTTTTCTTCTCTTTTTTCTTTTTCTTCAATTTCAAGGGCTGCTGCTGCACATAGAACTAGCCCCATGTCTGCTACAGTCACTCCGATTTATCTGGTCAACGTGTATGCCATTTTTCATAGTAATCAGAAAATGCAGGTAGGAATGGCTGATTAGGACACTTTTATACCCAAATGAGAATTTTTCGGATTGTTCAGGCTCCCTAACAGTACGTTTTGTACTTACGGTACTTGAGAGTACGTAATGTAGCTCGTGTAAGACGCAATGGATTCTTATTGAGCGTATCGCCATTCGACTGATACGGCTCGTGTTCGGAATGTACGGTTGCTTTAATCGTGGTTAAGGCATAATATTTTAATGTACTATTCGTAGTACTTTTAAGAACATATCAAAGGATTTTAATAATATTTCAGATATATACTTTAATACACAAATTAGAATTCCACGCTTTCCAGAGTGTCTTTTTTTACTACAATGAAACATTGTAAAATAAGTTATGTAGTTATTTTATCTCTGGTTTTAGTGCGAGAATAATATTTACACAATATGGCAATAATTTCTTTTTCTATCGTTACAAGTATCTCTAGTTAATATGTGCTATGTATAACAATAAGTTAAATAAAAAATAATACATTTATGATGTACATATTCTTAAATAGCCATTGTGTTTTTGCAATGTAAATTTACATATACAATTTTAAATATTGTATTATAGTTTGTATTATATTTTGTATTATAGTCTGTATTATATTTTACCATCAATTTTGTACATATTTAAATCATTGTACTATTGCATGTGTATAAAGAGGGCCCATTGCAAATTAGTACAATGTACTGAATGGTCTACCCTCTATAAAGTTTATTATTATTATTATTATTATTATTATTATTATACGTGAGGTATGGCGAATTTATTTGTAAAGTTTGGTCTCAGGGTTTGGCCTATACGTGACTCATCACACAATATTGGTCGCATCGCATTTTTTTCAGAAAATGAAATAATGCAATATTGTGAAAGAAAAACATTACGTATGTGATAAAACCGATAGGCATTATCTTTGATAAAACCCACGTTTTTGAATAATACAGGACGATTGTATTAAGATGTGGAGGTCCCAAAAAAACCCTTTTGATTCTCCTATCAATTAGAATAAAATGCAAAATAATATTTAAAACAAACCACTCAAAAAATTGATTTATTTGTGACAATATTCTACATTATTACACGCAGATAACTACAGACTATGTACTTCTATATATTTGTTATGTTAATATCTGTTTGACATTGCTGCACTTGTGGAGGGTTCATACGTCACACTCAGATATTCCAGAATTGGATAATTCAATTTAAAGTGAAGAGGGAAATGTGTTAGCATTTCACATCAGTGATTGAAAATACGATGACATTTGTTTTTGTGTAAAAACATTAATCATTTAAAATAATAAACAAAGAAGATAATTGCAACCGTTCTCATATTTTCATATTACCATACAATAAAATACTGAACAATTCTCGGAAGTGTGTTTTGTTTTAGGAGTGCACTAGGGGATACTTGTGGATCTGATTTTCTCAGACGAGCATCAAGGGGCTCTCTAACCAATCCCCGCATCGTGACGAATGGGGCGCACGATCCGAATAAATAAATCCCCGAACTATACCGAACCATAGGCACAAGTTTACATTTTTCTCTACGAACCAGCGATTCGTGGCGGCTCGGGACAGGAGATACGTACTTGCCGACTGGCATCCGAACCGCTACAGTACCTTACGAAAGTACTATCGCATCATTACAAATTCATGCCGTATTTATTGACCTGACTATTGGGCGAACGTCTGAGGCTCCAACCTTCTTCATTTTTATGGTCAGTTGCATTTTCCAGTGGATTATTTGTGTAGACATTGTGTCAGTTTACATAATAGGCCTATATAATATGCGTGACTATCAGGTGAGAGGTTTAAGATTGCAACCCCATTCCAGCAAACACAAGACGTTCGCCCAATAGTCCGCTCAATAAATCTCTCATAGCCTTGTGGATAAAAATGTTTCTGACAAAATATGTTATTCTCTTAAAGCTTCTATTATGATCTTTTTAAACTAGAAAAAACTTGGCTGTGTTGTATGTGTGTCTGCATTGTGTATCTACCTGTCACACATAAATCATAAAGTTCATTATATGTGAAATACCCTCAGATCATGCTTCCGGCAGCACCTCCCAAGACGTGGCGCTTAAAAGCTTAGTCGCGTGACCTCAAGTCAGATGATGTCAGCTTATGGCACCAGCTTCAATAGCTTTTCAGAAACTGGTGTTAGTCCTGGTGTCAGTGTGAGGCCTAGGTGGTGGTTCAGCCTTAACCCTTTAACCGCCGGTGCCGCATATACTCAGGCTTTCATTTTATTAGCACATTAAGTACGACATTTTAAATATGTTAAGGATAAAATGTGACATCAAGCAGCACGATTTGAAACGAGTTAACCTCCATTTGGTCAAATCTGAATAATTTTCACTCACTTGAAGTTGTGGATCGCGTCAGCGAGACACAACTTCAAGTGGGTGAAAATTGAAATTGAATAATTTGGCGGTTAAAGGGTTAAACCCTACAACGCTGAAATATGTTTGTATAAGCCATGGAGATCAAAGGGTCTTGCAGACGTCAGATTCTAACGTCTAAAGTCGATCCCCGCGCTGGAAGGGTTAAAGTTTGGTAAAATCATCCTGATAAGATGACCTCCTTTTAACCCTTTAACCGCCGGTGCCGCATATATTCGGGTTTACAGGATACATTGTCTCTGACAAAGCTAATTTGTATTCTTATCATGTCGCGGAGCATGTGAGTTGGATGTTGAATAATCCGTCTTTCTCTCATAGGCGGGCCAGTATGACGACGTTTTTTAAGTGACAATTGATGTGACTGACTTATAGTATGGTGGGAATGGGATTGACTTATGGTATATGGTGGCAATGAGACATTTTATGGTGCGGTGGCAATGAGACAAACTTATGGTATGGTAGCAATGGTGATGATTTCTGGTATGGTGGCGAAGGGCAATGATTCCGTGTACGGTGGTAATAAGGCTGAATTATTGTGTAGTGTCAATGGGAATGATTTCTGGTATGGTCGCAATGGAAGTGATTTCTGTTACGGTTGTAATGAGGTTGACTTATTGTGTAGTGTCAATGGGAATGATTTCTGGTATGGTCGCAATGGAAGTGATTTCTGTTACGGGTGTAATGAGGTTGACTTATTGTGTAGTGTCAATGGGAATGATTTCTGGTATGGTCGCAATGGAAATGATTTCTGCTACGGTGGTTTATGAGGTTGACTTATTGTGTAACTGTCAATGGAAATGATTTCTTTCATGATCGCAATGGGAATGCTTTCTGATATGGTGGCAGTGGGAATGATTTATGGGATGATGACAATGGGACTGATTTCTGGTGTTTGGTGATAATGAGACTGACGTCTGGTGTATGTTATCATATGGAATTGACTTTATTTATATAAACTGAATAGAGAGATTGACCGGCCATAATCGTTGCAGACCCTGGCTTACACATGACGCGCACATGAAACGAATGTCCACCTGACGAATCAGAATCCACCTTGGCTGTTACGTCCTGCGTTACCACAGACTACCAGAAGGTGGCGTGGTCATAGTTGTGTTGTGTAGCTAGTATGACCATCATACAGGATACACAGCAGCAGCCATGTCATACATGTTATAGCATGTTATATTTGCCCACATCATTTAAAAAAAAGTTAAAAAGTTTGTACTATTTGCCAAATATTCCAAATATTGAGATCTCCGAGTGGACATTGAAATATAATCACAGGGGAGTCTAAATTTTCTAAAAATTGTCATGTCACAAATGATATTTGATTATGATAATTGAAAGTGTATTTTTTGTTAAATAATAGAGGCCATATTATGAGCATGGACGTTCAGGATTGATTTGATTCACCGTACAGTTGCACACTGTTGTTCTTCTGAGCATTCGCATTGGTGACTATGACGCTAGCTATGGGACTATGGGCACTTGGTACAAGCAGCTGTTTGACGTGATCTTGATCACATAGTCCCAAATGCGAGGGTCTAATTGTGGTATGCAATAATACCAATACACAGTCTTGAATGTTTTTTCTCACTCTGAATCTCTAATATTTTTTTCTGCCGGTCCCAAGTATCTTGATTATGTTGGAAGTGATAGAATGATGCCGCCAAGCGCCAATAGATGTCTAGCGCGGGGAGGGGCTGTGAGTGGGGAGATGCTGACAGCTACATGTCCTCCCCCGCAAGACGCTGATGGAGTCTAAACGGCATAGTCCGGACCTAATTTAAAAAAAAACGTATTGCTGCAGGCATTTTTGAGTAGAGCTCAGCTAATATGATTATTTATATAATTTATATCTGCTGATTTTAAATAAATGGTCTGCTGAGCTCTAATCCGGGTGTTTGGACACAAATATCACAAAACAAACTGGCCGCCTAATAATTAAAAAAAATAAAAATAAATGCACAACAATAACATCAGTGATCATATTTTATGCTTGAAAATGTGAAAGTAAACCAAAATTATTTGCTCAACGATATTGCATTAAGAGAGATATACAGTTCTCTCTTTTTTTTTAAATTGAAATGGTTATATCAGAATCTCTGGGAATAATTACTGCAAATATTGGATCAAAATTGTTTATTTTTAGCGCCGGTCAAATAGTCAATATTTTATTGGTAGAGTAGTAACTGGAACAAACTATTATTCTGTAGTGTTTCTACAGTCAACTGGACCCTCTGCACACTTGCAGGATGCGGTACAAGGCAAATTACACTTTCTACAACCGCATCTTTGACTGTTACACCCTTAGTACACCCACATGAAATAATCTGAGTACACGCATCTGGTAATGGAGGAAGGCTCATCAGCTTTGGTTTTCTTCATTGAGCACCCAACCCATAGTTGTGATCTGTGGGAGATCAGGATTTGTAGATGTATCTTGTTTCCAAACCAAAGTCTGTATATGAAAGTGTGCTGCATCAGAGGTTGGTGGCAATGACTCTTGCGAACAGCTTTTGCTGAATAACACAACCCGGGCTTCATCACAAGTGCGACTGTGGTTACCTTGTACAACAAGCACAGGAACTTTTCTGCAGATCTGATTTTATTATCATTAAATTCTCCAACACCAACATTTTGTAGAAGTGTATGATGGGACTGACATGTTTTCAAAGCTGTTTTGTTTTTTGCCATATCCGGTAAGATGCAAAACACTGTCACAGCCTGTAATTGCATGAAATGCAATCAGTGCGTCCAATTGATTTTGCTGAAACTTTTTATATATATCGTGCATAGGAAGGTACTTTTGCTTCTTTGCTGTTTTTTGATTTCATCCACTGTCTATTTCACTGCATATATGTGAAATGTGACACTAACAGAATAAGCACATCTGTGTCTCTAGAAGACACCACAACCTGATCAGTGTTAGTATGTACACAGTGCAACACAATCCTAGTATCCGCTTCCTCGTGTGTCGTCTGCAGTAATGTCATCTCTAAGGCTTTGTTTGATGATTTCACAATTGTGCTCTCCTTGAAACCTCCTGACACGACAACTGTCTTCCCAACAGGTGCATGAAGTAATAGCTGTTCAGATAGCAGCTCGGCCAGTCATCTTCTTTATTTTGAGCCAATGCCATGAAGTTGGACCAGCTATTTGGAAGTGGAACCGAGCTATCGATAACAGGTTTTCTAACTGGGTGACAACCCTGAATACGTTTGGATCTGATATTATCTTTGATTGAATGTTCTTTGAACATGTCAAAAGTGACATCAGTTCTATCAAATCGTGCTCAACATGCTCAACACAGTCCTTGAAAATTCATCAGCCAAGTCACCAAATGTGTTCAGCCCTTTTGGCTTTTCGAGGGCCATAACCAAGAGCTTGACCATAAATTATAAAAGTAGATGGTGTTTTTATTTTAATCTCTGGTGGGGTTTACACATTTTGTATGAGCACATCTATTAAAGATGACTTGTTTCCGACACAGAGACTGCCATCCATCTCTGATAGTGGCACTGGCATAAGTTCGTGTTTCAAGACATTACCCAGGTTAACTTGCCGGCCAGCCCTGTAAGCGGTAATAAGTCTTTGCTGTATGTTCCTGTCTACCTTTCTGTTGTTTTGCTTGCCTTTGTTTTCTTTCTGTTTGAAGTACAGTGAGGAGGAGAATGTGTGGATTTTGTTTTTATCAAGAGGTGATGCTAGCTCGGTATATTACGATTCATCCTGTGTTGCCAACAAGCGATGCTCGTTTTTGTCTCAGCATGCAACAAAGAAGTTTGGATGACATCTGTTGCAAAGTCTTTTGTTGCTATGTTCTGGAGTTTGGTTAGGGAATTATCTTTAGTGAACACATTCAATCGCTTAAACATGATAATAACTTTATCCTCATCCTCAGTGTCACGTTTCTGCCTTGCTAAGGTGGATTCTGTAGGTAAATAGTCATCGGAAGTCATAGTCTAGGAGGAAAATTTCCTTGTTCCCCTCCTGCCTTACCAACATTGTTGAGCCTTTCTTGGCTGTGGTCAAGTGAGACCTGGTTGAATGGTTTCTTTGTTTCAAAATTTCCCTTCTGAAACTCATTACCTACTTCTTGAGGAAGTTGGTGCATCTCAGCCAGGTATACTGTACCCCACTTGGCATAATTTGTGTGATTGTACAGGGTTCTAACCAAGCCTTTTTAGCGTGTCGGGCCGCCACGCTGAGTTTCGCTGCCGCTACGCTACCAGTATCGCCGACACGCTGCCGATACGCTGAATAAAGAGCGACACGCTGCCGATACTCTGGAATCAATCCTTCTTTTCTTAATCCATTTGAAAATTACGAGGCTGCCGTATCTCAGCAAACACGAGGCGCTGACGCAATGCTTGCCTGATGATGCGCCGACTTCGCAGAGAGCCGGCCAGCATTAGGCCTAACACATAATTTGTGCAGCGACTGTATGTTGGTTAAGCAGTAGCCGTGACGTCCTCATTGAGGCCGTGGATTGCTGTATTTTTTACCCGAAAAATCAACGTTTTTTCAACATGGCGGTGACTAAGAGCGATCTCGACCCCAAACCACAAAAAATGTCCATAATGTTTTATTAACTGTGCGAAAAATAAGCCCAGCATGCGATCTCGTTGCTAAAATGCTACTGATTCTAAAAAACATTATTTTCGACCTGATTATTCAAGGCTAAATCTTAGTTATGACCGTCCAAAGAAATGTCCCACGATTTTGCACGGGGTCAATCTGTGGCTGAAACCTTCAGCCACGCTGGGGCTGTTTAGCAGCGCTGAATACCGCGACCACCATTGGCGGATTGCCAAATTTCAGATGCGACATAGGCTCATACCTGGGTTGCAACGGAGCTGGCATAATATCATCTACGATGCTTTGCCTATTAGGGTTTATATATTGCGTGAACTATTTGCACCATAGTAAAATTGATCTACCAACTCCTCTATATGATACAACCTAGACCTAGAAATAATTTAGACAGTGTATCTCTAATATTGATATGGAGATGTGTAAAAATATACACGTAGGCATACATGTAGGCCCCTATTACTAGCTTTAAATGCTATAGAATGTATAAGTATAACGAAAGGTGCATGCACACACAAGTTATTGCCGTGTATCTGGCGATTATGGATTTCTAATTAATAGCGGCTGTGCCGTGGCTTGTCTGCAAAGTAAGTCTATAAAAAAACATTGAATCTATATAAAGATGAAACAGATGTCAAGCAAAGTGTGGCTTTTTCCTTTCTTTAATCACTGTTGCCACCGAGTGACGCGATCAACAGCAAAACATCACAGGTTGATGTAAAATCCCAGATTTTTCATGGTTTATTTATATTTTAACAAAAAAATGAAGGAATTTTCAATTCCTATATTTCATTTTTTTTCCTATTCACGGACTTTCCCCGTTTTCAAGGACCCATGTGAGCCATGCATCAAAGTGTATAGAAATACTTTAGGATGCATCTCAGAGAAGCTAGTATCTACAAATTTTCCGGGGGCCTAGGCGGCCCCCTGACCCCTCGCCGATTTTTAAAGTCTCCGCTGGCGCCTCGACCGATACGCTGACATTTCAGACTGGTTAGAACCCTGATTGTAACTATAGTAATCGGGTAACATTTTCCGAAAGGCATAGAGATGCAGGTCCCATATTCCATCTCGCTGTGCTCTGGTGTACATAAGAAGAATACCCACCATTTCCATGTACTGCCACCAGAACGCTGCAGTAGGCCTGTATTTCGTGAAGAAAACCAGTCATGTGATCAATAAATGTTTTAGACGACAGCATGTCGACCAGACGATCACAATCAAACAACACATCAGATTCTGTAGTACGATGCAGGTGTCGCCTAAGTTCATCGTCATGCACAACCAAACCATAGCAACATTGGTATCTTTTGACTGCTCCTTTGTCTTTTTTGTTTCACGCATAAATTTGCTGTAGTAGACCAAGTGGTACTTGGCATCTGCTGCAATAGCATCATGCTCATTGGCCACTCATACTCTCATGACTGGATCGAATTGAGATGCTGCAACAATGTCTTTAGTTGTAGGTATGTATTGTACTTAAGTAAAATTTTGCTTTGAGTGTTTTTGACAAAACAGACATATTTTCCAATTCATGGGTGCCGTTTTGCTACGAAGACTGTTTACAGCTGAAACATCCGACACTGATGAACTAGTAGATGGAACAGGGTGTTCTTCATGGGATTGCGAATGCTTCGAGAGGACAAATATGTTTTTGTTTAGTTGTAAAAGTAGCATAACAGGATCTGTGCCACACAAGAGATTCATTTTTGAAATGTTGTGGATCGAGCATCAACCTATCTATTGCATCTTTAAATTTGCTGTATATATGTTTTTGCATTTCTTGAGTTGCATCTTGTATCCTCACTATACCTTGTTGCGTGGCATTGAAGAGACGATCTTTTCTCCTCTCTTGACAGATGATGCACATTTCCAAAGATGTAGGCAAGGGACACTTTAGGCACTGTAAGGGCTCCATTATAACCCAATCAACATTATTCCCACACCGACAAACTATATATCGCATGTATAACCATCCGTTATTCTTCGCAGAACACAAGTTAAGATCACAACCGTTAATTCACAAAAATGCTATATAGTATTCACATATTCACTTTACAAGCGATTTCATTCATGGCATTAGTAGATTTAAAATTCAATGCTAAACATCAATTGTAACTACCCTGATGACATCGCAAGGCTCTGACACAGTGACCTCTATTTTTAAATGTATTAGTTCTAATACGATCAAAAGTTTACGCCTGCTGAAAATGGCCTAGTTTTCGTAGGCACTTGGAATATTCGTGTCAATTTCATGGCAGTTTTTGGGTAGGCGGCGCGAGTGTCGTTTTTACACAGAGCTGGCTGTGGAAACAAAATGGCGGTCAGTGTGACTTGGCCTCGCGCAGTAAATGAGTTAGGCGGCCCAGTCATACCGGGTAAATTGTAGCAGCCTTTGATACGGAAAGTACAGCCACACATCTTGGCACACGTATCTTAACAATGCCATTTAATTTAACATAAAGTAGTTATCACTTACATTTATATAATATCCAGTGTTTTATTGTGACAATGTCACTTAGAATGATTTTGCTCATGTCTGCGGTAATATGTATATTTGCTTGTGATTTTACCAAACTAACCATCTCGCCTATGTACATGTACATATATTTCTATGACAAATAAATCTGTAGTGAGTCTTATCTGTCTGTCTGTCTGTCTGTCTGTCTGTCTGTCTGTCTGTCTGTCTGTCTGTCTGTCTGTCTGTCTGTCTGTCTGTCTGTCTGTCTGTCTGTCTGTCTGTCTGTCTGTCTGTCTGTCTGTCTGTCTGTCTGTCTGTCTGTCTGTCTGTCTGTCTGTCTGTCTGTCTGTCTGTCTGTCTGGCTATATTTTGTTCTTGTTTTACTAATAATAATATATTATATTATATTAATATTATATTATATTAAAAATTTAAAACCGGCGGCCATCTTAGATTCATGTTTGAAATGTTGGTTAAATTATTTGGAAGACACAATAAAAACATTTTCGGACAAAAAATACGCATAATTATTATCAAGGTGTTAAACGAAGATTTTTTTCATAAATAAAATTAAAACGACGATAGTCTTGGATCTTGAAATTGTAGAAACCATAAAATACACATACAATGTATCTACACGATCTAGGTAGCAAAGCAATATTATTTTTATCGATTGATTAACGGCGGCCATCTTGGATTTGTGGGTGAAATATAGGTGACATCAACTCAAAGACCCAAGAAATGAATTTCTCGACCCGAAATCATTAATAAGACATACATTACAGAACCATTTGGCCAATATAAACATTTGCTAAGCTATTGCTTCATGACCTTTGGTGACATTTAGCGACCCTATGTATGGTCTAGGAAAGTGACCGGCGACCAATATTTGTTGAGCTAGGTATACTTAAGGATATTAACATGATGATTACTTGTACTCTCTCGGGGTGAGCCAGATCTGAAATTATGCTATAGTTTAGATATTTGCCTCCAGACTAAAAATAATAGGACCTGAAATAGAATAGACTACCGTTTTATTATTAATACCAGCAAAAAAATATGTATTCATTTTGAGATTTGGGAATGTTACATTATTTATTTGATTACACAGTCAGTAGCTACTCATCTCAGGGTGAAAGTTCAAGATGGCATTCTATTATTATTTTGAGGATTTTTATTTTAGCAGTTTCATGTATAATTTTTAAAATACATATTTCTTTTTTTTTGAGAAATCTATGTTTAACTTGTACTTGACTTTGATAGATGGATAGATATTTATTGACGACGGTAAGTCTATGCAGACTTATGCGTCATTAAAATGAACATATGTACAAGACGGAATACGGCGTTCGCTCATCGATATCTGCTCGATCACTGAAGTTAAGCGACGTCGCGCCCGGTTTATAAGTGGATGGGTGACCGCCTGAGACTGCCAGGTGCAGTATACACTATCGTGAGGCTCAGAGAACCACGTAAATCAGATGGCTCGTCAGACTGACTTTGAGTTGGACGTAAAAGAACCTCAATGGACGTAGGCGCAGTTTCCATCCGGCGAGACCCCAAAAAATCCACAATATGGAGTACATATATAAGATCATGAATGATAACAGGCCTTGCTAAGTAACTCCCGTGGCGCGATAGCACAATAGTGCGTACTGCCACGTAATATACAGATACAAATACAGATACAGACTATATACAACAGGATTAGTTTGGTAAAATATGCATGCTAAGTTAACTTAAACATGTTAAAATCAAACAACATTATATACTAAAACAAGCACAGGTTTCCCGCACCAAAACCAGAGATAAAATAGCTACTGCATATAGCAAAAAAACCCTCTGGAAAGCGTATATTTATCAGATATTTATACGCGGCTTATTCATCTGTACCAGTCCAGTCTTAATACACGCAGAGCATGGCTCAATTGCCTGCTGCAAATCACATGGCAGAGTGAAGATGCTATTATTGAGCTAAAAATCTAATTTGATCAGATCTACACTTGATGACCTTTGGTAGCCCCTGGTGACCTTACGCATGGTCTAGGCGGCCCAAATTAGTATACCTAGGTATATTTTAGGATATTAGAATGTTGTTTTCACTCTATCGGGGTAAGCCGGTGTAGCCGTTTCAGCGTACCCCCCTTTCAGCATACCGGTGGGTACGTTGAAACTAGTCTCAGCTTAGCTAGCTTCATTTACCCCCCGGTATGCTGAAACTAGAAAAAGGCCAGTTTCAAGTTACCTCCCCTAGTTTCAGATTACCCCCCGGGGGTACGTTGAAACTATAGTTTCAGCGTACCGGGGGGTACGTTGAAACTAGGTTCAGCGTACCGGGGGGTACGTTGAAACTAGTTTCAAAGTACTCCCCCCCCCGAGTATTTTGAAACTAGAAAAAACAATTTTTATTTACTCCCCATTTCTAGGGCCCACACACCAAACATAATTATTATTGACTATTCAAGTACCGTTAGACCTAGATTAAAGTAGATGATTTGCTGAATACACATGGTGGGCCCAACCATATGCGCAACATGGTCAATTTTCTCTAGAGTGGGGCGCCGCCATGTATATATTATGGTTCAGTGAAGCAAAACGACCAAACTGCTGTAAATTAAAAATAGTTCAGTCAAATTTTATCTGTTCAAAAACGCAGTCAAATCTAGCAGACTGCAGCATATTTATCATTTACTATAGTCTAGGCATATAAATAATGTTATGAATATTGTACTAATGTGTCCAATAATGGGTCTAGCTCGGGGTCTAACGCTACCGTTCGATTTTTTTATGCGCCGGAAATGTGGTTGTGATGACTGGCATCGCGTATGTTGTAGGCCTAAGCCTGCGGGCAAGATAGGCCCCTATGTGCAAATCATCTGCATTAACCTCTTAAGCTCCCTTATTTCTTACATTAACCTATTACTATCCCTGGTCATCTGCATTAACCCATAAACACCATCGTTATCTGTATTAACCCCTTAAGCTTAATTTGTTGTTAATTTATCACTAGAAATAATTATAGTCCTACGAAGTAAACGGTGGCACCAGTCTTTAACCCTTTCAACCCTGACGTTACATTGTCATCTCCATCCACTACAAGCCGCGAATTGCTGTCGCAATTCTCGACTTGTAGTGGATAAAGATGACTGGAAGTGGGTGAAAACTTAAAAGAAAATGTATTCGTAGAACAGATTTATGGAAATTTATCGTCTGAAACCGTTATTTGTAAGAAAATCAAGTGTGTTTTCAATGATGTAAAATGATGCTTTAATGCATCGTGAGGGCTTAAAGGGTAACAGGCGGAAACATGACAAACGTTACATATATGCAATCTAGATAACTCGATAGATAATAATGACAGCGCGAGACTATTTTATTTCGTCATTCGACCCCAGAGATCATAAGGTCGTATGGAGATTAAAGAGTTTCCAGACATCGTGCTAATAACATTTTTTTTTCGCTAGATGCCATGGAAATCAAATTGTTACATGTAGATTCAAGTGTTTCAAGACCTCGCGCAAACGGTTTTTTCTGTTAGTTTCCGTAGGGGTCAAAGGGTTATATGAGGATTAAAGTGTGTCGAGACCTCGCGCTAACCATTTTTCTCGTTAGTTGACATAGAGATTAAAGCGTTATATAAAGATTAAAGTGATTTGAAAACTGCTTGTCAACATATTTTCCCGTTAGTCGCCCTAGAGATCAAAGGGTTTTACTTATGAAGATTAAAGTGTCTCCAAGAAATGTCCCAATGCCATGTGATGAAAATATAAAATATAATTTATTGTCATCATTAAAAGTTAACCGGTAAAATTTAGGGGGTAATTTGAAACTAGAGGGGGTAGCTTGAAACTAGTTTCAGATTACCCCCGGGGGTAACCTGAACAGGGGGGTAATCTGAAACTGTTACACCGGATCGAAAAAAGCTGTATTTTCAAATATATGCCTCCAGACTAATATCTATTTTTCATACAAATATTTTTTTCGTTATTTGAAGCTGAAAATTATCTTAGCAATTCCGGCTATAAATGAATGACAAAGAATTGTAATAAATAATTCTGTAGGATATTTTTTCAATAAATCTTGAGTTCAAGGCGCCTTATAGTCTCATCCAATCAGCTGACTTCATTTAGGTCTCTTTATTAACCCTTTCAAGCCTACATTTATCATGGTCATCTTCATCTACTACAAGCCGCGAATTGCTGTCGTAATTCTCGACTTGTAGTGGATGAAGATGACATAAGTGGATGAAAAATTAAAGAAAATCGCCACATATTGGAAAAACAGTTTAATGGAAATTTTCATTTTCAAACCCTAGGTTTTAGGAAATTAAGTCATTCTTCAGAGATGCAAAATGATGCTTTGATGCATCGTGAGGGTTTGAAAGAGTTTGTTTGTTGGCTGCCCCTTTATCCTGCCAAGGATGACGCTCGCTTCTGAACTATTCACATTCAGCTTTAATTAACGGGCAAAATCATTTCATTTCACGAGCCGTTATTCACACTATATGCCAGAAGGCCACAATCATACTTCTGCGAATGTGTCCACGATCCCTAATTGAGCCAATTTTCTATGAAGCTTTTAATACCAGCTGACGTTACTGGCAGCCCACATGCTATATTAATAGCACATGAATGACTTCCGGTATCGCAAATTCTGACACATGTGATTTCTCAGACGAGCCATATTGTGTGACGAGCACCTGGTTGTTAATACTAGTAATGTTAATCATTGGCCTGATTCGCCTACTGAACTGAAATAGCGTTGGCGGATAATGCCCTGCAAAGCTAAAAGGAAGTAACTGCTTTACTTGAAAAGTAATCAGTTATTGTCTGTGGCATGGCACGCAGAATGGACTCTCTAGGGTGTTTATCTGACTTGGCAACATCCTCACGCAGGAGTGGATTAACGGACAAATTGAACAGTAAGCCCCCAGTCACCGATCCCTGGGCTAGTTTGATGGGACAATTAATTAATAGTGAGTGAATTAAGGTCTAACGCCACATAGTTTACATTATGGCACTGAGGCACAGAGACCCATATATAAATGGTACAGCCCTTGCGAATAGATAAAAAAAATAATGGTATACTTTTTATGGTTTCTCATAACCATGTCGTTGCTTAATTAGTACCACGTAAAGAAACCACGAAAATGATAACAGAACTGTGAAACAGCCTCATTACGTAACAATGACAGTGTGGAGATGAGAAACGCCTCTGTAAACACGAGACATTCAAACAATGTTGACTTACCCCTTTAACCGTCGGTGTCGCATATATTCGAGTTTTATTTTTTCATAAGCACATTAAGTACCACCTTTGAACATGTTAAAGATGAAATGTGACATCAATCAGCAATATTTAAAAACAGTTGACCTCCATTTTGTCAAATCCTTATGATTTTCACTCACGTGAAGTTGTGGATCGCGTCAGCGAGACACAACTTCAAGTGGGTGAAAATTCAGATTGAATAATTTGGCGGTTAAAGGGTTAATGTTGTTCCAGCCTCTACGACGCTGGCCTAACATCATCTGGTATTTGCTTGGATCAGCCGTTTGATGTCACTGTCTCCGGAGTGAGGAGAAATCGCAAAGCTTCTGCTATCAACATGACGATCAAAATGCCACGATATTAGAGAACGACGACGGCCATGCAGCGTGATATTTTTGCATTATCACTTGTTTGATTAATTATGTACTTCCACAATTTCATGAAAAAACCCCGTTACAATAATATCATTCGAAAAATTATAGATCAGTAACGACACACGATGCCGTTATAAATTCAATTAAAAGGGAGTACATTATCAGGCACGTCAGGCACGTCGCCGTAAACATTTCACAAAGTATAATTCACAGCAAAAGGCCGGAAACTATACTTTTTGGCATGTTAATTTAGTGAATTTTAAACTTCGGAACCACCCTTGGCAGTACATTCTCAGGTATTCAGAACCCCTTCTTCTTTTCAACAGTCTGGTGACGGACCTGATACTGGAGGTGCATGCATATTGACTCGTAGAGAATCACGCATGTAGCTCCATGATGGATCTCGAATACCGCCGGAAACCCGGGAATTTCCCGTGTACAGGATGCGCCGACTATGGCGGATGTACAAGATATCGACACTATGTGAACGTCATGCACCATACTAATTCACACAGCAGACACACGTTTCCCGCCATCTGTCCTTTAGTGTCATGTGTATGCATACATCACTAAACCAGTCATCCGCCAGTCTGCTGAGAAACGTCCTTATGCTGAGCAAACAGGCCTCTTATGGCGGACCCGGATCAAACCAAAAAAAATAAAACTCCAGCCAAACGGGGAAAATAAAAGAAAGTATGGCGCTCGTTGACATAAGATATCAAGGCAACTTTACGACCAAAGTTTACCTGGGTCATATCTCATTTAAATCATTTTAATCATTTAAATCGAAAGTTTTATTGGCACTCAATATCTTTCACTCATTTGATGATGAGATTATTTGAATGATGATTTTTTTTACCTGTGAAAACCAGTGATTTCCCGAGTGGGGTAACATGTCTATAGACGGAC
This sequence comes from Flabesymbios commensalis, assembly GCA_964017125.1. Classification (NCBI taxonomy): domain Eukaryota; kingdom Metazoa; phylum Annelida; class Polychaeta; order Terebellida; family Flabelligeridae; genus Flabesymbios; species Flabesymbios commensalis. Next base: position 58,801,098 of record OZ024913.1, read on the forward strand.
GGTCCCCGAGAAAGAATTAAAGAAAATGTAAATGGCCGTAGATCCATAACATAGGCTTCAAATGAAGCGGAAATAGATAAATAAGACATTTATGATGACTTCAAATTGAAAAAAAAATTGGTGTTAATGGTCTATACACGAATATTTCAGCATTGTGAGGGTTAAATGAAAAATGTTTCCCTCAACCTCTAGAGTGCCAGATTATGTTGTAGTATCGTTTACTGGTCAGTGTCACATATAAAATTACATATATCAGTCTCAAAATTATTTGTGCCTGGAGTAGCTGCTTTATAGCTGATAGGCATTGTCTTATGTAATCTGCCGACTGTTCTGCAAACAAATGTTACCAGATTGAATGGTACCGTACTCCTGGCTTGCGTTGGGTTAACGTATACGATCGCTGCACTCTCATTACCTAACTACTACATACTACCGCGTAAATCAGATGGCTCGTCTGACTGACTTTGAGTTGGACGTAAAAGAACCTCGATGGACGTAGGCGCAGTTTCCATCCGACGAGACCCCGAAAAATCCACAACATGGAGTACTTGGTACATATATAAGGCCATGAATTATATCATAAATGACAACAGGCCTTGCTAAGTTACTACCGTGGCGCAATAGCACAATAGTGCGTACTGTCACGTAATATACACATACAGATACAGATACCGCAGACATCGTTTCAATGATGCGCTTCCCGCACTGATATGGTTATTCCCACGTACGTCAGTTTCAATGATGTATGCGTTTCCCGCTTTGATAGGGTTACTTCAGGTAGTCATCGTTTCAATAATGTATGTGTTTCCCACATTGATAGGGTTACTTCAGGTAGACATCGTTTCAATGATGTATGTGTTTCCCGCATTGATAGGGTTACTTCAGGTAGTCATCGTTTCAATAATGTATGTGTTTCCCACATTGATAAGGTTATTTCAGGTAGATATCGTTTCAATGATGTATGTGTTTCCCACATTGATAGGGTTACTTCAGGTAGACAACATTTCAATGATGTATGCATTTCCCGCATTGATAGGGTTACTTCAGTTAGACGTCGGTTCAATGATGTATGCGTTTCCCGCTTTGATAGGGTTACTTCAGTTAGACGTGGGTTCAATGATGTATGCGTTTCCCGCACTGATAAGGATAGTTCAGGTAGACATCATTTCAATGATGTATGCGTTTCCCGCATTGATAGGGTTACTTCAGTGAGACGTCGGTTCAATGATGTATGCGTTTCCCGCACTGATAGGGATAGTTCAGGTAGACATCATTTCAATGATGTATGCGTTTCCCGCATTGATAGGGTTACTTCAGTTAGACGTCGGTTCAATGATGTATGCGTTTCCCGCATTGATAGGGTTACTTCAGTTAGACGTCAGTTTCAATGATGTATGCGTTTCCCGCATTGATAGGGTTACTTCAGTTAGACGTCGGTTCAATGATGTATGCGTTTCCCGCATTGATAGGGTTACTTCAGGTAGTCATTGTTTCAATAATGTATGTGTTTCCCACATTGATAAGATTACGTCAGGTAGACATCGTTTCAATGATGTATGTGTTTCCCACATTGATAGGGTTACTTCAGGTAGACATCGTTCCAATGATGTATGCGTTTCCCGCACTGATAACAATAGTTCAGGTAGACATCATTTCAATGATGTATGCGTTTCCCGCATTGATAGGGTTACTTCAGGTAGTCATCGTTTCAATAATGTATGCGTTTCCTCCATTGATAGGGTTACTTCAGGAAGTTCAGGTAGACGTCGTTTCAATGATGTATGTGTTTCCCATATTGATAAGGTTACTTCAGGTAGACATCATTTCAATGATGTATGCGCTTTTCATATTGATAGGGTTACTTACTTCAGGGAGACATCGTTTCAATGATGTATGGGTTCCATGCATTAATAGGGTTACTTCAGGTAGATATCGTTTTAATGATGTACGCGTTTCCCACATTGTTAGGGCTACTTCAGGTACACATCGTTTCCGCATTGACATTGTTACTTACTTCAGGTAGACATCGTTTTAATGATGTATGCATTTCCCGCATTGCTAGGGTAACTTCAGGTAGACATCGTTTCAATGATGTACGTGTTTCCCGCATTGATAGGGTTACTTCAGGTAGACATCGTTTCAATGATGTATGCATTTCCCGCATTGATAGGGTAACTTCAGGTAGACATCGTTTCAATGATGTATGTGTTTCCCACATTGATAAGGTTACTTCAGGTAGACATCGTTTCAATGATGTATGTGTTTCCCACATTGATAGGGTTACTTCAGGTAGACATCTTTCCAATGATGTATGCGTTTCCCGCACTGATAAGGATAGTTCAGGTAGACATCATTTCAATGATGTATGCGTTTCCCGCATTGATAGGGTTAAATCAGTTAGACGTCGGTTCAATGATGTATGCGTTTCCCGCATTGATAGGGGTACTTCAGTTAGACGTCGGTTCAATGATGTATGCGTTTCCCGCATTGATAGGGTTACTTCAGGTAGTCATCGTTTCAATAATGTATGCGTTTCCTCCATTGATAGGGTTACTTCAGGAAGTTCAGGTAGACGTCGTTTCAATGATGTATGTGTTTCCCATATTGATAAGGTTACTTCAGGTAGACATCATTTCAATGATGTATGCGCTTTCCATATTGATAGGGTTACTTACTTCAGGTAGACATCGTTTCAATGATGTATGGGTTCCATGCATTAATAGGGTTACTTCAGGTAGATATCGTTTTAATGATGTACGCGTTTCCCACATTGTTAGGGCTACTTCAGGTACACAACGTTTCCGCATTGACATGGTTACTTACTTCAGGTAGACATTGTTTCAATGATGTATGCATTTCTCACATTGTTAGGGTTACTTACTTCAGGTAGACATCGTTTCAATGATGTATGCATTTCCCGCATTGATAAGGTTACTTCAGGTAGACATCGTTTCAATGATGTATGCATTTCCCGCATTGATAGGGTAACTTCAGGTAGACATCTTTTCAATGATGTATGCGTTCCCCGCATTGATAGGGTTACTTCAGGTAGACATCGTTTCAATGATGTATGTGTTTCCCGCATTGATAGGGTTACTTCAGGTAGACATCGTTTCAATGATGTATGCGTTTCCCGCATTGATAGGGTTACTTCAGGTAGACATCGTTTTATTGATGTCTGCGTTTCCCGCATTGATAGGGTAACTTCAGGTAGACGTCGTTTAAATGATGTATGCATTTCTCACATTGTTAGGGTTACTTACTTCAGGTGGACATCGTTTCAATGATGTATTCATTTCCCGCATTGATAAGGTAACTTCAGGTAGACATCGTTTCAATGATGTATGCTTTTCCCGCATTGATAAGGTTACTTCAGGTAGACGTCGTTTCAATGATGTATGCATTTCTCCCATTGTTAGGGTTACTTACTTCAGGTAGACATCGTTTCAATGATGTATTCATTTCCCGCATTGATAAGGTTACTTCAGGTAGACATCGTTTTAATGAAGTATGCATTTCCCGCATTGCTAGGGTAACTTCAGGTAGACATCGTTTCAATGATGTATGTGTTTCCCGCATTGATAGGGTTACTTCAGGTGGACGTCGTTTCAATGATGTATGCATTTCTCACATTGTTAGGGTTACTTACTTCAGGTAGACATCGTTACAATGATGTATGCGTTTCCCGCATTGATAGGGTTACTTCAGGTAGACGTCGTTTCAATGATGTATGCATTTCTCACATTGTTAGGGTTACTTACTCTAGGTAGACATCGTTTCAATGATGTTTTCATTTCCCGCATTGATAAGGTTACTTCAGGTAGACATCGTTTCAATGATGTATGCATTTCCCGCATTGATAGGGTTACTTCAGGTAGACATCGTTTCAATGATGTATGCGTTTCCCGCATTGATAAGGTTACATCAGGTAGACATCGTTTCAATGATGTATGCGTTTCCCGCATTGATAGGGTTATTTCAGGTAGTCATCGTTTCAATGATGTATGCATTTCCCGCATTGATGAGGTTACTTAAGGTAGACATTGTTTCAATGATGTATGCGTTTCCCGCATTGATAGTATTACTTCAGGTAGACATTATTTCATTGATGTATGCTTTTCACGCATTGATAAGGTTACTTCAGGTAGACGTCGTTTTAATGATGTATGCATTTCTCACATTGTTAGGGTTACTTACTTCAGGTAGACATCGTTTCAATGATGTATGCCTTTCCCGCACTGGTGGTGTTACTTCAGGTAGACATCGTTTCAATGATGTATGCGTTTCCCGCATTGATAGGGTTACTTCAGGTAGACATCGTTTCAATGATGTATGCATTTCCCGCATTGATAAGGTTACTTCAGGTAGACATTGTTTCAATGATGTATGCGCTTTCCATATTGATAGGGTTACTTACTTCAGGTAGACATCGTTTCAATGATGTATGGGTTCCATGCATTGATAGGGTTACTTCAGGTAGATATCGTTTTAATGATGTACGCGTTTTCCACATTGTTAGGGCTACTTCAGGTACACATCGTTTCCGCATTGACATTGTTACTTACTTCAGGTAGATATCGTTTCAATGATGAATGGGTTCCAAGCACTGATAGGGTTACTTCAGGCAGATATCGTTTTAATGATGTATGCGTTTCCCACATTGTTAGGGCTACTTCAGGTACACATCGTTTCCGCATTGACATTGTTACTTACTTCAGGTAGACATCGTTTCAATGATGTATGCATTTTTCGCATTGATAGGGTAACTTCAGGTAGACATCGTTTCAATGATGTACGTGTTTCCCGCATTGATAAGGTTACTTCAGGTAGACATCGTTTCAATGATGTATGCGTTTCCCGCATTGATAGGGTTACTTCAGGTAGACATCGTTTCAATGATGTATGTGTTTCCCGCACTGATAAGGTTACTACAGGTAGACATCGTTTCAATGATGTATGCGTTTCCCGCATTGATAGGGTTACTTCAGGTAGACATCGTTTTATTGATGTCTGCGTTTCCCGCATTGATAGGGTTACTTCAGGTAGACATCGTTTCAATGATGTATGCATTTCCCGCATTGATAGGGTAACTTCAGGTAGACATTGTTTCAATGATGTACGTGTTTCCCGCATTGATAAGGTTACTTCAGGTAGACATTGTTTCAATGATGTATGCGTTTCCCGCATTGATAGGGTAACTTCAGGTAGACATCGTTTCAATGATGTATTCATTTCCCGCATTGATAAGGTAACTTCAGGTAGACATCGTTTCAATGATGTATGTGTTTCCCGCATTGATAAGGTTACTTCAGGTAGACGTCGTTTCAATGATGTATGCATTTCTCACATTGTTAGGGTTACTTACTTCAGGTAGACATCGTTCCAATGATGTATTCATTTCCCGCATTGATAAGGTTACTTCAGGTAGACATCGTTTCAATGATGTATGCATTTCCCGCATTGCTAGGGTAACTTCAGGTAGACATCGTTTCAATGATGTATGTGTTTCCCGCATTGATAGGGTTACTTCAGGTAGACGTCGTTTCAATGATGTATGCATTTCTCACATTGTTAGGGTTACTTACTTCAGGTAGACATCGTTTCAATGATGTATGCGTTTCCCGCATTGATAGGGTTACTTCAGGTAGACGTCGTTTCAATGATGTATGCATTTCTCACATTGTTAGGGTTACTTACTTCAGGTAGACATCGTTTCAATGATGTATTCATTTCCCGCATTGATAAGGTTACTTCAGGTAGACATCGTTTCAATGATGTATGCATTTCCCGCATTGATAGGGTTACTTCAGGTAGACATCGTTTCAATGATGTATTCATTTCCCGCCTTGATACGATTACTTCAGGTAGTCATCGTTTCAATGATGTATGCATTTCCTGCATTGATAAGGTTACTTCAGGTAGACATCGTTTCAATGATGTATGCGTTTCCCGCATTGATAAGGTTACTTCAGGTAGACATCGTTTTAATGATGTATGCGTTTCCCGTATTGATAGGGTTACTTCAGGTAGTCATCGTTTTAATGATGTATGCATTTCCCGCATTAATAAGGTTACTTCAGGTAGACGTCGTTTCAATGATGTATGCATTTCTCACATTGTTAGGGTTACTTACTTCAGGTAGACATCGTTTCAATGATGTATGCATTTCCCGCATTGCTAGGGTAACTTCAGGTAGACATCGTTTCAATGATGTATGCGTTTCCCGCATTCATAGGGTTACTTCAGGTAGACATCGTTTCAATGATGTATGCGTTTCCCGCACTGGTGGTGTTACTTCAGGTAGACATCGTTTCAATGATGTATGCGTTTCCCGCATTGATAGGGTTACTTCAGGTAGACATCGTTTCAATGATGTATGCATTTCCCGCACTGGTGGTGTTATTTCAGGTAGACATCGTTTCAATGATGTATGCGTTTCCCGCATTGATAGGGTTATTTCAGGTAGACATCGTTTCAATGATGTATGCATTTCCGGCATTGATAAGGTTACTTCAGGTAGACATTGTTTCAATGATGTATGCGTTTCCCGCATTGATAGGGTTATTTCAGGTAGACATCGTTTCAATGATGTATGTGTTTCCCGCATTGATAAGGTTACTTCAGGTAGACATCGTTTCAATGATGTATGCGTTTCCCGCATTGATAGGGTTACTTCAGGTAGACATCGTTTTATTGATTTCTGCGTTTCCCGCATTGATAGGGTTACTTCAGGTAGACATCGTTTCAATGATGTATGTGTTTCCCGCATTGATAGGGTAACTTCAGGTAGACGTCGTTTCAATGATGTATGCGTTTCCCGCATTGATAGGGTTACTTCAGGTAGACATCGTTTCAATGATGTATGCATTTCCCGCACTGGTGGTGTTACTTCAGGTAGACATCGTTTCAATGATGTATGCGTTTCCCGCATTGATAGGGTTACTTCAGGTAGACATCGTTTTATTGATTTCTGCGTTTCCCGCATTGATAGGGTTACTTCAGGTAGACATCGTTTCAATGATGTATGCGTTTCCCGCATTGATAGGGTTATTTCAGGTAGACATCGTTTCAATGATGTATGTGTTTCCCGCATTGATAAGGTTACTTCAGGTAGACATCGTTTCAATGATGTATGCGTTTTCCGCATTGATAGGGTTACTTCAGGTAGACATCGTTTTATTGATTTCTGCGTTTCCCGCATTGATAGGGTTACTTCAGGTAGACATCGTTTCAATGATGTATGTGTTTCCCGCATTGATAGGGTAACTTCAGGTAGACGTCGTTTCAATGATGTATGCATTTCCTGCATTGATAAGGTTACTTCAGGTAGACATCGTTTCAATGATGTATGCGTTTCCCGCATTGATAAGGTAACTTCAGGTAGACATCGTTTCAATGATGTATGCTTTTCCCGCATTGATAAGGTTACTTCAGGTAGACGTCGTTTCAATGATGTATGCATTTCCCGCATTGCTAGGGTAACTTCAGGTAGACATCGTTTCAATGATGTGTGTGTTTCCCGCATTGATAGGGTTACTTCAGGTAGACGTCGTTTCAATGATGTATGCATTTCTCACATTGTTAGGGTTACTTACTTCAGGTAGACATCGTTTCAATGATGTATGCGTTTCCCGCATTGATAGGGTTACTTCAGGTAGACGTCGTTTCAATGATGTATGCATTTCTCACATTGTTAGGGTTACTTACTTCAGGTAGACATCGTTTCAATGATGTATTCATTTCCCGCATTGATAAGGTTACTTCAGGTAGACATCGTTTCAATGATGTATGCATTTCCCGCCTTGATAAGATTACTTCAGGTAGTCATCGTTTCAATGATGTATGCATTTCCTGCATTGATAAGGTTACTTCAGGTAGACATCGTTTCAATGATGTATGTGTTTCCCGCATTGATAAGGTTACTTCAGATAGACATCGTTTCAATGATGTATGCGTTTCCCGTATTGATAGGGTTACTTCAGGTAGTCATCGTTTCAATGATGTATGCATTTCCCGCATTGATAAGATTACTTCAGGTAGTCATCGTTTCAATGATGTATGCATTTCCTGCATTGATAAGGTTACTTCAGGTAGACATCGTTTCAATGATGTATGCGTTTCCCGCATTGATAAGGTTACTTCAGATAGACATCGTTTCAATGATGTATGCGTTTCCCGTATTGATAGGGTTACTTCAGGTAGACGTCGTTTCAATGATGTATGCATTTCTCACATTGTTAGGGTTACTTACTTCAGGTAGACATCGTTTCAATGATGTATGCATTTCCCGCATTGCTAGGGTAACTTCAGGTAGACATCGTTTCAATGATGTATGCGTTCCCCGCATTGATAGGGTTACTTCAGGTAGACATCGTTTCAATGATGTATGCGTTTCCCGCACTGGTGGTGTTACTTCAGGTAGACATCGTTTCAATGATGTATGCGTTTCCCGCATTGATAGGGTTACTTCAGGTAGACATCGTTTCAATGATGTATGCATTTCCCGCACTGGTGGTGTTACTTCAGGTAGACATCGTTTCAATGATGTATGCGTTTCCCGCATTGATAGGGCTATTTCAGGTAGACATCGTTTCAATGATGTATGCATTTCCCGCATTGATAAGGTTACTTCAGGTAGACATTGTTTCAATGATGTATGCGTTTCCCGCATTGATAGGGTTATTTCAGGTAGACATCGTTTCAATGATGTATGCATTTCCCGCATTGATAAGGTTACTTCAGGTAGACATTGTTTCAATGATGTATGCGTTTCCCGCATTGATAGGGTTACTTCAGGTAGACACTGTTTCAATGATGTATGCGTTTCCCGCACTGGTGGTGTTACTTCAGGTAGACATCGTTTCAAGGATGTATGCGTTTCCCGCATTGATAAGGTTACTTCGGGTAGACATCGTTTCAATGATGTATGTGTTTTCCGCACTATAGTGTTACTTCAGGTAGACGTCGTTTCAATGATGTATGCGTTTCCCGCATTGATAGGGTTACTTCAGGTAGACATTGTTTCAATGATGTATGCGTTTTCCGCACTATTAGTGTTACTTCAGGTAGACGTCGTTTCAATGATGTATGCGTTTCCCGCATTGATAGGGTTACTTCAGGTAGACATCGTTTCAATGATGTATGCGTTTCCCGCATTGATAAGGTTACTTCAGGTAGACATTGTTCAATGATGTATACGTTTGTCGCACTATTAGTGTTACTTCAGGTAGATGTCGTTTCAATGATGTATGCGTTTCCCGCATTGATAGGGTTACTTCAGGTAGACATTGTTTCAATGATGTATGCGTTTCCCGCATTGATAAGGTTACTTCAGGTAGACATTGTTCAATGATGTATACGTTTGTCGCACTATTAGTGTTACTTCAGGTAGACGTCGTTTCAATGATGTATGCGTTTCCCGCATTGATAGGGTTACTTCAGGTAGACATTGTTTCAATGATGTATGCGTTTCCCACATTAATAGGGTGACTTCAGGTAGACATTGTGTCAGCGATATATGCGTTTCCCACTTTAATGGGGTAACTTCACGTAGACATCGGACCTGATGTTTGTCAACGTGGTTGTGCATTCAAATTATGTATGCCAATTTTATAAAGACCGAGAGTGTGCAGTCTATGGTGTTCATTTTTTGAACTATTGCTAAATGTATGTAAAAGTGTAAATTGCTAACAACATTCAAATATTACCAGAATTGCTATCAGGGGCGTATGTATAAAAAGATTGAAGGGGCCTTATTGAAAACGCCAGGGGGGGGGGGGGGGGTCTAGGGGTGACAGATTGTAGATTGCCTGATGTGAATTCTGAGCAGTTTGGAGGGCTATTTTTTTCGCATTGTTCACTTGTTTTAGTTAGGTCTGGGGGGGGGGGGATTCTCGTCTGAATATGCCTGTTCTTGGTATCAATCTTACAATTACCTAGCATGTAAATTTATTAAAAATAAAATGTAAAAATGCGTGATATCTGACAATTACTGAACGCCACAGTCGACCTACTCCCACGCCATCTTGGCAGTCTGGCTATGTATAGCAGACAAACACGTGACATACAGAACAACGTGGACAATCGAGCAGCTGTTTGACTTTCCTTTTCTATTATAGGACGAGCACGCGCTAGACACAATAATTGAACCAATGCATTTAAGACTTCCCTGAGCCCAATAATAAATATATCCTAATACAACATTCTGGTGATCTAGGCCTATCTTACATGCAATATTGATAGCTATGATAGGCCTATAATGATATCAAGATGTGGAATTTACTCCTATTTGTACAGGAGTTCCAACGGCAATTTGAAACCAATGAATGGAAAGCAGGTAAATACACAGGAAAAATGGGATTGTAAAGCTGGACCGATTTTTCTGTGAAACAAAAGTGTATACGCCATAGGCCTACTTTGTTTTTAAATACACATTTTGTTGCATTCTGGTCTAATATCATTTATCGATAAATATACGAAAAACTGATAGGACCGACCTGGGAATAGTGAATCTTGTATTTATTATTCTGCGGATAGAATAAATATTAATACAATATGAACCAAATGGTGCGAGCAAACTCCTGTATTACAAAACCGTAAAGGAAATACGGGACATCCGCCTCTCTAAACCAACCTTCTCCTAACAGCCAATAGGATGGGGACATGGTCGCTCTGCCAGACTACCGGAAGACAGCAATGACCTTTTACATTTAGCACGCTCGCTGTGAATCTCACTTCAACATTTATACACTTTACAGACTACAGTGAATCAAGTGAATTAAACCAGCTAAATCCCTCCCAAAAATATTCAGAGATCATTTAAGTTTCCATAGAGACCATAGAGTTGTACACAATAATAGGCCTACTCAAATACAATTATTTTCATTACATAGATACACTGTCCCACGCAGTCTGCATAGGCTAAATACATGGCATACATCCAATGATATACTGGAATGGTATACGTTTTTGCAACTATTTGTATGTTTAGAATAATATAACAATTTTGTTTGTTAAAATAACAAGAAATTAATTTTAATTTGGAAATTCACACATTAAGCGAAGCTTTCTGCACATCATGGCAATAGCGCGACACAAGGAAGCCCGAAGTCGGTATATGATTTCAAGGGTGCTTTATAGTGTACAGTGTCATAGACAACACTACACAATCCATGCCTTTGGACAGTTTGGAGCACTGTATGCAAAATGCACAACTTTGACGATAAACATCCGATCCGACCCAATTTGGAACCGAGCAGCTCTGAGTTTCGAGCCACAATCTAATGGAATGGGCCATCATAAGAAGCGGCTTCATTTGCAGTTCCATGCTATACTATAATGTATCATGAATTAATGAAATTACGTGGTTTAAAACGATTATATAATGGTTGTATTTACTATCGATTAGGTTTTTTTTAACAATGCTAGTCGTGAGCCCATATCCACCATACGTGTTGTATATATCGAACGATGTGTACAAGCACACTGGACTCTTGCGGGTTGATATTAATTTATTTGAAATCAGTAGCAGAAGGCTCAAGGTTGTGGAGATATCGCCCCAGAATGATGTCAGTGCTCCTGATCAGATTCATCATAATCAATCCTACTTTCGCATAGAAATTTCAAATTCGCATTATCTGATCTCTGCACGCAGGACATGATATATCATACGTATTATTTGCAATCTATGTTTCATTTTTCATGACATTGTGCGACGAACAAGTAGGCGAGGATAAGAGAACACGAGGTTATTTAAACCACTGTATCATTTTACTATTCTCAAGGTGAGGATGAGAAAAGCATATGTCCACGCTGATAATAATAGACTAAAAATAATAGACTGATACGTGTGTCCAGTTCGTCATGTAGATCGAATTTTATTGGACTTACTGACATAGCAATGAAGTAGGCTAACAATGCAGTATTTATATGTATATAATCTTAGTTGTTTAAAAATTGAAAACATTATTATACATATATATGTACAAAGTCTGTTATCATGTCAGATATTAGGTTATGCCATAATCATGAAAATAAAAAAAGTACAACACCAATCACACAATAAAAAATACCAACCTATTCTGATGTTATATAGCTACCTTATCAGTGCTTTTCCCCTGTCAGACTAGGCTATGCTCATGCTGGCGCTCTTACTGCGACCTTAACCTCCTAACCTTTTAACCGACAAATTATTCAATCTGAATTTTTACACACTTGAAGTCGTGTCTCGCTGACGCGATCCACAACTTCAAGTGAGTGAAAATTATTCAGATTTGACAAAATGGAGGTCAACTGTTTTCAAATATTGCTGAGTGATGCCAAATGTTTAAAAGGTGGTACTTAATGTTCTAATAAAAACGAAAACCCAAATATATGCGGCACCGGCGGTAAAGGGTTAATGGTGCGAAAGTGCATTAAGGCCTCTTGATGACGAGTTGATGACGCAGTGGATACTGTTAAGGAGGAGAGAGGATCGCGATGAGCTACTTGTTTTGAGCTTGCACAAAACAAGCGCCGTGATTTGGCACCCTTAATTGATCGATCTAATGACGTAATAGAATAGATAGATACAGTGGCGTATCCAGAAATAAATTAAGGGGGGTGCTCAGATTTCAAAGAAACCATTCAACAGCAGGGACCTATAGGGGCATGCCTCCGCAAAATTAAAAAAAAATAAACATCAAATAGTGCGATTTCGTGGTATCTTTGCTGTAAAACGAAGATATGAGATACTGGCTGAAATGTCAGTTTTAACTTAATGACAGATTAACCTAGCCTACTCTAGTCCAACTATTTAAGCTAACACAACCACACAATGGAAAAAAACGTAAACATGATCATTAGCTCATTTAATAGCGAGTGCGAACTACTAGGCATATTAAATGAGCTAGATAAAAATAAACAACTGTCGATCCAATGTAGCGTTAATGTTTGGCCAGCGTAGCAGACGGTGGAGCAACAATAATATTAATCAAACGTTGGGTCACCCTCATTGTGATAATAAATATGCAACCTTGTTTGTGAAATGCCGAGTATGCAATTATGTACGTCCTAATTATGCAATGATCATCTATTAAAAGTGATAACAAAAAAGTTCTGGACCATTAAAATGCTTACAACGTTTACTAATGATCACTTAAAATTCCCGAGATATTTATTTTTATTTCACCCATATTAATTTGCCACCCTCCCCTATGGCAGAATATTTTTGAATGCAAATGTTATATTCCAGTTCATCACCAGCTAGGCCTATGTCAGATATTTGTGTTAGTATTGGTTGTAGTTACACATTTTTAAAACAACTTTACTGCCAATTTTCAGCTCTTATTCTTGATTCCGTCTCTGGTGAAAAAAAACTGTTGAGTCCCAGCTGTATCTGAATTATTTCGTGGCAGTGGCTATACTGGAGGTCTATATATTGCACTGAGAAAATACGAAAAATTCAAATAGGCCCTAAAACAATTAAATTTTGGAAATTGAAAAAGCGACCCTGTTTTTTATCCATTTGTTCTCAAGACTGAGTCTCAGAGATGACATCTCTTGAGAAATAAATTCTCCATCACCCAGGTTAAAGAATCATGGTAATTGAGGAATAATCTTTATCCCGTGGTCCTTATTATTTTATTTTATGCAACGCCAAGTGTTTGAGAGGGCAGCGCGTCCAACTCTAAGTCGTTGTCCGTTTCAAGCGATCCCCATAGCCTACTGTGGATTGTGCTTGTGGTGTGTTATAATTATCATAGGGTAGGATAGTCTATGATAATTACAATCAATCTTAGCATATCTACTTTGGAACAACGTTGTTTCAAGGTATTCTATGATAATTATCATGAATCTTAGCATATGTATTCTACATAACGGTGTTTCAAGTTTCGCTCAACGTTTCAATTATTGGCCAAGACTAACACAAAGTTGATATATTTTACTGTGTTTCTTTTCAAAAAAAAAAATGAATGTTTGAAAAATATGGCTATCTCACACTAATTAAGGGTGGACAGGAGAAACAAAACCATTCACAACAAATTCCTACTTTCAGGTGCTCTGAATGGTCAAATTTTAAAGAGTTGCATTGTAAAGATTTGCTTCTGTCGCCATATAGGGGCTATGTGGCTATCATTTATTTGACTTCCAGTTAAAAACATGCAAAAATGGTACATTATCATTATTATTAATTGGGTATTTTTTTTAACATGGTATTAACTTTTTTGACGGGAACAGGTCGAGACGACCTCTACAATGCCTGTCAACCATATTAGTGAATGAAAATGATATAATAAAATAATATGACAGTATCATATAAAACCAACTGTTCGCTGGCTATAGGTGTTGCCATACTTATCATGTAAGGCAGCATCATATCCAGTGTTTAAAATAGCAATGCTTTTGTGTACATGCTATTTAAAAATGTACATACATAGTATAGATTTTAAATTTTGCGATTTGTACACATAAAATAAAATAACCGACAATTGTCTGTCATCTGTTTCCCGCACCAAAACCAGAGATAAAATAGCTACACTGTGCTCTACACAGTGTAGCAAAAAAAACGTAGAAACCTAATTAAAACCTCTAAATCCTTTACTTGTTTATTACATAAAAAGACAGACAACTAGGGTATGCGTAAAGGAAAAATAGTAAAAACTAATGACACTTTTAATTTTAACATAGGCCTATATACATCCCTAAATAAAAGTAATACTAGAAACCTAGAATGAATCTACTGACGTCAGCTTATATAGCCGTCGCGCAGCCGAAAGATGCTGAGTAGTACCACATATGCAATATTAGACTGGAGGCAAAACAATCCCAAACTCAAGAAGTAAATCAGTTGATTAGAGATCTTTGAAATTCAGCGTAAGGACCCACCTCGTCTGGAAACGAAGGCGACTGAAAAATCACTAAACCTAAAAATAAAACAGAAAAAAAACAAATAATAATTTTGAGGGGAACAGCCATCCATGCCATGTGGTAATACTCTAAGTCAGATCATGACAAGCGTGATCATGTAGAGTGATGTCGGTCTGCTCCGAACAGTATCAGAGACTATCTCCGGCTAGAATTCGAGCCAGGCAGACAACACAATGCAACATTCGCAGATTATCGTTCATAGGTCGATCACTTAAGGTGCCATTTGTGCTAGATGTATAGATATATATTAAATACACTAGTATAAATTAGGCGGGGCGGTTCGTCAGCTGCCAATACATGAGTATCGACAACGGAGCCCTCCGTCCCTAGTCATGCGTGGCTGGTGACAGCTCAAATAGCCGTCTCACAGCCGATTCAAATTGCACAGGTGGTTTGAGACACAAAATATTCCGCTATACTCGACAATTTACACAAGCAAAGACCAGGTTCCAGGTACATCGATTATTCACATCAAAATAAGTTTACCATGGTGAGATATAATTCATTCAGGTTCTTCTTAAAAATCTGCAAGCTACTAGCATCTTGGATAACAAAAGGTAAAGTGTTCCATAAGCGAGCAGTGCGACAAAAATAGGTACATTGGAACTGTCTTGCACAGAGGTAATTTGAATAGAACACCCTGTTTTGCCCAGTCCATTGTCTAGTCTGAGTCTTTAATCTGCTAATGGCGCAAATGATGCATCCCAGACACCAGCCCTTTAAATCGGAAGGGGTATATATTTAGGTGTGGATGGGGCTGGAACCAACATGTCGGACACTGGTGGATTAATTGTATATAAAATTATTGGTTGGAAAATTACCACAATGGGAATTAAGAGGGGTGCTCGAGCACCCTGAGCACCCCCCTGGATACGCCCCTGAGATATATAAATGTCTGATGCGCCTACATTCCCGTATGACAAGCTCAGAGGCGCTTCAAACCAAGTCATAGGCCAGAATCGTGTCCATTGCCAGTCAAAGTCATCAAAGTAAGAGCAACATAAGGTCAGACTACTAGGATCAAAAACAAGATCCAAACAAGTATGCCTTTATTTTTTCCAGAAAACTGAATACTTCGGAATGCGGCTGCAGGAAGGGAAATAGATATGACATTATGATAATGATATAATAATAATAACAACAGATGTTCAGATCTGACATTTTAGTATCTTGATCTTGAGTATATTTTTAAATTAAAGAGTTTGGTCGGTAAGCTTAAATAACAAGTTAAAGTGTATTTTTACTACTCCCCCTATATTGTTTTTTGTATTTATAATTAAGTGTTTTCTGTTCATAATGATGTTGATTGAATGGTAAAATGTTAAGGTGGGTTTGGCGGCCATTTTGAATCGACTGTGTAGCTCTAATGCACACACCTCAAAGCTGACAACCGGTCAGGAACCGTATTCTCGTACAAGTTACGATATATCGTAGGCTTCTGATTGGTCGAGATGACATCTCGACCAATCCGAAGCCTACGATATATCGTAACTTGTACGAGAATACGGGCCCTGGGCTTCATTATAAGAGGTCTGAGAATACATCTAGCAAGGTTTTAAGTATGCACGGAAAAATCGACATGAAAACCTTAAAAAGGCTCTTTTCAGATTTCTGGCCAATTGACTAGCAGCGCCAGACAATAATCCATGAAAAACCAACCCAACATTATTAGAAGACAGAGCATATGACGAAATGGTATTGCGTGTCATGCCCACTTATCTACCCACATAGCGTGAATTATTAGGGGTCAATACTTCGATTCCTCATCGTTCTGCCCGATACAAAATTATATTCAAACGATGCGTCAAACCAGCACCAAAGACGTTAGTACGACCATACATGTGCAGAAGCTTCCATCGGATACGATGTAATCCTTTCAGAAGGACTATAATGTGATGGAAATTTCATTCACTTAACGCTTTGTCTCGCTGCCGCGACCCACAGTTTTAAGTGGGTGAAAATACTAATTACTTAATTTGAATCGAAACATTTGCAAAATTGTGACGTTTAAGCACACATTTCGTTCCCAATGACCGCAATTTAAACGGGTAAAGAAACGGATTAAAACGACTATTTATTTATTTATTTTATTTATTTATTCGCCATACACAGTTCAGAAGCAAATAGTACAATATGACAGGTTATCTGAGAACAGGCAATATACAAGCTCAGAAACCAACGTTATAAAATTGAAATTATGTTGAAAAGCTATACAATTAATAATAAGAGCGTTTCAACGTGGATCACCACGATGCCCTTGATATGCCCTTGACCAGGTACATACATTAACATACGTTTAAAGGAATATATAGGATCGGCGTCCCTCAATTGCCGCGGCAGGGCGTTCCACAGTGGAACAATTCTGTTAAAGAAACTTCTTTTAAAACACCATGTTCTAAAAAAAATGTATACGTAGAACAAGGCCCGCATTGCCAGATCTCAGAGATGAGTTTGAAAGTACTTCTATATTATTATGCCAGGATACGTCATAGTATCCTTTAACCCTTTAACCGCCAAATTATTCAATTTGAATTTTCACCAACTTGAAGTTGTGTCTCGCTGACGCGATCCATAACTTCAAGTGAGTGAAAATCATTCAGATATGACAAAATGGAGGTAAACTCTTTTCAAATCTTGCTGGTTGATGTCACACTTTATCTTTAACATATTTAAAATGTGGTAATTGTTGTGCTAATGAAAAATGAAAACCCGAATATATGCGGCACCGGCGGTTAAAGGGTTAATACATTTAAAGACTATGGTGGTGCTTGGCAGTGTGAGGGTTAAGCCACGTGACGGTCCGTGGTGTTAGAGGTCACACCGGAGCACACATGGTTCACTTACTCAGGGGACGCACCCAGCAAAGACGTGACATTGAGCCGGTGTTGTTTTAATGTTGGGCCCAACATTAAAACAATGTTTTGTATTTGCTGGGCAGGTAAGCCTCTTTCTCAGAACTCTGCTTTAAGAAAACTGATCTGACGATTCGACGCTCAATAATTATTGTGTGTAGACTAAAGCGACACAAACAGGCTAAAATCATCAAAAATCAGTATTTTTATTTCGGCTTCTTAATAACTATGACCATATGATGTAAACATGTTCATAGACTAAAACTGCGATTTTTAAAGTGATGTGTTAACCCTTAAAGCCCTAAATTAAATAATTGAAATTTTCACCCACTTGAAGTTGTGTCGCGCTATCGCGATCCACAACTTCAATTGCCTAATTTGATATAAAACAGTCACAAATCTTGATGTATGAACACACAGTTCGTTCCCAATAACTGCGATTGAAACGGTTAATAAAACGGAAAAAAAATGACTATAGTCGCGTTAGCAGTGTAAGTGTTAAAGTAATGTGAGAGGGGGGAAGCTCAAATGAGTGCGTAACCTTTGCTCACAACTTGACCATCTTTGTCCTAGCTGGGAACGCATTGAGTCATTGTGTCCCTTTACTTTACTCTTCCCAGGTCAGACAGTGTGCGTGTCAAAAAAAAGATATTATCCTTAACACAAATGTTTTTTTGTCGATTTTTTCTAGTATTCGAATTAGGGTCTGCTACAGGGACAAAAAATCAACTGCAGCCAATCAGAGATTCTCTCTCCAAGCTGGGCAGGTGATCCCTGAGCAATCGATGATGCGGACACAGCGTGTGCTCAGCTCGTTTACCAATATTTGCGCCAGTTTGTAATCATTATATTTGATTTCTCATGCATCCTGTGTAGATTTATATAATGGTAATTTGAAAGTTTAGAAGATAAAGTCATATTCTTAAAAAACAAAACAAATTTCTAAGATACATCGCTAAATATAATTATGACCAACTTCCGAATATTTATAATTATTGTATTAATATATGAAAATTATATTTAGTTGTTGCATATTTACATCATTATTTTGATTAAGTGGTGAACAGTTAGACATGCTGAACGGTCTTTTTTTTATATTTGTGTTGCGCATTTACCAGTTGAGCGAGATATAAAGACGAAATCCCCGTATTCCTTATTTAGGACATGCATGTCTGAAATAGGAAATCGGGAATTTCGTCTTTATATCTCGCTGACCTGGTAAATGCGTAACACAAAAATTAAAAATTAAAAAAAAATCGCAGTTTTAGTCTATGAACATGTTTACATCATATGGTCATAGTTATTAAGAAGCCGAAATAAAAAAGTGTAATGTTTCGTATTAAATATGTTATTGTATTGTACACCATTCACAATAAACACGACAGTACAACAAAGAAAGGATTGCTTATTGTTGGGCCAGCATCGCTGACGTTGGCCCTACATAAAGCCAACATTGGCTCATCGTCCCATGTTTGCAGGGATATAATAATAATAGTAAATATTACATTTTATTCAACCTTCCAAAGAAGAGAACAATGCATACGATTATTTCAATGTAAAAAAACAGTATAAATAGAATATAGTAAACGACGTAAAATATACCTGCATGTCAAAAGGATTGCGGCTAAGCAGTACTTGCCGAACAAGTACACATGTACGTTTGTGAGCGCATGACGTATCTAAAATACGTCATACGCTGTATAACATGCCATTAGATCTGAACTTAATAGAGACGTTTGGTGATATTTATGTTGTATGCTTTAGTAAACCATACTGTTCTACAGCATTTGATTTTTCACCTATTTACTTACTTAAACGCTCAATTAAAATATAATATGTTATTATACCATGTCGTATCTTTCTCGGTGCGCCTATCTCAGCCGATCTCCACAATTATATTCAATTAGGTCAATTTAGGAGGGTAGCCACTTTTTTGTGAATAGGCCTATATAGTTGCATCAACGTACTTATACAAATCATTATACAAAACATATGACATATTCTGTGAAACTCAATGACCATGACCTCCTTTGTTTTCATCGAGCTGGATTACACAATGAAGTATGGGGTATTATATAACCTTGTTTTCACCGAGTGACGTCACTGCGTTTCACAGAATGAAGTATGGGGCAGGGGATCTTATATAACCTTGTTTTCACCGAGTGACGTCACTGCGTTTCACAGAATGAAGTATGGGGCAGGGAATCTTATATAAACTTGTTTTCACCGAGTGACGTCACTGCGTTTCACATAATTAGGCCCAGTCTCATTGAATAGTTATATAACGTGTCTTAACTATTAGATGATTCATGCATAAAGATATTATCGGTAATAACATAAATTATGTTAGATTCCATTGAACTGATTTTCAGAAATATGTTATCGCTAAGAGGATTTATCATATTCGGGAAGAGTTTTGCATGTTATTACAATTCCAACAATGTCCTAACAGTAGCGAATGAAATGTGTCTCTGTGACAAAAAGCATAGATAAAGTCTAATGCAAAGTGGATTAACCTGTAGATTTAACACTATTTTTTCGGAGAAACTTTGGAGACGGTCAAGACTGTATTATCAAGTAGGCCTATAGTGTTCTTCCGCGTAAAGCCAACAGCAATGCGTTACCAAACAGACAAAAGATGTTGAATCAATGTTGGCTTAACGTTGGGCCATCGTCGTAGACGGTGGACCAGCGTTAAACAACATTGATTCAGCGTGTTTTGTTTGCTGGGCGGTGCGGTTTGGCTTTGCAGAGCAGTATTGCCTGGATCCCCCACCTGTCAAATCTTTCCAGGATCATGTCGCTGGCGGCTGCATTCGCCGCCAACAAACCAAGTCATGTAGGGAAACCATGATCCTCTTTTTCTCCGAATCCTGTATCTCCCACCAGTTAACACGCAGCGGAAAGATTGATAGCGTCTTTGTTTTTCAAGTTGAGTCTGGAATTCCATGCATTACCTCACGCGTTCTAGATGTATTAATGTGACACTTGCTTGGTTTAATTATTATTATAAAACTTGTACTTGTATACCAAGTTACCAACGTGTGTTCTTTCTTCATTTACTAGAGGGTAATTTAACTTTAACACCACCACTACTTTACTGAAATGCCCTTAAAACAACACACTTTGTGTATGAATTACAAAATGTCTCATAAAAATGAAAAATGAATCGGGCTTTAGGCCACCTTTGTGCACATATAGGCTAAACTGGGCCAGGAGAACCTCCTGAGGCTGGTGAGATGATTGAGATGACACTGTCCTCCAGACACAGGATTCGAAATTCGAGCCCTGGCGGTCTGAGGCCGAGCACGCTACCTCTCGGTCACGGAGGCTCCCAAAATGTCTCATAAACTGTCCGACAAAATAGCAGCGCTGGTTAATTTTGTCGGACAGAAAATGTCTCATAAACTGTCCGACAAAATTAACCAGCGCTGCTATTGTTATACTGTGTACAAATGACTGACGTCGATCTAATAATAAGTAAACCTGGACTGACCAGTGCAATCAGACAATAGCAGAGTAGAAATATTATCAGCTGATTATTGTGCACAGACTGGTCAATCCAGTTGAAATCCTCTCGGCATCCCAGCGTGGACGTCACCCTCTGAGCAAACAATGCTGGTTTAATGCTTGCCCATCGTCCACGACGGTGGCCCAACGTTAAACCAACATTGAGGCAATGACCGTGTTTTCTCTCCCCGGACATAATTACGGCTGCGTCCACGCGTGCAGAAAGGAGGTGATCAACAGCATTCATGCGATTTTAACAATCCAAAATGATGGCAGTGCGAGCCTTGGAACGTTCACACTGAATGGGTTTTAATGGGTTCAGGTTTGCTGGCGCCCATTCGTCAGCTGTTTACGATCCTCGCGAGACAATTGGGGATGGTTTCTTCATTTTAGCATTATTACATATTGATCCAATGTTGTTTTAACGCTGGGCCAGCGTCATAGATGCTGGACCAACGTTAAAACAACATTGGCTCAACGTCTCTGGGTAATTCATCTCACCCGGAGACGTGAGATCAACGCGTGGGGCAACGTCCTCAATGCTATTCCAACATGGTGTCAGCGTCTTTCGCACGCTGTTCAGACTACAAGTTTAGTCAGATAATCGTCCGTGGTCGCGTTGCCCGGGGTGTGACAGACCTTCTAATCCGGCAGGTTATGGGGTTGAAGAAAATAACAGGTTATCGAGTGCACAGTGATTCACTATGATGCACTACCATTCCATGATTGGGCGTATCACTACTGGATAAATGGTGACCCCACTTCTCGTCATCGGCTACGAAACGAGCCAACGATTACAAGTTTTTTTGTATTTCGTACTGGTATAAACTTTGTAGCATAGGTCAATTGGTGGGTGGTAAACGAGTTCCACATAAGAGAGCACCAATAACCATACCAGTAGCCCTATGAATAGGATTCTTCATAAAATCAGCGCACAGTTTAGCCTTTTTTATTTTGTGGCTACCATGTTTTATTTTGTGGCTACCATGGTTTATTTTGTGGCCAGCATTGTTTATTTTGTGGCTACCATGTTTTATTTTGTGGCTGCCATGTTTTATTTTGTGGCCACCATGTTTTATTTTGTGGCTACCATATTTTATTTTTGTGACCACCATGTTTGTGGCTTCGTGTTTTATTTTGTGGCTACTATGTTTTATTTTCTGGCTACCATGTTTTATTTTCTGGCTACCATGTTTTAATTTACGACTACATTGGTTTTTTTCTAGCTACCACGTTTAATTTTCTGCCCACCAAATTGCATCTTATTCTGGTGTACATTTCATGCTACATGAATGTCCGTTTCCCACACTTAATGGATGATGT
The DNA here is from genome assembly GCA_964017125.1 of Flabesymbios commensalis. Classification (NCBI taxonomy): domain Eukaryota; kingdom Metazoa; phylum Annelida; class Polychaeta; order Terebellida; family Flabelligeridae; genus Flabesymbios; species Flabesymbios commensalis. The sequence goes on from OZ024913.1 coordinate 58,823,690, forward strand.
CAAAATGAAAATAATACAGCAATTGCTACCTTCCCCTTTCGATTCTGGTGACACATTCAGGCCTTTTCAAACTCTTCATATAGACTGAAATTGATGAAAGTAGACGTGCACAACTCATAACAAGCATCATTAGGGTATTGTAAATCACCAGATTTTGAAGATTACAAGAATCTTGATTTTGAAAGCATTTGTATTTTTCATTCATTGGAAGCAGGTAATCAGGTAATAGCGTCAGCAATGCCGCCTCCCATTCAACGGAAACTGGGGAGGAGTCACGAGGTAACCTGTCCATATAGTCATCCTTACTTAGACATTTGACAGTCAGATTGCACCTATTTTACGTAATTATGTTGTTTAATGCCAGAACTCGGCTTGTAACAACTATTTATGGTAACTGAGAAAATGAGCTTAGACAAAGCCTGGATAACTATCCTGGAAAACTGTCATATAAGTTAATTCTTTACAGAGGTACGTGCTGAGCAACGTTTTAGTAAGTTAACGAAAGGGAAATAAATTATTCAATAAAAACAAGCAATTAATTGCTGAAAGCGAGTGCTATATAATACTTCACATATTAAAATGAAACCTAATATATTCTAATGATTATATCATTGATCGCAGAAATAAATCTAGTCTTGCTTTGTTCGTACTATCCCCAGATGTCAATATCGTTTACAAACGCTTGGATGGCTTTGGTGTTTGCCTGGAGGGCCAAATCAATACAGAAACAACCTATTCCTGGGGGGGAAAACTGGAGTTTTCTCTAGCTTGTCGTAATATTGGCAGAATGTCCAGATAAAGAACTTAAACTGTGAGTTATCCAATGTAAATTTCAACGCTGATTCATCGTTGTCATATCGTGATGTTACTAGTAGGATTAGTATACTCGCAGAAGAGGACATAGATATTCAGATTTCGTTATTAAGCATACAGTGCATCATCACTCGGTTAGAACTGGGTCTGAAATGTTTCCATACCACGTTCACGACCGTAACCTCAACATGACAGTTGCGTGCGTTTCATCATCTCTCCAATCCGCAAATCTCACATAAATTTCGTGTCACATCAGACCCCACTTTACCGGGAACTGCAGCTATCATGATGAGTGATTGGACTTTCGTTTTTATAATTAATTAATTAATTACTAGATTAGTAATCTTTTTAATCAATTAATTGATTAATTTTAAATTCTCGTTTATTAAATTTTTACATATTTTGTCAGATTGTCTTGTTTAGCAATAAAATATATCCATAAAATTAAACCCGGTCACGATTACGTTATTTTTTCCTGTTCTTAGTTTAATTTACAATCCAGAAAGCAACAAACATTTTAACTTCATTATTTCTAAAAAAAATCAAGTTTATTCCTATACTCCTATATTAGATTGAAAGTACTCCACTGTTTGCATAATAAATTACCTACCACATGTATAGATGCATGTTTAACCAACAACAAATTTTGAAAATTTGAATTTTTAATATAGAACAAGGCAATAAGAAATTATATTAGTTATATCGGAACTTCTGATTTTGCCCGGCTCGGATATATCCTGCGTTATCTGATTTAAATATTAAGTGGCTAAAAATAAAGAAACAAAAAAATCACCATAATAAATCCCAAAAATATCATGTAGTTTTGCGTGCAGGGCAATCGTTCGCGGCATAATATAGCCAGACAACTTGAAGATCTAGCGCTGGTCATTTTTTAAAATACGTTTCCCAGGTTAATTGGATACCATGCACTGCTTTCATCTCTGCAACTGTCTTGTCGTATTTGACCGTGGCAAAACACACTGTATGGCAAAGACAAAGTTCACGCTGGGTGGACGTATGTGTTTATGGAGTACTGAACCTAACAAGATGACAAGCTGGGCATGGCGTTTTTATCTGAGCACACCGGCCGCCCTGCCATAAGCCCTGTCATCAGCTTATTGTCTGAATAAGCAACGAAGAAAATTACTCAAGATCAATTGACGTAATTCGTCTGAAGGTCACGCCCCAATAAAACAAAGGTTAGCTCATTGATGGACCAAGTGCGGACGATGTCGGCACCGCTTTGAGCCAACATCATATCGTGTTACATTCAGAGAAGACAAAAGTATAGCTTCTTCCATTATGGAGTTAATTGGATGTCGCTCATGCTGTTCTGTTTCTTTCGAAATGGGGAAAATCCAAGATGGAGTGAATCCGGTTAATCCAAATGAATTAAAACGGAGTGGAAAATTAAACCCTTCTAAGTTAGATTAAAGGGTTCAATGTGACGACTTTACGTTTTTTTGGCTGTTATCAAATAGAGAGATCATTTTAATAAATTATGTACATGTATGTATATTGTTTCACTTGAATTGACTATATAATAATAACTAAATACATGTAATTTCCGTAAATTCCCGTATTTCTTATTTTGGACATGCATGTCCGAAATAAGAAGTCGTGAATTTCGTCTCTATATCTCGCTTAACTGGTAAATTCGCAAAACAAAAGTTAGAAAAAAATTGCAGTTCTAGTCTATGGACATGCTTGCTTTTGCATCATACGGTCATATTAAGAAGCCAAAATAAAATCACCGAATTGTTGATGATTTGAGCCTGATTGTGTCGCTTTAATTATTTGGGCTGCTGAATAAATCATTCTTCTTGCATACGTTTCAACATTATTTGCAAAATCGTCCGCTAAAGCTTAGATTCTAAAGGGTGTGTATTTGAGCTTACAAAATCTCACATGTACCATTTAATCTCTAATGTAACAAAATACAATATCTGATGTGCTAAATATGCTATATCCTAGGAATTAAAGAGACGTGTACGCCACTTAGTAGAATAACAGTTACGTCCCTTTAATTCGAGCTTCAAAGAGCTAATCCAATAGTTACCAAGGTTACTCGTGAGATTACTTTGCACTCATTCTTTTATTATGCATGTTATGAGGGGAGCAGAGCAAGAGAGTTCTGCAAGCACACTGTTACACGACATTGTCATTTTGTTTAGCCCACGCAAAATCTGAGCTCCAGATATAAAGGTCAGGCATTAGATGTAGACTATAGGGGACCTTCAGTATCAAAATGTCTGGAATTAAAGCAGAAACATGCTTGAATTGAATAAATAACTATAGCTAACGTAATGTCATAATTTGGTCTTTTTTATCACGGGTATGGCAGTGCTTTCTGTAGGTATCATGGGCAGAGGTAAAGTAATATAATAATTAAATGTGAATTCCGCATCAGTCACCTTGTGATCATTGACCTGTGTATATTCGGCGGCCGCACCATCCAACACTAGACATAATAAACCCCTTCAGACCCTCGCGATGCATCAAAGGATCATTTTTTGCATCTCTGAAGAATAACTTAATTTATTAAACCCTACGGCCTTTAGAACGAAAATTTGCATGCAACTGTTCAATAATAACAATATAGTTTTTCATTTGTCACCCACTTCATCAACTGCAAGTCGAGAATTGCGACAGCAATTCGCAGCTTCTAGTGGATGAATATGATATTGGTAAATTCAGTATTGAGAGTATTGTCCATTATATTACAAATTCTTTAATAGTTAGGCGTAACCATCAGGTCAGTGATATACAGTGTGCGAGTCTAATCATACACTTTAACTGCCGCTCCTGACCTTGTGACTGAAAAGGAGCAAGGCTATATGGTTACGTGATCGCACAAACAAATGGCCTCATAATTTACGTCTAAAACCTGATTTCAAACCTTTCTGTATGTCTATATTATTCCCACCACGCGAACTGCTATGGACATTGGATAATTATATACCTAGTGTTGGACTTTATTACAATATTACAACTTTTAGATACCGGCGCGGAATACATTTTTTGATTTACTCAATTACATGCTCATATAAACCTGAACTAGCTTAGATATACATGTACTAATGATTAGACTTGCAAACCTATTTTGTACGAGCTTCACCATGTTTAGAAAGGCATGACAGTCTGAGATGAGAAAATGTATTACAATGAATGTATATTATATAATTTACAGTCATATTATAGTTTTATTATTTTGGGGTAGGCACCAAGAACTACAGTCATGGACAATGCTCACACTACAACCTATATGGCTGATGTTTTTACGATAAATTATAATGAACAACTGAAATACCATTGCATTTCCATTGTTTTGTATCCTTTCAGAGCGGCTCTCGAGAGATATCTCGGGAACAGCGGGTGAAATCCGAGTTGACTGAGACAAAATCTATAATATGAGGCGGGTGTGACATTCTACATTTTTTGTAACGTTGATTGTTTTCTCGTACATTAAAGAAATGTACATCAACAATTTAACGTGCATCATGTATGCCCTATAGACGTGCAGCTGGTGGCTATAAAAATCGACTTTAAGGCTCAGAATGTAATAGGGGCAAATTTTGGTCCATCTTATTGGAAATTTTCTCCTCTTTTCACTGATGTTTGATGTGGAGCTGTATTATTGGGAGAAATTGGTGAAAATTGAGCTCAAAGACATGTACCCGTAAATTTAGCGGTTAATTTCTGAATGTTGTAAAGATCCACCTCCTCCCAAAATAATGTCCACAATGTAAACGTTTTAAACTGGATACATCTTTGTCATAGCTAGGTTTACACTAAACACCATTCCCATCACAAAAGTGTCTCGGATGGGGTTATATTCTAATAAAAAATTGTGAAAATCAGGTTTAAAAATTGCACAGATAAATGAATTATCATGTTTTAGACATCTCCGTGAAAAAAAAACATAACCGGTATTTGAAAGAGTCTGTGGCTTGTATTTTCTTAGTGAATCCATGAATATTGAAGGAGTACATTTATAATTCTCAATGATTATAAGTCAAGCAGCTTGCGTGCGATATATATGTGTATTGCAACGTTCATTGATACAATGTTCATTGATAAATGCAATACATATTATGATAAAACACGAACAAATAATAAACTAGTTTTATATGTATAACTACATAACACGCAAATGTGGTTTAAGCAGGGCAAATTACAAAAAAATATTAAAAAATTCTACATTTATCAAACTAAAACACAGATCAATAACAAAAAATACTATATAGTGTCATTAATGATAGCATGATATTTTTTTTTAATTTTTCACATGTTTGTGTAACGTCTACATCTGTTATGCAAAACCAATTACATTCATACCAATCATTTCTCTATGAACACAAAACAACACATAAAGATATGTTACTATCGTTATCATTCTACATAATTGGCATCAAATTGCTACCAATGTATTAGCACATAACTATACTTAATTGAATGTCTATATTACGCCCATTTTACTCCGCATACTAATCTACAAATAACCCTTCACTATTTCAAAGAAACAACACTTGGCTCATAAACATGAACAAATAAAAATAACAAGAAACATAAAGATCTATATTTTTATGGGAGACTAGCATCCAACTCAGTTAAATCTATAACAGGTGGTATCACATGACACAACATCACTAATTTGCCATAGATTGCTATTACGATTTGCTATAGACGAAACTCAGTGTGTAATACAATCGACTACTAAGGACAAGTTTCACCATTAAACATGTTAAAGTGACTGAACAAGCGCAAAGTATGTCTCAAAGTATGTCTCAATGCGATGTAATTTTGAACACTTTTACTCGTCAGTGTCTTCAATATTTTCTTGGACAGTAATTGTTAAAACATTATTACATATGTCCGTGGCAGCACAAGAGCAAAGTTCAGTGCATGGCATTCCACTTTGCTAGCAAAGGCATCCAGTAGAGCACATTTGCCTAACACCACATTCACATTTCAAACTGTCAATTAGCTCAGACGCACTACACCCTTCATAGTTTACTGGAGATAACATACATTGCTCCTGTATCCAGCCAAAGTCAAAAGGTGTTCCCAAATCAGGAAACCCAACATGTACTGCTTTCCATACCCGAGCTGGCATGCTGCACCACCAGGAGCTCCGTATTGTGAATACATTGATCCTATCCTGTAGTGAAAGAGTTAAATAACTAGGTCTATATAACCTTCGGTCACTATCTGTTCGCCTAGAGGTCTTTTAGCGTTTGACCTACGTGACATCACGTCCGTCGCTTCAACAATTACTCCAAAACATTTAATTATAAATTACACACTGGGCATATTTATACAAAAATCTGCCGTTGCCCGATTTTAATTAAATACAGCGCTAATCTTAGCATAAGTCAGTGTCATTCCATGGGGACGTTTATAATGGCGTAAAGTAAAGTTAGCCATTCTTGTGCAGCTAGAGGATCACAGTCGTCTGACCCTGACAAAATATAACCTCAACTCTCGTGTGTTTTCTGGGAAACATAACATTCTGTCAAATAAATTGTGACGGTAAGCTCATCTCACAGAAGAAAAATGATGGAGAGAAACCCCGTGAAGGAATTACAGGAAGCTGGGTGGGGGACAGGAAGCCAGGAAGACGATGTCACCCTTAGTGTAAATGTCACCAAGACCTTTGACGCCATCCACAGAGATATCAGCCATATGATGCAAACATGCCCTTATAACTACTAGGGTTTTTTAAACAGAAATAAATTATTTATCCAAGCTAAGCTCACAAAATACATTGCAGACATCCGTTTTTAAGTGTTATTGCAACATTCTTCGGATTTATCCAGTCGACGACCATTGAAGCCCCATGTGACATGGAACTTAATTGTGCCGGGACTGTCTACAGATGTAGACGTTTGACGTACCAGGTGATTGAAAACGATTATGTAAATCACATACCTCCTTCAGCTAGAGAGATAACTATTGATAATTATGAATTTGTTTTTTTGCAAAATATATATTGACAGATTGACCGATGTGACAGCTTAGTTTGCTCAAGCGAGCCCTGTACTGTAACAACATTACTGTAATATAAACTGTGGTTTCTTTTATTCAATATTTTTGATAAATTTCAAATCCCTTTTACGGACGCCCTGTGGATTAATTTCATGAAAATAGTCGGGACGAATACTTCACTGTACGAGTACATTTATAACATAGTGAACCTTTTGTTTTACGATCTCTTAGATACGCCGCACGAATTGTATCTGGTTATTCAGGAGATATGTCAACATGTCACATAAATATCAACAACAACAACAACGATATTTTCTCAACTGCCATTTTATCCAGCACACAAGAGAAGCCTCTTACAGGTGCACCTTGCACCACATACAGATTCTGTATAGGATAAAGCCCGAGGAGCTCTACATTTTTAGCTGTGGGAAAGGCCGAGGCCTTTTCCACAGCTAAGAATGTAGAGCTCCGAGAATTTTAACTGACTTAAAACACATCCGTCCATAATGAGGATCCCTCATAGTCAGCAGGTCGGTCACACCTGACTGATTATAGTATCATGGCCTACTATGATAATTGGTCTGTAGTTAATGTAGTGGTGTGTTTTAATATCAGTGTCAAAGCACGGGGAGCTCGTACGTGTTATCCAAACACTTAGCAGCATAAGAGGACTAATTGTCTGCAGGCCTACTGAATGCACTAGATTTTCAGTATTTTGTTGATTATTTCACCGGTACCATAATGTTGCGCTGTGCAATGGTTATACACGTCCAAAAAATAGGGACATGAAATGAACAAAAATGAAATCGTAACAATTTTTTACAGATAAGCAAACGTAAAAAAGGTGATTCATATCAACCCACACAGTGCGCTTTTAGATATCTCAATCGGGGCGACAAATGCCAGGAGCAAAGAGTTGTATATCGACAATATAGACAATTAGTTCTCGTCGCCTTCTAGTTGTTTCTCATTAATTTAATAATGAATAAAAAAAAATATGGAGTTCTGTAAGTGTCGTAAATTTCGATTTAGAATTTTTGTAATTTGATCACTTAATTAGAACGAATTGCCTACATTATATGTAATAATACTTTATTAACTATATAAATTATGTTATCTTTTTAGAAAAAATCTTCGACGCGGAACATTAGGATGCCAAAAGTTTTAATCGGCAATTTATGTTTATCCATCTACAATATGAATAACATGAAGGCCTATAAATTTCGAAGACGTGCTAGATTATTCTGATTCAAATATTAAAAAAAAAATTCTACTCAGGATGTTCCTCGGCCAATTTTTTTCAATAGTGATCCGTCAGCTTTGTACCAGTTTTGCTGTATCTTTTTTCGCCGACACTTGGCATTCATCTCGCCTTTTTTCCGGGTCGTCCACTGCGGAGCGTGCTCTTTCCACTAGGCCTCCTTATTTACCTAACCAGGCGCCGGTCTCATCAGAGCTAAGCAGACAGAATCACCAGTGATTGATAGGTACAACGCTGCTGGCCCATCACGCCAAGTTTGTCTCGTGTGTGGCAGATGACTACAAAAAAGTCTTGACTTGATTCATTGGACACACCATTGGACACAACCCCGGCGTAGTGCTGGGCCATCGTCTAGCGACGATGGCCCAGCACTACGCCGGAGTTGGGTCGTGTCCGGAACGAGGTAGTTGGCCACATGATTGCCTTGAAGAATATTTTGAATCTGCTCCGCAAACGGGCCCGTCACAGGGATGACCAATGACGCCTTTTTACTTTCTATTAGATCATTTATAGGGCATGCAGGTGCCTGATCTGAACGACATCACTAGACTACAGTTCCTGCTCCACTCTGGCAACAATGAGTGGCGGAACCGCTGAGGAGCAGGGCTCTGTCCTCTGTGAGGGCCTAGGATTGACCTGAGAGAGTCATTGTTTGGCTCATGCACCCAGCTAGCCCCGGGTTGGGCCCCCGAGTGGGCGATTGCCCTCTGCGAGCGGCGGCTTCAGTGGGAGCATACTATCTCCATGGTGGGAGCTAGCACTGAGCCAAATATGTGCCACAATCTAGCACCTCCCTCTCTGGTGGCCGGCCCGTTTGATTTCATGTTTCGAGCACAACAAAACAGTCTGCAAATAGACTTGACAGCCTCTTTGAATAGAATGAATGATGCTTTACAAACTAGCACTCGGCGTGTCTGATGGGCAGAGAAAAGCAGTCTTTTTTTCGACATACACCCACAATTCCGTCACCTTGCCAACGTAAAATCTGTAAGTAAGGAGAAGAGTATCGTCAATACTGCTCTTTTGGCTTTGCACGGCAGTACAGTATAAAAGTACTTATCTCTGTCTACATCTTTACTGGAACAAGGGCACTCTTATCAGTTTATACCAGGAAACTAGCAACCTTGACAGCGTCGCATAAGGGGAACCATCTTTACACCAAAATTTGGACAATGACATTTGTAGTGAAATCTCAGAAGAGGCTTGCTTTCCCAGAAACCTCACAATAGAATGTTGCTGATTTACGTCATGCTGCGCAATAATCGTACCACGGGTTGACACAAACGAATCACTAAACAAATCGTTATTTTCCCAGTTTTTACATTGCTGCAAATCAAATTTGTCAAATAAAAACAGGTTGTAGATAGCTGAGGAGTGCTGCCTGCCGGGGAAATGACACAATACGTTCGTGTTAGTTCCCCTGTTTATCTGATAAAACTCACGCCAACGAAAAATGTTAGACGGCTTCATACTGCTGGTTGGAGACCCCCGGTAATGTAGCAGGAAAAGGTTATTGCACCTGGGAACATTTATAGGGACTTACAGGGAGACATAAAGCAATAAGAAAGACTCGGGAGCAGAGGTGACCGGCGATGAAATTGCGCACCTTATTTGTGGGTCAATTTTCCAGGCTCTGTCGCACCCCTAATTACACTGTCCACTTGGGGTTTGCCAGTCACAACAACCGCTTTTCTTTGAACTGTTCACTCTGGGAATCTCACACGTGCAATTTTCTGGCCGTGATTACCCACCTGGCGCTATAATATAGTGACCAGAAGCGTTGTTTCAACGCCGGACCAACGTCTTTGACGTTGATCTGGCGTTGAAACGACGCTTGCCCAATCTCTCAGGTGGTTGAATTCAGCGCCATCGGCAATGGTTCTGCTGGGCCAGGGCGTCACCAGGTGGGGTACCGCAGTGTTTACAGACAGGGAAATAAAGCCATTTGTTTGTGAGCAGAACACCCGTAATGGTACTATGCCACGCAAAGGCAAAAAGCAGTAGCTGCTTACTTCAAAAGGGAGCAGCTACTGCTGTTCCCCTTTGCGCGGCAGTATTGCAAACCTCACCTCCACATGTTGGAATCAATCAGTGTCAAGTACCCACATTATTTTATGGATCTAGCCATAATTATTTGCCGTTATTTCAATTTATTATTGTTTCGCTCTCAAGAGGAAGCGAATTGATGTGGCATTTACACACGGTCGGATAATTCAACCTTGTTTCCGTTTTTACAAAGTACAAATTGATCACCGGGTAATCCATTTGTCATCGATGTTTTTGTGTCAGATTATTTCCATTTCGAAAGTGGAGCTTGCACTGAATCTTTAACATCAAAATAAATTCAATAATTGTTTGCATGTTGTTCCAGGTTGCGAGGCTATAAACAAACTCGAATCATACTCGATTTTTTTAATCCTGTTATTATAATATAATTATAATGTTGGACGTCACTGTCTTGTTCGCCATATCAGATTAGGACAAATGGATTATTGTAATGTACTAAAATTTAATAAATTGGTAGGCCTACTGTAAAAAACAGATTGATATTGTTCTGTCGGCACCACTGAATGTAAGTATCATTATCAACACTCTAAACCAATTTTAACCCTTACAGCGCGGGGACCGACTTTAGACGTCAGAATATGACGTCTTTGACGTTGTATAAATTTTATACACATGTTTTGTGTTTGCTGGGTTACCGTCTCCGAGGCTGTACCAAATAAGCATGGCACAATGCTTGGAGCGCGGCGCTTGCCGATATCGCTGTCTGCCGTGCGGTTCCGAACCCTGTTTGGTGCAGGATTTTCAGAGAAATATCGTGTTTCTCTCCGCACAATATTGGGACACTGTTTCGATGGTGTGTCTATGGGCAAGGCACTTCACTCTCAAATATTTCAAATGAGTACCTGGTAGGACAGAAATGGCAATGTATTCGACAAGTTCAATGCGCCGAAAGGTTGCAGAACTGTATGCTCTCCGTGGAGCTGAAATGGCACACAATTGAACAGGTCCAGTGACTCAGTGACCAGGGGGTGAAATGTAAAGACGGCTGATAGGTCTTCAGAATTGATATCAGACTATATAAACTTGCATCTTTTTTACAAGTTCAATGTCGTGTGCTGGATAATAGAAGAACCGTGACAACCATCCTCCAAAAATAAATAACAGGAAGGAAACAAGTAAATTGTATAAACCTTTAAATTACGCAATATCCGCTAAGTAGGTCACGAAATTGGATGTTTTCTAAGCTCCGCAGCAGACGAATTCATCAGTGGGCGATCAAGTCCCAGCAAGCACAAAATAATCACCTTATGTTGATTTGATGTTGGGTCACCGTCGTAGACGGTGGACCAACATCAAATCAACATTGGGTCAATGTTTTGTGTTTTATGAGATGGCTTTAGTACTCACACAAAATGAATAAAATGATGTGTATTGCGTCTGCACGATTACTTTACGTATACGCCTCTGCAAGGCACCTTTTGTTTGTGATCACTTACACAAACACTATGAAGAAGATCCGTTTACATGTCACTGAAATATCAACAACCATCCATATCGATCTACAACAAATCAGCTGGTTTATACAGAAATATTTCAGCGCCTCAGGGGTAAATGATTATAGCGTATCGAATATTTAGTTTGACTAAAAATATCACTCAAATACTGCATTGATAATTACTGGCAATGGAGCAGTCCACCTGTTCTGGATCATTAGAACGACCAGCTCAATTTAAATAGATCATCGCGTGTGACGAACAGGAATCACTGAATCACATCTTCCTGGATCAAATAATAAATACATTTGACCAGGGTTGCTGGTAGCTCAAATCTCAAGCATCTCAAGCAACGTGGTAGTCTATGTGTAAGCTGCTTCCACACAATTAGCTAATTTCTATTAAAAATAACGCATCATTCATTTTTTAACCCTTTCCAGCCTGACTTCACATTGTCATATTCATCCACTACAAGCCGCGAATTGCTGTCGCAATTCTCTACTTGTAGTGGATGAACATGATTTGGTGTAGTAATATTTTTCAAAAGCAAAAATTGAGAGTACATATTTTCTATTACTATAAAAAATACCCGATGTACTTTTTCCATGTGCCATGATCCCTACATAGTATACTGCCAGAAAAAGTTAGTTTGATATTTTTGTTGTTTGATTTAGCAAATCAATTTGGCCATGGACATCCACAAACGTGCGGGATGTGTGTAGATGTGATCACGTCACAAGCAGTTACGGGACGTCGCAAGCATTTGTCACGCTGCTGGGGCAGCCACTGCAGTAGTCCAAGTAAACACGACATGGTGACCCAATGGTGGGCAACATCAAAACACCACTGGGCGAAAATATCGTGTTTACTGGACTCGAGATTGCCCATTGCATCTGAAAATGTTATAGGATAATGGGATGAAAGCACTGAATGGGTCGTGAACTCCGGCCTGGCTCTATTTCTGTGTGGATGATGGTATCATTTAATCCAGTGGTTAGCTGTTAGGTAATACCAGCATCTGCTCAGAAATACAATGCACAATGTACAACCAAATCGGGGCAGATCAAACATGTGGTACATTTGATATTATCAGGCAATTACGGCATTTCTAATGAATATCAGTTGTCGGACATATGGCATCCTTGACGAAGTTGCCGTGTGATTTTCATATTACCGGCGGCCTTTTTTATATTATTTTCCACTGTTAACATCAGTTAATCTTAACGCATTAAAGTTACATGATCATAATTTTTAACAGTCTAGACATGTGAGCATACATCACTTTGTTAAATATGTGCGTGAACCTACATCGTGTACATTGACATTTGGCCAATCAGGCTATTGGAGGCGACGTACAACAGTTATACCAGGAACAAGATATACTCAAACAATATTTTCTGAAGATGATCATTTTTTATATTTTGGTATTATGACTGGAGTACATCGTGTACATTTATTATGTCATATTATGCACAGACAATATTTATTACGGAGACGTCTCCATAAAGAAGCAATGTTTCATAAGTGGAAAGCTACCCGATACCGATTTTAAAAAGGTGGTGTCTGGCGACTACGTGGATCATTTGGTTGTGATCCCACCCCTCATACAGCTGTTATAGCTCAGACGGTATAGACTGGTACCGTAACGCTTGGTGATCCAGTAAACACAAAACATTTGTGTAAGATTTGTACAATGTTGGACCAACGTCGAAGACGTTGGGCCGACGTTGTACAAATGTTATACAATATTTTGTGTTTGCTGGGAATCCAGTCGCCTCGGAGCTAAAAGTACTCTTTTTGTATTCACAGATAGGATCATTTAACTCTGAGGAAACAATATGTGATCCGGTCTGGTCAAATGAGATACTAAGAGATCTTGAATCTACACAAAATTACCTTCAAAATGGTAACGTTATACCACACAAATATGTAGCGTGGTTAGCTCCGAATATATGGCTCCACAAACAAAAAATATGAAGTCTGAAATTGTGTGATTTTGAGAAAATGGACTTTGAATTTTTAACATGTACACCTATTTCTATATCACACCATTTTGGAATTTTCAAGTGATCATATAAAAATTAAAACGTATGTAAAAAAGAGAAATAGGTCAAATCAAGGGCATTTTGGCTTTCAAGTGCCCTAGCATAGTTCGTCAAACTGCGACTTACGACTCGTTTTGTCAGATCGGGTCACATATCTTCATTCTTTTTAACAGAGCGGCTAGTATATTAAACAACGTGGATTTTACAAATCTGACAAAATAAAATACTAAGAGGTAGTAACTGCTTGCTTAAAAGTAAACAGCTACTGCCTTTTCAAAGTAGAATATAATTTATATGTTGTATATCATGTACATACTTTGATGTAATAATTCAAAGTATCTTCATAAAGTCAAAGCGACACAATCGTATGAGGACAAAATCATTTCTATGTTGGCTCCTTGATATGTCCATAATTTGTCAACATGTCCATAGACTAGAATTACGTACGTTTTTTTTAAATTGTGTGTTGCGCATTTACCAGTTAAAAGAGAAATAAGGACGAGATTAAATTTCAGATAAAACTGATAAACGGGGTTGTCGGTACACCTTCTACGTTGCCACAGGAACACAAAATGTAAAAGATTTCCGCAATTCGAGTCTATGGAAATGTTCACATAATATGGACATATTAAGGAACCAAAACATTTTTGACATGACAAAGGCGCTTTAATCAAAGGACAAGCCCAAAATATAAGTTTGAGTCATAGTAAACTGTTATCACTAAGTCTAAACCTACCTGGTGTAAGTTTATGAATTATTTTTTTGGGTATTATTAGACTAAAGTAGATCAACAAGATTCACATTACAAATTAAAATGTATTAACTGTTGGTGCACCTCGCAAGTCTCAGATTTGTGGTAACAAACCAACCAATAGATGGTGGACTTGTCTCTTTAATCCTAGAACTCTGAGATACTTACTTAAAATTTTGTAAATACTGTCAGTTACTTGAAGTTGTGTCTCGCTACCGCGATCCACAACGTCGAGTAACTTACAATATTCACTGTGATTTGTAAAATTAAGTGATATCGGACGCGTTCCAGAGGTTTAACACACTGCTCACTTCTAGACACGGTTTACACTATTATGAATTAATCCACAGGAATAGCACCACGATCAACATGAGTGCTCTAGGGATTAAGCCTGACTCGTATTTCCCAACCCCTAACATCTCAAAATCCACACATTGCGAAACGCCAGCTGCAAGAGTAATACAAGTACTGGAACAACATAATGTGTCGTATGTTTATCTGCGTGACGCTCACAACAACAAACATAGGATTGCGAGTTTTTTTTTGCGGGGGTACTTGTTATTCAGTCGTCTGTTCCTATGTGTGTCATTCTACTTGAACTACTCTTGACTACATTATGCAGTCATCACAGTGATAGACGTGAAGGGTGGACGACGGATGTCCTACTCAAAGAAGTCCAGTGTAAAGCCACGAAGCAGTAACTACTTACTTTTCAAGTAAGCAGGTACTACATTTTGGCTTTTCATAGAAGAACAGCGCACCCCATCCAAGCGTAGTCCGAAAGCCAGGATAATGTCCCAGTGGCTGCTCTGGCATTCAACAACCGGCTGATGACAATCACTCCTTATTTACCTAGTAATCCACACATATTGCGTAATAGGCATCAGGCTCAACCAATTTGCAGCAAGGTTTAGTTTTGACCTTCTCTCATTGCTGGGACAGATGAAGATGAACCCGCTTCTGTGTACCTTTTGATGTTATCAGGAATTGCAGATCTTATTTCAACATGGACTGAATGTAGGGCATAGACATAGGGCTAACATTAGTCAACGCTGTTCCGCGATTCTGTGGTTACTACGTCTACTTTGTTTAAGACGTCAACACATTTACCACTTGCAACACTAACCATAGATTGATGGTTGACTAATATATCTATATGTGGCTGTGGAATTGGTTTGTTTGTTGCGCTTCTTCCTTTTTATCCACTAGTTTTGTTGAGCACAACATCTGTCCACTCACTATTCAGATGCAATCATGTCTTCGTTATTTATTGACGTTCAAACAGAATCTGATGATAACGTTATGAATAATATATTTTACCTAAACGTATATTTATATAGATACATTTGAAAATGATTCTGCAAGGCTTTAAATTTTAAATGTATTTTATGTTACAGTGTGTTTCAAAGATGTTGGTCGGACCTGATAGCTCATTAAGAACGGTTGTGGCTCAAAAAATCAGAGTCACAGCCGGGTCGGATGTTTGTCATCGTGGTTGTGCATATATAATGGTCCTAACTGTTCAAATGAGTGTGCAGTGTTATCCATGGTATAGTATTAGTAGTGTACATTATAAAGAGCCTTTGAAGTTATTCGATAAGGGTAGGGCATAGTTCCGACTTAAGGCGTCCTTCCATTCTGTCGCGATATTATCCTGAATTATTATGTACAACGCGACGTAAAACAATATTCACTCATTGATTCACTCAAATATGTTACAATACGTAGGCCGGTTGTAATAAAACAGTATAGTAGCCTTAGCGGAAGTGATGTGGCATTGAAAATCAGATGAAGAAAACTATACTTCTGATTAAAAAAACGTTTTACTTGGTGGTCGGTCGTTCATGTTATTTGTAATAAAATACTATTGCATGGAGGGAGCATACCTTGTAATACCACATCGTGTAGACAAAAAAATTGGCACGTACGATTTCAACTGCGAAAGGTGATTAGTGGCTGACTCACATATTAACCTGGTCCCAGAGGTAGAATGTCAGCAATAAAAAACGTATTTGACACGAACACAGCGAAAATAAAAACACAAAGACGCTTCAATATTAAACAAGTAAATTATTATCGACACTACTCAATTTATTTTAAAGTTAATCATATCATCCTAAATATATCCATATTCTTGGATAACCATATAATATGGTCTCCCAGCCATGTAATTCGGTGAAATAAACGTACTTCTCTCTCTATTCCGCGATGGTTGCTCTTAAATATATTAAATTATCTTAATGTTTCATTTTGAAACAATATACGTCCCACTCGTCAATTACAGATCCATGTCATTATAACACGGATTGTTATTAGCTGTTTGAATAATTAATCAAATTTTAAACAATCAGTTTTCGGTGTGTATTTTACGAGTTAGCGAGAAGCGTCAATTTCGTGCGAGCTCCTCCCTATCTATCCGGTGTGAGTCACTATTATGAATCAAGATCCCAGGAGAGTATCTGTGTTGAGATTATGGCACTCGAACTAAGCCAGTGCATAGTCCCAGCTTTGGTATGATATATGATGACTTGGATACATGTTCTCACATGGGATGTTTATTTCCCATAACGTGTTATTACATTTGTGTAATACAAATCGTTTAGTGGCATGGAATGGTCATAGCAGAAACAGGGGACATATTCTAAAAGGCCGGTGCATACGTAATTGTTTATTGTCTAAGATTAAGTATTGATCTGAGTTTAGTGACAAATAGATAGATGTTTTATTGACACAATTAAAAGTCATTACTAACTTTTAGGCATAAAAATGTCGTACCCTTAGATATGAAAGGGTTTATCTGCCACTTTGCAAAATGGCACATAAACCCTTTCATATCTAAGGGGACGATATATTTTTTTTTCTATTGCATAAAAACAATATAAGAGCTATATGGTCTTAGAAGATTAAACGATTTAAAAATGTATGCGAAATCAGGCAATCCGGAAAAGCGTAGAAATAAACTAATTAAAATATCTGCACAATATATATACATAGCTCAAATACTAACATTACCTACTTAGTTTATACTTTGTTATTGTAAAACTTGTCAGTCAGGATACAGACATTTCAACATATAATTATCATTCAGTATTTACACCGGGAGCGCAAACCCCCCACACATCAAAGAAAGAGTCAGAAGACAAAGTGGCTCTGAAAAATTCCTAATTAGGGTCCCACCTGTCCAATAACACAGGCGAGGGGGAGTGTCCCTATAGGAGCCCTAAACTTAAAAGAGTAATCCCAGTGAAATTCAACTTAATGTACCGTATGCTGATGCCCAGTGTCTGATCTTCAAAAGTGTCATTACGTTTTTTAGAATGAAAATAAAAGAATAATTGTATAAATCTATCGAAACGATTCAACTATTACAAAATATGTATGATCTATATTATAACTAGCTCAGCAGAATTGCTGCAGACAGATGAACTGGGCACGACGCCCTCACTAAATTAATTTAAAGGAGATAAATTATAACTTTTACATCCTTAAATAAAATGTAAATTTCCCGTATCCGGTACCAAAATTATTACCATTTCAAGCATATACAACGTGAAATACAAACACATAATTACCGGGTGCACTATACTATATATAAATTAAGATCTATATTGTTAAGTGATATAAAACACCCTAAGGCATCACTATGTATTCGATATATAACAGCCCTCTTATCTGATTACACAGTACATAATGTATTCAGCAGCATAGCCTACGTGGTACTCTTTATTTTGACAGATTTTAGTTCTAAAGCGTCAGACCGCACACGTGGGGAGTGATTTAAAAGCGATCAGAGTTTGTCATTTCCTGGTTGCTATGGTGACGTTGATGAGACACAGGTTTCCTGGCAACACAATCACTGACCAAATAATAATCACACGTATAGCCAGCGTCTCATATGCTGGGCCACCATCAACTCAATGTTGGTCGACATATCATGTTTCATATAAAATAATAAAATAATCATGATAATGCGCATGATCCGAATGAAAAAAATCCCCGAACCATATGCTCAATTTTAGATTTTCGAGATAGGAGATACTACTGATATAAAAAATGTATGAAAAATGCACGCTTGCCTGCAATTGAGAATCGGATGGGGATAATTTGATAGTCAAAAAGCTCTTGAGTCTGTACATTCAAAATAGAGTATTTCGAATATTTTTAATGTACAGATTTGAGACTCGGCCACTGTTAAAGTATCCCTGTCTGATTTTCCATTGCAGGACGGCGTGGTATATCGGTAAGTGCCCTTCTCCTCATTCGAAATGACATTTTCATGGCTATCAAAGGATAATTTTTGATTGAAAGACAAAATTTGTATAGGTTTATTATTACATATAATGTACCTTTTATAAGTTTAAGTTGAAGTATATATTAATTATACGTGGGTATATATATATTAAACGCCCCTCGCCCAGATGAACGCGTTCACATATCATACGCCCCTATGACCCCTGCCCAGATGGAATGACATCAGTTATCCGAATGAACTTTACGATCTTATACATGGCATCACGCAAGTTACTATCCAAACACGAGACGCATCGGACGAATGGCGATATGTTCTATACGAATCCATCACGTATCATGCGAACTACATTACGTACCATCCACTACCACCCGCAAGGACGTACTGTTGGGGAGCCTGAACAATCCGAAAAATGGTCAGTCAGGTATAAAAGTAGTTCAATCAGCCATTCCTCATACAATTTACTTGTAGGCCTAAGCAACATATCTTTATTACAATGTGTCTTCTATCGCAGTTCGCTTCGTGCGTATCCCAGCTCGTATTTCATGCGAACTGTACGGCTGATTCGGAAGACGCAGCCTACGAATTGAGTCAGTGCAGTATGTGCTGGTACATATGATTAGAATTGCAATTCGGCTGGTACGGTTCATACATGAACCTCATGCATGGAACGGCTCGGATGTCATACAGACATTGTGGCCCATGTGTTGATTAATACTGATGAAAACCCAACGAACTGCGACGTATTATCTAATGAATACAGTCTGAGCTGAGATACGCATCGTACGAATCTTAAGCCGGGGATGGACAGCAATTTTTTTTAACATGCTAGAAAATTTATCATACCCTTCCATACCGTCCCGTACCCTTCCGAACCGCCGCGCACCTACACTGACTTCTCATTGAGTGTCACAGTACGTCAAGTAGAGACACTGGTGACAAGAGTGAACCGCGCACCATGCACACTGTACGAATCAAAATTTGCCAGAAGCGATATGAGAAGACGCTTCGTGGAGATTCGTATTCTGCTAGACAGGGGTTTTAGATATGTCATGATCGGATTTATTCCTAAATCGTGGATTGCACTTCCAGGGACAGTATTCTGAAAGACATCTTAAGAGTTAAGCTGATAGCTTAAGGCCATCTCAACTAGAACATTCATTGTGGTGAGCTGATCAATACTGCTGGGCGAAGTCAAAGGGCTGTAACAGCCACTGGCTTTGAACAATAAAATAGTTATAGGAGCCTACTTCATAGTACTATTGATACACTAGTGAGCATAAACACACACAGTTATCATACATGACTAGGCCTATCATTCAAGTTCAGATATATCGGGGTTTTTTTAGTTTAACATGTCTAAGGAACAGCGATATGTATGAGAATAATTGAAATTGCACCTTGTAAATTACCTGAAAAAAAAACAGTCATGATTATAAGTAGTACCCCGATATATTTATAATGACATATTTCAACGAGGCCCAATTTTTTTGGAATGAATAATATATGTTACGAAAACTACATCCATACGTCTTTAGTTTGCAATCGACAGCTCTATATGAAAAAAATCATCTACATGATGTTGGAGATATGCCTAATACTATGTTAAGCGAGCTGAGCACCTTGAATTGGCATCGGATATGGAGGTTAACTAGATTCAGTCCGGGTCAGGGTCGACTATGTCAAATCTAGATAGCAGACTAATGACCAAATAATCAATGTGCTCATCTGTCCGCCTACCTCCATCGATCTACCTAGAATTGATACCAGCACAAATATCACCCTTTCAGATTCCCTCTGCGTAAAACAAAGAATTTGCGATGATTTAAACTTGTTATATATGATCAACTTATCGGTACAATGTTCAAGTTTTTTCATCATAAAAGCATAAGGTTTTTGTATGAATGTGCTGTTTCTGAACAAATGTTTATGGCTGCCGGATAGTCAAATAAAATACCTGATCCGTTGCTCTAGTTTTCTGTGTGACCATTTACATTAACCCTTTAACCGCCGGTGCCGTCCATATTCGTTTTTTACATTTTTAATTAGCACATTACATATCAGCTTTTAAACCTGTTAAAGATAAAAAGTGACATTAATCAGAAAGTTTTGAAATTTGTTGACCTCCATTTTGTCAATTCTGAATAATTTTCACTCACTTGAAGTTGTGGATCGCGTCAGCGATCCACAACTTCAAGTGACTGAAAATTCAAATTGAATAATTTGGCGGTTAAAGGGTTAACTTATTAAAACTTGGATGAATGATCACGACTCAATGAGTGTCATAAGTACTCATAATTCTTTCCCTCACCGCCCCGGAATACTCAATTAAATTGTCTGATAGGAAAATACACAAGATGCCACAAAATGGACAGACATTGGACCATCATTGAGCCAACGCATAGTAATTGCTGGGATGTTTTCTGCTGGACAGTTGGATAGAATGAACACGTTCTAATCAGTATGGGACTAACAGGTCGCCTTGTAAACTGCCACTAGGATCTCATTTGCTCAGTATCCCGGAAATTAGATCACGTAATGCAGTCTAAATATTGCCAGAAAAAACCCTCTGCACAAAATAATCGAATTTGTGCATCAATATGATGTAGTATCGTAGACAATTTAGACACGTGTCAGATCTCGCGAGTTACGTGTTTATCTAAAACAGATTTGGGAGTACTGATGCGAAAATAACATGTTCTAGATTTAGAATAATAATATGTCAAAAAATAAATATATATAACTTCTAGTGTTATCACTGAATAAACCTACATCAATCCACACTTCGGGTGTTATATATCGGGAGAAGAAATGATTTTGACATGATACAATATCAGCACAAATACATCTGTGTCATTACATCGTACATACACATTTAATATATCAATTTTGACGCGAAGCGTATTAAAATTGTTGTTTTAATAAAGGCTGTGCCGAAATGGTAACGACATAAATGGGTTTCCAACTCAAGTCGAGCTTATTGGATAATAAGTAGTGAATACTAATGAGCCTCTAAGCCAATAGGAATGATATCTGAAAACGAAATAACAGGCCAAAAAATGTCTATAATTGGCCACGCCCACTAGGGTTCACATGCAAATTTTTGAGGTGACATGCAAATTTTTCTAAGAAAGTCATGAATTTCGTTTTGCTCATTAACTTTGGCTAGCTGGCTCGTGATTGGCTCTTAAAGAAGGCCTCTGATTGGTGCAATTTTCGAGGCCTGTCACGTGATAAAAGAGCCCAGAATTTGTGTATATAAGACACAGCCCCAACACATAACACTTTGTTAATTTTACAAGCGAGAGAAATTTTCGCTAATATAATGACTTTCGACAGCGAAGTCGTTACCATTTCGGCACAGCCTTTATTAAAACAACAATTTTAATACGCTTCGCGTCAAAATTGATATATTTTAATGAAAGGTGCTGTGCCTTCAATGGTAACGACATAAATGGGATTTGTTGCAACGTCGAAAGTACCCAAAAGATAGAATTAAAAAATTCCATAAGGAAAACATATATACATATGTTTCCTTGGATTCAGATATATGTCCATATATCCTCCAAATTTATAACAGCAGAATGTTTATCTTCTGATAATTTTTTTTTTTTTTTTTTTTTTTTTTTTTTTTTTATTAGGATCTAAACATCTCCTAGCACTGCCCTCTGAACAGACATATGTTCAGAGACCGGAGCCCCCTGAGGAAGGGGGCGAATGTAGTACCGAGACATCGTCTTGATGCAAGACCAATCTGCTGCAGCCATAATGGTCGAAATAGGGACTGCTCTGGCTGCGGCCCAAGTGGCAGAAGCGGCTCTAGTTGAACCTCCCGGAGCCTGTATACCTGCTAAATCCAGCACCTTCGTCAACCATGACCGTACCGTCTGTTTAGATGCTGGTCTCAGAGGAAGTACCGTAGTGCGTAGTAGCTGCGTGTTGCCTTCTCTCTCCCCCTCTGTGCTTCTGAGATACTCTTTAAGATTTTCGATGGGACATAGTTCCCGAGAGACTTGCTTAGAAATAACAATGTCTTGAGGCAAGTGTCCTGGACGGTCCTGCTTTGCCCCGAAAACCAAGCTAAACCTCCATGAATCATCAGACTTCAACAGATTCTTGTCGTCTATGTCTAGAAGGGACAGGTCACTCGCTCTGCGTGCTGATGCCAAAGCCAATAGCATTGCCAATCGCCATGTCAACTTTGCTCTAGTGAGATCCTCAGGATTTCCCCAAGTCCTTAACATCACCAATACCGACGAAACACTCCAAATTGGCTTCACCTTCCGTGCAGGTGGGCGTGCCAAGTAAACCGCCTTCAAGAAACGACTAATCATCGGAATTTGACTCAGTGGAGTCTTTGTTAAGGGGTCCACAATCATAGCAATAGCCGCTCTGTGAAGTCGAATAGTTGACCACGCCAGACTCTTCTCGTTGAAAAGGAACCACAGATAATTCACAAACTGTCCTACAGTTGGAGTAGTTCTTGATAAAGCGTGTCCCCCGCACCATTCTGACCATGTCCGCCAAGCGCAGGTGTATTGATTCTTCGTGGAATCTCTCCAGGATCCACAGATGAACTCCGCCAAGGTGTGATCAGTCCCCTGGCCTTGGAAGGTGTTCCGCAGATAAGCCATACTGTCAGCTTGAGCTTCTGCAAAGATGGCAGGTTCCTGCCTGTGGTCAGGTCTCTCATTGTACTCTGATGCGGAGGAAGGCGTAGAGGCGCCAGAACTGACATCTGCAGGAGTTCTGGTAACCAAGCTGCCCTGGACCAAAAGGGGGTGACTAGAATCAATGTCCCAGGTCTGGTTCAGAGCGTTCGTCCCAGCGGAGAGCTTGTCTCTTCTGTCCAGTGAAAAGTAGGTCTCCACTTGAGCTGATCTGTTTGAAGCGAAGAGATCGATCTGTGGATGACCGAACCGTCTGAACATCCGTCTCGTCACTATCGGATTGATGAACCATTCGCTGGTCTCCTTCCCTCGGGATAGGGCGTCCGCTCCGAGATTCGCAATCCCTGGGAGATAGGCAGGAGTCAGAACCACTCCATGGTTTTTGCAAAACAAAAAGATCTCCATCGTCAACTTGTTTAAATGCGCCGAACGTGTTCCGCCTTCCTTGGAAAGGTGGGCTGTAGCAGTGATGTTGTCCAAATGAACCGTCACTCTCCTGTTCCTCAGATGACGTCTGAAGCTCTTGACTCCCCTGAACACCGCCAACAGTTCCAAATGGTTGATGTGGAGGTCCCTCTCCGCCGTAGACCATCTGCCGCTGGCCGACCTGTCGTCCAGAGTCGCTCCCCACCCTGAATTGGAAGCATCTGTAGTCATTGACAGCTGCGGAGTGTAAGACCTCAGGTCCATCCCGTCTGTCGGAGGGCGTGTCCACCATCTGATTGAAAGCCTGGATTCGTTGTCCAGAATCAGCTCGCCGGATCTCAAGGCCTGTATCACCGCCATCTGAAGGGGTCGCAGTAGTAACCTCCCGAGCTGTACTGCCCGTCGAGCAAAGACGGCCTTGCCTAGGAATTTCTGAGCAAGAGCCAGAGAAGGATTTGATAGAAGGGTGCGTCCTAGCCGCTTGAAATCGTCCAGTTTTTCCTGAGGCAGGAAAACTCGTAACTCCTTCGAGTTCCATAGCAGACCGAGGTACTCGAACAATTGTCTGGGTTCCAGATGACATTTCTTGGGATTTCTCTGGAATCCGGCTCTCCTCAGAATGTCCAAGACGAACGCTGTGTGACGAGTGAGTTCTGCCTTGTTGCGACCTAAGACTAGAAAATCGTCCAAGTAAACGATTACTCTGACTCCGTTTGCCCTGCACAGAGTCACCAACGGCCAAGTAAGACGTGTGAAGGTCCGTGGCGCTGAGCTGAGACCAAAAGGAAGACGTCTGAACTGGAACCTGTTTCCTCTCCACCAGAAACGAAGGAACCGTCGATGTTCTGACGCGATAGGGACGTGCAGATAGGCGTCCTTCAAGTCGATCGTCGCCGCCCAGTCTCCCCTGCGCAGAGTCTGTGAGACGTCCTTCAAAGATGCCATTCACTTTTTGATGTATAGATTCAGGCCGCTCAAATTGATAACCGGCCTGAGTCCCCCATCTTTCTTGCTCACCAGGAACAGGTTTGAGTAAAAGCCCTTGTGAGAGTCCTTGACCTTCTCTATGGCTCCTTTCCTCAGTAGGGAGTCCACTTCCTTCTGTAGGACCACTTGCTTTTCCGTGCTCATGGGAAGAACTGGTGGAGGATCTGGAGAGGACACCGGAGGCCTCGACTCGAACTCGAGTTTGTGCCCCCTGACTGCTTCCCTGACAAAGGCATCCCTGGCGAACGTGTCCCACCAATGCCTGCTGGTCTCCAAACGGCCCAGGAAGTCAGGATCGCCTGGAGAAAGAGGGTCGTGTACCCCGTCCGCCTCTGCTGCCTCTGGCCCCTCGGTTGCCGCGGCCACCGCGGCTGGACGTCCGAAAGGGCTGCTGACCATGCCGAGAGCTTTGCGTCTGCTGTTGACCCTGGCCAGGATGAGGTCTTCTGACTGGAGAACGGCTGCGTTCCCTTCTAGCCGGTCTGGCTGATCTGGAGCTACTCCTGAGGGCTGCCATCAAAAGGTCTTGTTGCCTCCTTGAGCTGCTGGCCTGAATCGCTGGTTGCAGGGAATTGGCTAGAAGGGAGTCGAACCCCAGAGGAGTCGCCCTAATCTGTTGAGCCAGGACCTGGTCATTTGTAGTTGAAGCCAAAGCCGCTCGTCTCTGGTTGGCTATGTCATTGAACTTGGAAGCTATGATACGCAGAGCATGACCCAGAGGGTGGGTGGATGCCTGAGTGACTTCTCTATGAGCTTGAAGCAGTCTGTCCTTCACTGGTCCCTCTTCCAGTTCATTGGTTGCAGATATAAGGTGATTTGCCGCACCCTCCAAATCATCCAGGCCTGTAGTTAAGGCATGTGCAATGACGCCCATGTCTCTCTGCCTTCGTCTGAGTAAGCCATCCGCCGCCTGGAACCTCGTGGACGTAGGGATCTCCATCGGTGCCTCCGAGTCAATGAAAGGCTTAGCCGCAGGATCACTAGCATAGATCTTCTCTACGATGTCTGATTTGATCTGAGCGTCCATTGTCCGTCCGCCTCTCACTTGTCGCCACAATGACAGCTGTCTGCTAGACGGTGTAACCATCACCTTCTGTCGTGGTAGTGCCGAACCTAGACCGGTCAAACTGTACCCGTCTAGGCCCTCGATCCCCTGGAAAGGGTTATATTCTTCCTCAACGGTCGTCTGGTCCGCTCCATCGTCAATAGGGTCGTCCTCTCTCCAATGAACGTCTGCCTGAATGTCTTCATCCTCCAGGACGTGTGCCCTGACAGCCACCGGTTGCCCCACTGGAAGGGAATCCCCTCCAGTGTGCAAAGCTGAAGGAGCCATAGCATGCCCCTCAGCAAACAGTATAGGATTTGTTATGTTGGCATCCCGAGGGACGCCTACCGGAGGACTCTGAGCCCCATGGGACCCAGATCCAAGAGCCGTAACGTGGTTAGGCTCAGGCAGCAGTGCCATCATCTATCTCATGGAATCTTTCATCAGAGCCTTCATTTCTCTCCTCATCTCGTCTCTCCAGTCCTCAGGAGGAGTAGAAGAAGAGGGTGCCGGCATGGCGACCCTGAACTGCGGATGCAGTTGACTCGGCGGCTGCTGCTGCTGCTGCTGCTGCTGCTGCTGCTGTTGTACAGGCAAGCTAACCACCCTCACAGGAGTGGGAGGAAGAGGTAAAATCGGTCCTTTCTCAAACATAGTTGAATCAAAGATAGCACCCTCCAGTTGAGTCAGATCGTCTGGACGCAGCACAGTGGTCTGAGCACCCATAGATGACCCATGGCACTGAGGTAAAGCATTCTGGGCACCCATAGGTGTCCCAGCGCGCTTGAGATCACTAAGAGTGATCGTGGCAGCTGGCTTCTTCTTCTTCTCCTTCTTTTCCTTCTTCTCCTTCTTCTCCATCTTCTCCTTTTCCTTCTTCTCCTTTTCCATCTTCTCCATCTTCTTCCTGTCCCCCTGAGAGCCAGGGGTCCAGGATTGAACCCGAGCAGCAGCACAGGGAATCTGTACTACCACAGAGGGTATCCTAGGAGCCGAAGGAGCAGTAGGGGCTCCTGTAGTAGATCTCTCAGTAGAACGGCTCCTCGTCTCTTCAATGCGTTTGCTGCTCATAATCAAGCTTAGTATAATCAAGCTTAGTAGAAACAGTGTTTGTAAAACAGTAGGATTTGTTAAAATCGAACAGCAAGATATCTTTTCTAGAAAGAGAATAAAAATTTCTCGAGCTGGAAATTGACGAAGTGTTATGTGTTGGGGCTGTGTCTTATATACACAAATTCTGGGCTCTTTTATCACGTGACAGGCCTCGAAAATTGCACCAATCAGAGGCCTTCTTTAAGAGCCAATCACGAGCCAGCTAGCCAAAGTTAATGAGCAAAACGAAATTCATGACTTTCTTAGAAAAATTTGCATGTCACCTCAAAAATTTGCATGTGAACCCTAGTGGGCGTGGCCAATTATAGACATTTTTTGGCCTGTTATTTCGTTTTCAGATATCATTCCTATTGGCTTAGAGGCTCATTAGTATTCACTACTTATTATCCAATAAGCTCGACTTGAGTTGGAAACCCATTTATGTCGCTACCATTGAAGGCACAGCACCTTTCATTAAAACCAGAAATACGTGTACGATGTATCTCTGATTTAACTAGATTATTTCCATGGACATAGAGTGGTGGAGATGAAATACTAATTTGGTATCGGCCTCCTCACTCACGCTGAGATCGCCATATATCAACAGTTTGACAGGTGACAGAACCTGCCACTGCAGAGAACCTGTAGCATTAATTATAGAATAAAGCCCGAAGAGCTCTACATTCTTAGCTGTGGAAAAGGTCGAGGCCGAAGGCCGAGGCCTTTTCCACAGCTGAGAATGTACAGGTCCGAGGGTTTAACTGGCTTAAAACACATCCGACCATAATGAGGATCTCTCATAATCAACAGCTCGGTCACACCTGACTGATTATAGCACCGTAGGCCTACCATGATAATTGATTTGTACTTGATCAACAATAACTCTCCATTCCCGACTTAGAATATAGTGGTCGGACAAAGAAAATAATGTAGTGGTGTGTTTTAATTCGTTTTCTATCGAGACACACGAAATGTCCAGTGAGAAGTAATGCATATTTATAACTCTTCACAAAATGAATTACATTGAATGCAGCTGAACGTTGGGTCTTGTTTGCTTAGAGCCAGTAGTCGCAAACGTAAAACCGTTATCAGCCTCAGTAGGATGTTCGTGTTCCACGTCTTTGGCGGATGGTGAATGATAATCAGACAATCAGTTTCTCTGTACAATATGTGCTGTACCATCAAATGTGCTTGGAGGGTTAACAAGAGTGTGGAGGAAGAACATGGTATCAACCAAAGTGGCATCAACAGAAATAGGATCGTTGCTATCAGTAGTTTGCTCTGGTCTGTGTGATAACTTCGACTTGTATGTTTTGTTCATATGGCGGTACTACTCTTTCAAAGAAGGAGAAGTATTAGTTGTAATGAAAAACACACGCGACCTTTCAAGGCAAATGTGATCTAATGCGACATATTGTCACAATGAAAATAACGTCATCTGCATTAGATTGTGCTTGGGCGGGGGCCCTAGAGTAGTGGTTACCCTGCAAACACAAAACATTTGTATAACATGACGTTGGGCCGACGTTGTACAAATGTTATACGAATGTTTTGTGTTTGCTGGGTAGCACCGCTGCCTTTCACGCCAGAGTTCGGGGTTCGGTTCCCGGTCTCGGCGGTTTTAAAGAAACAAAAATGTTTCTTCCCCATCCACGTGTAAAACTCAGTATTGTGGGGAGCCGCCGTGACCGAGAGGTAGCGTGCTCGACCTCAGACCGCCAGGGCTCGAATTTCGAATCCTGTGTCTAGAGGACAGTGGCATCTCATTCATCTCACCATCCTCAGAAGGTTCTCCTGGCCCAGTTTAGCCTATAGCCTAAAGCCCGATTCATTTCATTTCATTTACATTGTGCTTGTCTTCTGACTTTGTCTGCCGCTGTTCTACCTCCTGTATATAGTTCGTCTGCAGTTATTGGATCGGGTAATTAAAACGATTTATCGGTGAATATTAACGATCGCAAGTAGAATGCTGTCTCGTTAATAGCATGTTCATCAAAGTTTGCTTTTCGGATAGCGGATTCTTCACTAATAGGACAATGGTAGATAACAGTGCCTCATGTGTTAGGCACTCCACTCCACTAAACAACCTGTATCTTCGATCGTTCACTACGCAGTGGTTAAAGCTGCCTGCTTGGAAAGTCGGTGATCACGGGTTCGTCCTCCGCTCTGGTATTTATGTTTCAAAGAGACAAAAGTTTACTCCCTTCTCACTCGTAAAGATTCAATATTGTTGGAGCTTTCGCGACCGAGAGGTAGCGTGATCTGTCTCAGGCCGCAAGGTAGGTTGAATCCTCTGTCTGGAGGGCAGTGCCATCTCATTCTACGCACCATCCTCAGACGATTCTCCTGGCCCAGTTTAGTCCATAATGTGCACAAAGGTGGCCTAAACACCATTCATTCATTCATTCATTCATTCATTCATTCATTCATTCATTCATACATTCATTCATTCATTCATTCATTCATTCATTCATTCATTCATTCATTCATTCATTTATTTATTCGATCACTACATACGCATTTTATTCAAATCACGAGAAAATGCGGTTTGCAATTTTAACGTAGATTTAGATTACTGAGAAAACTTCCCAATAGGTGGATCCCTTGAACCTTCTTGACGTTTCAACACAATAAACACCCTTAGCTCTGGGACTACGCGAGAAAATGATCAATTCAAAAATACTGTTATCAAAACTAAACTGTCTGCCAAAAAAACTGTGTTTGCAAATTCAACATATCACCTAATGGGATATTGAAATATATGTGTTCGCCTTAAATCACCAGGAAAACGTGCCTACATGTAAGTAAGAGAAAACAACACATTGGTATTTACTTTGCGCAATATTGTTTATTTGTATTTTCTTTCTGTTTTGAATGTTTAAATTTTTTTCATTAATCCATTTGATGTCGTAGAATAAGATTTGTATCCCCAACATATCTTGCAGATGTTTGTCTTAGTACAAAACTCCGCAATAGCTTAACGGTGTGCAGGCCTAATTATACACTCAACGTATTGAAGGCATAACCTTTTGTTTCCTAATGTCATACATTATATATAAATGCTACAATGAATACACGTATACGTATGTCATAATATTAGACCAACAAGAAAATGGTTATATCCTATCTGTTTTATAGAATGTAGCCACAACCATAATGTCAAGGGCCCGGA
The DNA here is from genome assembly GCA_964017125.1 of Flabesymbios commensalis. Classification (NCBI taxonomy): domain Eukaryota; kingdom Metazoa; phylum Annelida; class Polychaeta; order Terebellida; family Flabelligeridae; genus Flabesymbios; species Flabesymbios commensalis. The sequence continues at coordinate 58,853,689 of OZ024913.1, forward strand.
AAACATGAAACGCGAATCCCAATGTTGACTTAATGTTGGACCAGCGTCTACGACGCTGGCCCAACATTAAGTCAACATTGGGAGGACACGAGACGCTGGTCCAATGTTGACTTAATGTTGAACCAGCGTCTACGACGCTGGCCCAACATTAAGTCAACATTGGACCAGCGTCTCGTGTTTGCTGCTTGAAGGTGTCCTCCTCAGTCATTCTTTTAGACCATCCACCCCGTTTTATATCTGCGTGTACAGGTACTTTACTTTCCTATCGCGTGTGGCTTATTGATCATTAAAGAACGTGGTGTGAAGGGACATCTGCTCGCTCATTTATCTGCAGGCATTGCATGCACATCACAAGACACGTCTAGCTCAACAGATTCGAAAACATGAATGTGGTTTAAAACGTGGCTTATATTTCGAGTGTTTGGTCAAATTCAATCAGATTTGTGTGAAGTCAGTTCAGCAAATACATCATGACATTTTGAAAATAAAGCTTTTGAAACACCTTAACAATATATATATTTATAAGTACAAAGCATGAGATTTCAACACGACAGAATAACACTATTCAATTGTTTATGCGTAGTGAAATAATATAAAAACAGTAGATTACAATAATGAAATACAAATTGCGAAATTATTGCATGACACAAGCGGATGAAGAGGGGCATGGCGTGGGAACTTAACTGGTCATGATGGACATTATTTGTCAAAAATGTTTTTTAATCTCCGATTGCAGTATAGCATTATCCTCAACGTAATTATGTTCAAGCACCAATTTAACTGTCTGAGTTGTGGGTGTTAAAGATGTGTGGAGAACGGATACAAATATCAAGGGAATGATCATAGAAAAAATAATGCTTTGAAAATAAAGCTTTTGAAACACCTTAACAATATATATTTAGCAAGAAATATAACAAACATAATTATTTTCTAATAGGTATTATTGTCTGAAATAACACAACTTGAACATTAATCCTTGGTATAAATATATTCAGTGAGTAATTAAAACAACAATCCAAAATAGTGATCTAAGATTACTTTTGGAAAGAATGGCCTTTCAGTACGCATATTGTAAAAATCACAGCAAGAGTAGATTAAGAAGAGGCCAGCATAGTGCACCTATCAGCACATGCTCAACACACACAAGACGGTCTGCCTGTTAGCTGGATGTTGGGCCCGCGTCGCAAACGGTGATCCAACATTCAGCCAACATATATATACTGAACGTTTCATGCATGCTTGCAGGGATGTTCATTTGGCAAATAAGGAAGGCCCACTATGTGTTGTAACAATATTGTACTACCGTCGGGGACGTTGATGTGACCTTGAGCCAACCTATGAACACCTCGGTTCTTGCTTGCTGTAAAGTAAGGAACTCCATGTGGTGTCAGGGTCTTGTAATTCCTGGCAGATCTGTCGGGCATTTTTTATCCTGGATGATTTTAAAAAGACACTGTAGATATATATACTATACACTGAAAGCATGCATATGCTACTATAGGTGTAGTAGAATGTAAAGATTATAAAGGCATGTTACGAGCTTATAAATTTGTGTGTCACGATGCGTATGTTTAAAACCGTGATTCTCGTCTGTCAATTACATGTGGTTTGTCTTACTGGTTCATCTTAAAGTAAGAGAAGTACATCACTGATGAATCCTTTGCCTGCTGATCACGACTATTGTCGTTCTTAACCTGTTTTATTAGTCACTCAAACCACTGTGATTGTGAATGAAATGCGTGTCTAAACATCAGGATTTGCAAATGTTTTAGTGCAAGAGCATCAGTGAAAAAAACACAGGAACCTGGAATAAAATTACAGAAAGCTGATTTTTTCAGGAATGATACCTGGACATCTCCCCAGACGAATTCCGAAGAGGCCCCAAAAATCCCCCTTGTGCATTTTTTTTAATTCAAGATGGCCGCCACCATGTAACGCCATTTTCGGGAAACAGGGGTATACCCTAATTCTTAAACTTTGTAGTTAGAAAAAAAAAATTTTAGTGTCTCTACTTATGTTTTAAGGCACAAAGATTTGATCAAGATGATCAGAAATGATATCTTGGAATCTAGCACTCATTTAGATCACCATTATTTTATTATATTGAATTTATCAACATAAATCCCACATAGTGGTTAATTCAAAAAAAACACCAGGTAACACCATTTTTTTTAAAAGGGTATACCCCAATTCCTCACAATGATTTTTGTGTCTCTACCTATGTTTTAAAGTACAAGGAGATTATCCAGATGATCAGAAATAATATCAGTACTTTTCTTAATACCACAAATTCAAGATGGCCGCCATAATATTCTGTTAAGCGATTTCTTAAAAAACCCGAAAATATGCGATAATTATCTCGTTGTTGTATTTTTTTGCCGAACCCATGGAGACTAGAACTTATTTAGATGACCATATTTTATTATATTGAGTTTATCGACAGGAATCCCACATGGTAGTTAATTCTACCATGGTGGGTGACGCTCTGGAGTGTTTTTGAACTGCTTTCCCACTAGAAATGTAGATTGGGATTTGTCAGGTTAACAAATTAATCTCCGGTAAATAATGAAATTATTGCGTTTCAATCATCCGAGCTGCCATAGTTTCTACATGTTCGGCCACTACAAAAGGAGCACATCGTTGTACAATATAGTCTACATTTGTGAGATCCCCCCCCCCCCTCCCTTTGAACAAGCCACTCTGCATCCGCAACTCACTCTTTCTAGATCTCTTTCTGGAGCGACTGCTCTTTCAGTTTCCGTTGGTGACAAACGACCATGAGATAAAATCCGTTCCCAGACTGTAGATTCCACACCCTCCTGTACAGCAAAATATGCTCTGTATCATAATGGAGTTTAAACACGAGGCATTTATCCAATGCTGTTTTAATATTGGCTGACCGTCTTCGACGCTGGCCCAATAATTAAACAGAATTGGATTAATGCCCCGTGTTGGCTGGGGCAGTAGGTGACGTTGAAGGGAGGCTTTCTAGCAAAAATCAATTACAAGATAAGGACTTGCGCCTCACACGTTACATGTACATGACTTCTTTGATAATCGTCCTGTAACAATACTCTTTTAAATACTTACTTTTGTCCATGATCTGCGAATGTCAATATGTTTAATATCATGAAATATATTATTTAAATATCAAAATATTACATTTCGAATATTAGGATATTATATTTCGTAATGAAGTTATGGCATTGTATGGTGTTGTAATGAAATGATTTTACATCAGAATATGACATTAAATTAATTTATGGCACAGTTTATCGTCAAGATATGATCTTTTTATGTCACGATAATATGGGGACAAGACACATTAACGTCATGATATGTAATGTCCAAATATTGCTCTTTATTATAGTAAAATGACGTTATGATGTCTGGATACAGCTTTATAACTGCAGGATATGGTGGTTAAGCATCACGGTATGGTATTAAAGTGACAGGATCTTCTAGTGTATTGTCACGATATTATTATAATATCATGATATAGCATATTAACATCACAATATGTAAGAGGTGAAAGTAAGAGAGGGCAAGGCCACATGCTGTTCAAAGAGCATGTGTCTTAAGCCTATCTTACTTTCCATTTTATTGAATCTTCCGAAGTGCTTTTGTTGTTGGCAGTTTTGGAGTACCGGTATTTGAGCAATGTAGAGGCCTTTACTGAATTATATTGCGATATATATGTTGAACTGACATGTGCCATCTTGATATTGGAATGTTCTATGTCGATTCTGTATTACCATATGGTAACGTGCGTCTCTCAATATAATGTTATTGAAATGTTATACCTTGACGTGACAATATAATATCCTGACATTAAAATGCCATATCCAGACTTTAAAGTGACATATCCTGACATTATATGGTCACATTAAAATATTGTAGTTTCATATTCAGTCATTATAATGTCACAGTAGAATTACGCCAAGCCCGCCATATCTTGATTTGATAATGTCATCTGATATCATAAAAAATGAAATATCTTGACATTCAAATCTTATTGTGTGATATAAAAGGACAACATTTGGACATTATTATACCATCTCATGACGTTAAAGTGTCATATTCTGATAAATTACAATCCAATATCCTGACTTCGAACTGTTTTTTATGTTTTTCCCATTTTAATGTCATAATCCGACAAGTCTATTATACAATATTCGATATTAATTAGCATGTTTGTCTTTATAATGACACATCATCACATTACAATGCTATATTGTGACCTCAATGTGTCATTTCATCAATGTATAAAGTCATATCATAATATTCAAGTACCATATCCTAATATTCGAATGTCATATCCTGACATTAAAATGTCATAGTGATGTTAAAATGATATATCACGAAATTGTAATGCATTTTCGTGATATGATGCCATATCTTTTCATTTTGATACAGCAACGTGATGTTTAGCCAATATATACTGCCTTTATAAAGCTGTATTGAGCCATCATAACGTGATTTTGCTATATTAAACACTAATGTTTGGACATTATATTACATATCATGATATTAAAGTGTCATATCCTGATATCATATGCATATATCCTGACATAAAACTGTCACATCCTCTAATTTGATGTCATATTCTGATATTTCAATGTAATATCACATTGCAATATCATACAATGTCATATATTTATTACGTAATACACTAATATTCAAATAAAATATCTGAATATTATAATTTATAATCCAAGGTATGTATTATCATTTTCAGGAAATTGACCAAATTACGTAGGCCTATAGATGGCCAAACTCATCTATAGATGGCCAGTAAAATGATGTGATTTAAAACATTTTCTTATTTAGTAGTACATGTAAATAACAGTCTCGTGGGACACGTGTTCTAGCTGGTGTAATATTGTACTTAGCTCTGATATTATGTACATTCACACAAAATAAGCTAATATTCATAGCCTAGAATAATCACAACTAATACTTAACCAAAATCGAAAAACATTTTCTATAGGCCTACTATATAAAATATCTACATTGGAATTAGTCGCTGGGTTTGAAACTGGAATTGCTTACACTATCTCAAGCTTCAAATGAATGAAAAATACCCTTATATTTAAAAATGAGACATGGTAGGCTTTTTAATCAATGATTTCTGACATATGATATTTTGTAAATTTGATAATCTATATCTATATTCCCATATGAAAAAGCAGTTGGACATCGCTTAATCGTGGCACCTGCGCTAAAAGAGCTAACCAATATGGCAGCCATGTTGGATTTTGTGTTGATGAGCACATTCTATTAAAAAAATTGGTGATGGAAATATATTCTAGATTCCATGGCTCTGAAACAAAAGTTTAAACAACATGATGATTATGGTATGATGATTAAGTGATTTTATGAGGGGGGGAACGCTTGACATAATGGTCGCCATCTTGGATTTGTGGAGATAAGAAAAGGAATGATATCATTTCTGATCCTGTTGATGAGCTTTTTGTGCTTTAAGACATGTGTAGAGGCACCAAAATATTTTTTTTTAACTGCAAAGGTGAGAAAATCCTGGTTTTTTGGAAAAATGACGGTATATGGTGTTACATAACATTAAACTATGTGATTTATATTGATAAATTCAATATAATAAAATATTGGTGATCTAAATAAGTGTTAAACTCCATGCTTTTAGACAAAAAATACATTTTAGGCTCAACAACGAGAGAGTTACCTCATATTTTCGTTTTTTTAAGAGATCGCTCAACATACTCAGTATATCAATATGGCGGCCATCTTGGATTTTTGGTATTGAGAAAAGTACTGATATCATTTCGGATCGTCTGGATGAGCTCTTTGTGTCCTCAAACATAAGTAGAGACACCTAAATATTTTTTTCTAACTGCAAAAGTGAGGAATTATGGTAAACCCCTGTTTTTTTCGAAAATGGCGTTACATGGTGGCGGCCATCTTGAATTAAAAAAATGCACAAGGGGGATTTTTGGAGCCTCTTCGGAATTCGTCTCGGGAGATGTCCATGTATCATTCCTGAAAAAATCAGCTTTCTGCAATTTTATTCCAGTTTCAACCCTATTTGGTTCTCAAATTAAACAAATATGTGTAATTTTCAACCACATGATGTTGTGGGTCGCCATAGCGACACACAACCTCAAGAGGGTGAGAATTTAGCAGGATAGGGGTTAAACTGTATATTTTGTTTCAATAATATATACAGATGCATATTTGTGTACTATTTACAGTTCCGGCTTGTTCACAAATACATGTCCAAGGCCATCAAGGTCATATCAATACATGCAGGAAACCAACAATTCTGTCATCCAAAAGCAAGATTCTCCATCACAGATTGTGGACAAATTCATCAAGTGTACCTTTAATTTAACAGGCGTTCATTTTTATCTGGAAAGAGGTTCAGATAGATACAAAATGTAGTTGCTTATGTTACATACAAATAAACGTAAAATTATTTAAATGGATAGATTTAATAGAAAATATCAATCCACACTGCATGGAAATATTGATGAAAAAGGAACAGCTCAGAGGCATATGTTGGATAATAAATAGATAACTTCGACTTCGTAAATAATAATAAAAAACGTTTTTTTATCTGGACATCATATATCGCATACATAATAGTATATAACAGAAGGCGAGCACCCTTATATTTCCTCTAAATATGTATACATTTTAAATTTAAGTGCAAGTTCAGTATTTTGTTTTCAGAATGTGATTAAGCTGTACATACGAGCCCATACAGTTATTTGCAATACTCATGGCCAACGGCCAATTAGATACCGTGGTATTTGTAATTATTCACAGGCGATGATAGTCTCATTGATAGTGTATAGTGATGTGAAGATGGTAGAAGAAAGAGAGATTATAATGACTCGGCGGCTTAAGTAGATACTCGTCCCAAGGTCTCGAAAGCTTTTTCTGGCAGGCCTTTTATCTTCCCGATGTCTGCATTGTGTCGACTGTGATTATATTGTGGGACATAATAATGCTTTTAACGATTACCGGGCGGAGCAATTAATTAAAATTGTCATTGGTCGTGAATTCCATGTGAGAGCTTAAATATTTCATTAATATTGGGAACATATGCATGATTGTGATATCCCATCATAGATGTTCAGCCTATGTTAGTTTACCTATTGGGCCAGCGTCTACAAAGCTGGCCCAATAGGCAAACCCACATAGGCTGATTAACGCTCCATGTTTTCTGTAATCTCTATAATTATCTGTAATGAATACCCTGATCGTGTGTGAGCAGCCCAACAAAATCCCAGCTTCATAAGGTGTAAATGTGGAATATTTAAATAAACAGAAACGAGAATTTAGGGCATTAGCGCAGTATAATGATACATTTACAACCTTTAAAACTCCCAAAGCACGAATCCAGATATTGTCAGGCTGCATGGTCATAGCAGGGTAGTGTCGAAACTACCATAGGCCTATAGTCCCCGATTGTCCTTCACATAGCAAACCCGACGCAAAATGTTTTTAAATGAGATAAAGACTTGTTCTCAGAACAACAAAACATGAATTCCACGTGGAAACCACAAAAATGTAAAAAAAAATATATTTTATTTAGCTCTTTACTACTATGTTGCATGGATAACATATCAAAGTAAGTAGTTCTACAAAAAATAATAATGTAGGATTTATTTAACATCAAAAATATTCACCGTATATATACGACACGAACGGCTATAACACGTGCTTCTAGCAGTGGTCTTTTGTCTTCTCCTCTAGCAAAAATTTAAACGACTATTGTCAGCAAAACTATATTTTGTTACAGTATATATACATATAATCACAATGTATTAGCTATTTTACCTTTTTTTTATCTGTTTTAGAAGTCTAATGACAAAACATTGTGGCAATGTCCAAAACTTTATTGATTTACATTGAAAATACATAATAATTGTTTTTCTCCTTCCATGGGTCAATTCAAAAGTAAAAATATTTTACTTTTGAACGTACGGTGCCTTTATCCGCTAGAATTACGTTACGTGATCACATTTTTATAGTGTAAAGACTCATGTTACGTGATCACGCATTTTTGGTATGGGAAGCTACACACCTTGTTGGGAATATTTTGAAGAAATGCTAGTATCCAGCGCTAAAAGCGTCCCAATACACTAAATAAAATTGAAAATAAAAATTCACATAGACCAAAATATTTGCACTTTCACTTAAAATATGTGAGATGAAAATAAATAGCCAGTGATCACGTAACGAGTATTACTGTGCTATAAACAACATATGTAATTATAACTTATTATCATGTTGAATACCAATAGTGCTCATTTATTGGGTTATTTATTGATATATCCATATATATTCGATAAAAAAACATCTATTACTTACGTTTTCAAGGTGATGGACATTCAATTATGATGTGATCACGTAACTGTGATCACGTAACGGTTTTGTTTTCAATTAATTTTCTCCTACATAATAAAAAGAAACATTGTGATATAAACCAAAGGCTTACGGAAACGAATAACGTAGCAATTATTAAAATACATCGAGTGGTTAGGTTGATAATTCATTTTGACACTAAAAGGAAACTTCACAATTAGAGTGATCACAAAAGAAAGATTTGATAGGATTTTTTTAATTACCACAAAATGTTCGATTTAATTAAAATCAGGTCTATTCACCCTTTAACTAGATATAATGACTTTAGTTTAAAAAAAATCGATAACGTAACGCTCATATTCATTATTCCATTGCAAGTTTTTTTTATTTTTATTTCTTTGGTCTTTAAGTGATCACGTAACGACGTATTTCAATTTTGTTCTCGTTACAATGTAAAGATGCATGGTGTCACATTGATTATACAAACCTCCAACATAGCGCCCAAGTTTTTTTTCCGAAAAAAACCACATATAATATTAACAGAAACACAATGAGAGCAGAAATATTGAAACGCACAAAACCTTAAAAAAAACATGTCCATTTGGCGTGATCACGTAACAGTACTTTTGCATGGCTATATTAAATACATAAACGGGATTGCGTATAAATATTTATAGCCCGATCGCTGCGTACACATGGCAACTCAGAAGAATAGAGACGACAAAATAACAGAATGGTTAAAAGCTATGAACTATTTGAGAAAAAACAAAACGAAAAAAGCAAAAAATGTGATCACGTAACGGTGGAATTCATGATAATCGTTATGCTGATAATGCTACGAAGCTAGCGTACACCCATTAGTACAGCAGCAGAGGGACCAAATTTTCGAGATACCTAAACCGGCGGTACAACATTTGTCCACATGTCTAGAATTGTTCTCAAGGATCTCTAGATACAGAATCTGGTTGATGACATTGCCGGAAATAGGGGCGGGCTGAGAATTTGACACTTTCGTACACCTACCCAATTTTTAGAGAAAATATTCACTTAAATATGATTTTCGCGTCATTCTCACTCTATCACAATGTTGGGCCAGTTAAATCAAATATTTTTTTATTTAGTTTCTTCTATCCATCAGGTCATATATCTGTGGAGATTAAATAGTAAAAAAAAAATATAATTTTGCAGTAGCATCCCACCTCGAAGAGCTATTTTGGATATTGTAGATATGTCGCAAAATGCAATTTTTCAAAATTGTCAATTTTTTCCATTTTTTTTGCATACAGGTTCGTTTATGCACAAATTTCTCCACGAGCGGTACCATTTGGTTCACCGGTACCACTTGGTTCACATTCATCCCTTAAGTCAGAATTGAGTTACCAATACTTGATTTTTAGTAATTGATCATTAGGATCAATTTTAAAATGGCCACCGTAAAATCCATGATTTCTCCTGAAAAGTATTATCAAACTTGGTTTTCTTAAATTTCACATCACAATCACAGTTTTGGTATGTAATCCTACATTTTAATGCTCGCCTAAATATTTACAAAAGCTGTAATGTGATATTTATTACCGAATCCAAGATGGCCGCCAGAAAATGGTGAAGAAAATGTTCAAAATATCATTTTTATGCAAATAGTTTATGAGCACAGGCTCTAATGGTGTACGATAACCTCCATGAGCGGTATCATTTCATTGAGAGACACGTACCCATGAACAAAAATCAGGTTATTAATGCCTGATGTGTTGAATAATTAATAATTATGGCCTATTTCAAAATAGTCGCTGTGAAATCAATTACCGGTAATTCTCGTAAAATGCATTATTGTACATGTTTGTCACACAGTTTTCTCACAGACATGATTTAAGTGTCTAATCTTACATTTTAATCTTCACCATGTCCAATAAAAGTATAATAACATCGGGAAAAAGTAGAAAAATACTAAAAAATTCAAGATGGCCGCCGCAACATTGTCAAAATGTCGCACCATTTTACAAATGCTTTATGAGCACACGCTCTATTCTATATCTGTATGAAAACCTTCATGAGCGTTATTATTTATTTCCGAGACGTCCTATGAGTCAAGATCACGTTATTAATGCTCGATTTGTTAAGTAACTAGTAATTACAGCCGATTACAACATGGCCGCGATGAAATCAATGAATACTCTTAAAATGCTTTATTGAATATGTTGTGCATAATATAAAAGTCATCTCACAAACACGGTCTTGGTATTTAATTTTGCATTTTAATTTTCAGTGAATCCACTAAAAGTTATGTTAAGTGCTTTGAGATCTAAGATGGCAGCAGTGAAAATATGCGTTTGTTCAGCTTTGGCCCCGGTGACCCAAAGCCTTGTCTCCTAAAAAAATGAACATTCAGTTTCCTTTAATTATTATAATTGTTAAACATGTACTACGCAATATTCATTATAGAAACACTGTTTTGGTGTTTACTCCAGAGATCACAGCCATCTTAAAAGTTATCTCATCCATTACAAGGGTGATCTTGGCCACAGTAACAAACTGGTGTCACCCAGTGAAAAAGTTATCTAAGCCACTGAAAAAATGATCACAACCACTTTAAAAGTTATCTAAACCACTACAAAAGTGATTTTGACCACAGAAGAAGTAATTACAGCCACTTTAAAGGTTATCTCAGCAACTACAAAAGCGATCACACCCACTTTGAAAATGTTCTAAGCCACTCCAAAAGTGATCTTGATGACTAAATAGGTGATCACAGCCACTTTAAAAGTTATCTTAGCCACTGCAAAGGTGATCTTGGCCATTAACGAACTGGTGTCAGCCACTGAAAAAGTTATCTAAGCCATTACAAAGTGATCTTGACCACTGAAGAAATGTTCTCAGCCACTTTAAAAATTATTTAAACCACTACAAAAGTGATCTTGACCACCAAAGAAGTAATTACAACCACTTTAAAAGTTATCTCAGACACTACAGCAGTTATCTCAGTCACTACAAAAATGATCTTGGCCACTAGAAAAGCGATCACACACACTTTGAAAAGCCACTACAAAAGTGATCTTGACGACTAAATAAGTGATCACATCCACTTTAAAACTTATCTCAGCCACTACACGAGTTATCATGACCACTGAAGAAGTGATCATAGCCACTTTAAAAATTGTGTTAGCCACAACAAAAGTGATTTTAGTCACTAACAAACTGGTGTCAGCCACTGAAAAAGTGATCTAAGCCATTACAGAGTAATCTTAGCCACCGAAAAAGTGATCACAGCCACTTGAAAAAATTATCTAGACCGCTACAAAAGTGATCTCAGCCATGACCAAAGTGATTTTGACCATCCAACAAGTGATTACAACCATTTCAAAAGTAATCTCAGCCACTACAAAAGTGATCTTGGACACTGCAGAAGTGATAAATTCACCTTTAAAAATTATCTCAGCCACTACAAAAGTGATCTTGGCCACAAAAGAAGCGATCACACACACTTTGAAAATGATCTAAGCCACTACAAAAGTGATCTTGACGACTAAATAAGTGATCACATCCACTTTAAAAGTTATCTCAGCCACTACACAAGTTATCATGACCACTGAAGAAGTGATCATAGCTACTTTAAAAGTTATGTCAGCCACTACAAAGATGACTTTGGTCGCTAACAAACGGGTGTCAGGCACTGAAAAAATTATCTAAGCCATTACAGAGTGATCTTTGCCACTAAAGAAGTGATCACAGCTACTTTAAAATTATTTAAACCACTAAAAAAGTGATCTTGACCACTGAAGAAGTGATTACAACCATTCTAAAAGTTATCTCAGCCACTACAAAAGTGACCACTGACCACTGAAGAAGAGATCACAGCCACTTTGCAAATTTTGTCAGGCACTACAAGGTGATCTTGGCCACTGCATAAGTGACCACAGCCACTTTAAAACTTATCTAAACCACTACAAAAGTGATCTTGACCACTGGTAAAGTGTTTACAACCATTATAAAGTTATCTCAGTCAATACAAAAGTGATCTTTGCCACCGAAGAAGTGATTTGAACCACTTTAAAATTTATCTCAGCCACTACAAAAGTGATCTTGAACACTGAAGAAGTGATCACAGCGATATTAAAAGTTATCTCAGCAGCTACATGGACCGTGACTACAATGAAGTATTATATAACTTTATTTTCACCGAGTTCCCATTCAAAACGGTTTCCGGTGACGTCACTGCGTTTCACAGAATTGGGCACAATCAGTCCCGTTGTCGCAGATGGTGACACTTGCCTAACGTCGCTACCATCTCTTATCTGTTCAGTATATATTAATATCTTCATTACACTGAAATATTTATATTTTTCATGTAGCTAGGTTTGTATTCACATACAATTATTGCTACAGTACATGTAATTCACCATGTCTGCAGCTCGATAATAAACAAGTCTAATTATTATATGTAATACGGGTCGTCTGTACGCTTCATTGTGAGGGGACCATCCAGGAAATACGAGACGCTGCCCGATATTGGATCAGTGTTGGGCCAGCGTCGAAGACGGTGAACCAACACTGATCCAACATTGGGTTAATGTCCTGTGTTTGCTGGGCAGGTAACTGACATAATTTTGTACACACAATAAATTACACAACATAATCTATACGACATTCATTATTAATTCAGAAATAACTAGTAAAATTTCCTAAACATGGAGGCCTACATGTTTCACACATAGATATCAGCAGAACCAGTTAAATATAATAATATGTATTTTAGTGTATGTTAGACTGTATACGCGGTTTAATAGAACCCTATATTGTCCGCGTGTGTGTTGTCCGCGTACGGATGTCCGCATATGAGGCGTTAGCGAACGACTTCGCTGAGCTTCCCCCTTTCTTTGTACTAGCAAAACAGGCAGGATGAACTCAGTTCCTTCCAAGAAGGGTAGGTTTTTGGTTGTATTTTTTGGGCGGGAAATCAAGCATGTTAAGTAGTTCATACAGTATTATATGCCCCGTTTAGCGTTTTATGGTCGTTTATCCAACGTCATTGCTAGGTAGTTCTACACTACTCTACAAAGCCAAGAGGCAGTATCTGGCTACTTGAAAAGCGTCGCAACGTGTACGCAGAAAAATGACCAGATTTGTACCGATTGTGTGACGTCGTTCCCAAATCACAATAATAATCTTGTTGAATTGTCGAAAAAAGTTAACAAAATTGTTAGTTAATACTGCCTATTTTAAAATGAGAAGTGAATCAGAGTCATCAATAAAATCGGTGAACATCCATTTTTGTAACTGTTTGGAAGATTGATTTTTATGTGATTTTATTTTGCCTATGTATTATCATTATTTTATTCCCTAAATTGAAAATAAGTTCAAAAGAACAGCAATAATTCCAGACAATAAAAACTCAACAGTTTGTTTAAGCTGTGTTGGATCGCAAATGGTCTGGTTATCCAATGGCCAAAGGTGTTTTCATCGCATGAAAAAATAGAACATTGCACCATCCCGCCCAATATTAGATTATCAGTACAATGGTATTGTTTATCTGCTGAATATATCTCTTTTCTGATCCACCAAAGACTGTTGCAAAAAATAATATAATATCATTATATAATATCATTATACTGCTTCACCAGTTGATAAAATAATATTTTTCATCGATGTATATAATATGAACAGATATATATATAATTGTATATATCCACTCGATGCATAACAAATTTATATCTTTAACATTCTTTATTTGTGAACAAAAACATTATTTAATACTTTGAAATAAAACAGTCGAAATTTAAGAATTCAATAGTTAGATAGAATTATAATAATTGTAGGCATATGTATGTATTTATTAATTATATAAAATAAAATATATTCATATAAATATTAATTATTTTGTGTCAATATAAAGCGCAAAACATATCAACGTGAATTAGCGAGCGAAGCCACTATTTGATTATAGACAAAATATGCCAGCTCGAAGGTGAGCGCGAAGGGTAACATCTGTTTGCGCGTGGAAAATTCAAGCAATTGAAGTCACTACAATCTGGCCTTGGAATAGGAAAAATCCGCTTCACATTTCGCGTTGGTGTGTAGACAGTCAGGCGACTGTCGCGTCTGTCATCGTGTCTCTCGTCGCGAGGATCATCGCGTTCGCGTTGGTGTGTTTTGCTCTTACCCCTTTAACCGCCGGTACCGCATATATTCGCGTTTTCACTTTTTATTATGCACATTATGTACCACCTTTTGAACATGTGACATCAACAGTAAGATTTAAAAAAAGTTCACCTCCATTTCGTCAAATCTGAATAATTTTCACTCACTTGAAGTTGTGGATCGCGTCAGCGAGACACAACTTCAAGTGGGTGAAAATTCAAATTGAATAATTTGGCGGTTGAAGGGTTAGTGCACTGATGGTGATTCTGGAGCCGTTTTACCCAGACCTTGAGACAGTTTGCTGGTGCTGGTATATCTGAGAAGATAGAACTGTCAACCACTTAGTGATAAACGGCTAGGGGAGCAAGATTGTTTTTTTTCGCTGGAAAACCGAGGAGATATAATGATAGGGAGCACAAACAAAGATACACAGTCTACTTTAGCCTATTTTACAAGTAGATTTTCAGCCAATATACATTGCTCTCACTGACGGTCCTGATTTATAAATAAACTAGACAGTCAGTCAGAGACTGCAAACCACTGCCGAAATTAGTGATCGTAATCCGCATCCTGGATACGGATTATAATCCGCTTTAGCCCACAAAATTATTCGATTGCTCCTTTGCTCGATACAGAACTGTGAAAAGTTGCATGCAAATCCGTAGAATCCGGATCCTAATTTGGATCATGTCCAAAATCTACGCGATCGTTTTTTGGCCCGCGACACACTTCTTGTAAAAAGGATAGAAAGGCACAGGTTCCTTCACAAATTTAGACGCCAACAAGCTGCAGACTTTATTACTAAGCGTGAAAGTGCAAAATACCCAAAGGTAAAACAAACAGCAAAACGGCAAATAACAAAGGTGTGATAAAGGCGGACAATAAGGTGTGCACGTTAAATCTGAAGAGCAACACACAAACAATGATAACTGAACATCAAGACAACAGACTGCTTGCCAACATCATAGAGTGAAATGTCCTCGATGAAGCCACTCAAAATGAATACCACATTTAAGAAATCAAAGTTCTTTGAAACAATCAATACAAATATGAAGTTGAATCAGACTATGTCAGAGCACAAATATCAATGAAAAAATAGAAAGTTAACACATTGTCTAGAAGGCCTTATATAGGCCTGTGTTATAGAACTGAAGATGAACTCCCTCCAGCTACAGAAATAATTTGCAAGGGTGTGTTTTCTTATTCTCTTCCTCAGGTGGTAACTATCATATTTTGTTCAAAATACATAATTTCAGTGATTATGATTACAAATACGTTTTGATATAAAGCAACAAATTAACACCAAGCTTGCACCACATAGGCATATTGCACCAGTGGGTCGTACAAATACGTACGACCCACTGGTACATGTTTTTGTGCATCGATTTTGCAAGTCTGTGGTAGTGTAAAAATTTGGATTGTACCATGTTATAAGTAGGCCTATGTTCAACGTCTGAACGCCCCAAAACCTACGCCTCCTCCCGATGTGGTTCAGTCAGCTAAACCTGGGGCGCAGGTGAACACATCCTAGCATAAACACATGCATAAGTTACTTGTTTCTTCTTGGTTTACCGCTTCACAACTTTCTTCTTACGTTAAATTGGCGGCTCACCCTTACACGTTGAAAATACAATAATTCAGTTGTCAACAAGGACGGTTGCAATAATATAACTGTGTATAAGCAGAAATGCATAACCAGAAATGTATAGCTCCGGCCTGTTGATTTCAGACAATATGTTCGCCAAATTGCATATAACTCAAAAACTATTTCACCTATAAACTTGGTTTTGGTGTCATCAGAAAGAGCGATCATTATCTGTTAATTGCGGCTTTTAACTCTTTGACCGGCAAGCGCGCTTTAAAGCGCGGTCATTCATTAAAGTAAGCATTCATTAATAAAGTGACCAGTAGTAATTCTATAGTGGTAAAATTATGACGTCATAGTTTAAGGCCTAATATCACGCATTCCCATGATTACCACGTGCTCTCAGACATGTCAGGTGCGCACTAAACACGTGTGAAAGTGAAGAACCTAATTGACATTATAATAGTCAGGTAACTTTACTGTTTATAGCACTGGTAGGCTATGACCACAGGCTACACACAAGTGACTAGTAATATCACAGAAAAGTTTTACCACGTTGAACACTGTTGAACAGTAGACCTAATACACAAAGAAAGATAACCCTATAATTATAAATGGCGTATTTTATTATTATTGAATATGAACATGTTGAAGCCCACATCACATAATAACATGTTGTAAGCCACTATAACAATCTTAATGTTAGAAGTATAATTTCGGGCCCTATCATTGTTTAGTAGTTCTAATTCAGTTCTAGTTTTTGCCGAATGCCTGCCCTGTCCATGTAGGCCTATTTTGTATGACGTCGTCAAAGAGCAATAATTACAGTTTGTTACAGCGTTCTGGTAAGTCCCAGAGTGTAGTCTCACCATCCTCAGGAGGTTATCCTGGCCCAGTTTAGCCTATATGTGCACAAAGGTGGCCTTAAGCCCGATTCATTTCATTTCCCAGAGTGTAGTGGTCAGTATTTGAAAAGATGTAATCTATGATTCACGTTCAAAATAATGTCATGATACGATACGAAACATCATTTATACTGCCCATGGTAATAAAGTAAATACTGGGGTACAACAGCTTTTCCAATTGTGAAGTCGGGTAAGAGAATATGCCGTCGAAAATACGCTCCCCCCCCCCCCCCTAAAAAAAACCAACATTATACGGGGACAGTGTTTTTTGTAACGATCACCCTGACCAATGTCATGGTTACGGGGGGCGAATGACGGTATGTAATTTTCTGTTTGATTCCGCCTACATGGTCTGTGCCTTGACCAAGTTTAAAATGTTTTATATGCATACTGACGGAGCAGCAAGGAATTCTTTCCATTGTGTCCATATTTTTCCAGTTATTTTCATAAATAATGATGCCAGTCAAAGAGTTAATATTATTGGTAATGTTGCATGGTAGTTGCTGGATAGTGATATCTATCAAATATTACACTAAAACTGCCATTTCACATGTATGTTCCGCCCATAGATGTAGACCTAGTACACTTTCTGAGCACATGGGGCGCTTATGTGCCTTATTTGCGTGGTGACCAACACATTGGCACGTGGCATCTGCATGTTTTCTCCCACCATTGCCATGTGGTTCAGAGGACATACAAGCTGTACACCAAATTTTATCAAGCATGACAGGCTACACGAATTCATGGAAATTCTATGATGGCTTGTTCTTGTCGTTTTATTGTTAAACACTATGCTACTATGCTACCTTAAAATGATTAATTAATTAATTTATTAATTAATTAATTAATTAATTAATTAATTAATTAATTAATTAATTAATGATTAATTAATTAATTAATTAATTAATTAATTAATTAATTAATTAATTAATTAATTAATTAATTAATTAATTAATTAATTAATTAATTAATTAATTAATTAATTAATTAATTAATTAATTAATTAATTAATTAATTAATTAATTAATTAATTAATTAATTAATTAATTAATTAATTAATTAATGCATTAATTAATTAATTATTTAATTAATTAATTAATTAATTAATTAATTAATTAATTAATTAATTAATTAATTAATTAATTAATTAATTTATTAATTTATTAATTATTGAATGAATGAATGAGTGAATGAATGAATGAATGAATGAATGAATGAATGATTGATTGATTGATTGATTGATTGATTGATTGATTGATTGATTGATTGATTGATTGATTGATTGATTGATTGATTGATTGATTGATTGATTGATTGATTGATTGATTGATTGATTGATTGATTGATTGATTGATTGATTGATTGATTCATTGATTCATTGATTCATTGATTGATTCATTGATTCATTGATTGATTCATTGATTCATTGATTCATTGATTGATTCATTGATTGATTGATTCATTGATAATTTAATTTATTGATCGTTCATATGTGTACATTCATAATTGTTTAGTGAAGCACACAATTAATAATCACGATAGTAAGCGCTTATTCTGTGACACTCAATAGCCTTGACCTCCATTGTTGTCACCGAGCTAGCTAATACAATGAAGTATGGGGGAGGGGGTGTTATATAACTTTATTTTCACCGAGTTCCCATTCAAAATGGTTTCCGGTGACGTCACTGCGTTTCGCAGAATAATAGTTACACCTATGACTTTCAGTACAGTAGAATTAGCAGTGCTTGGTGAAACGGACAGGTCAGTCGACAGAGTGATTTTTGTTGTTATACTCATCTTTTATATCATGTATTATACACGTAACCGTAACCCTTTCTGGTCTATTATTGTATATATAATACTCTATCTGTGTATAATGTCTGACACTAATATGAACTCAAAGCCTCTGAGATGTATAGCCTGGAACAGTCGAGGTATGAATGCGGCTAAACCTTACTTGAACACTTTATTAAAAGATAATGACATCGTTGTTATATCTGAGCATCAGTTGTTCCACGAAGAAATATATAAACTGAAAGAAATCTGTGATGAAAGTGATTTTCAAGTGTATGTAAAAGCTAAACCAAAACCTATTTTAAATACAACCAGATACACACCTGGTAACTGTGGCATAGCTATAGCATGGCGAAAGTCACTTAAGTATAAAGTGACACCGCTGAAAGACATTAACAATGATAGAATGTGTGTTTTAATGTTGCATGTCTCTCCTGTTCGCCATATATTTATCATTGGGGTTTACCTACCCCATAGAACATGTATAAAAGATGATATTTGTGACTACTTGAGTGTAATAGCAGCTTTTATTGAAAGTCACAGGGGGTGTGAAATAATAATTATTGGTGACTTTAACTGTCATATTGGAGATAAATTTAGCGGAAGGTCATGGGGTCAAACATGCAGTAATGGTAGAAAACTCCTCAAGCTGACTGATTCGTATGACCTTGTTATTAAAGATTTGTATAATTCAAGTACTGGGCCAACATTTTCATTTCAAAATTCATGTGGTGGTACATCCTATATAGATCATTGTGTCATATCACGCTCATTAGTAGATCAAGTTCGGATGTGTGGTGTTATGGAGGAAGCGACTGAAAATACTTCAGATCACCTACCTGTGTTTGCAGTAATAGACATCTGTTTTAAAAATAATAATAATGGTCGAAAATCTATGCGAGACGATATAACCTGGCAAAAATTAAGCGAAACAGATATTAGATCTAAGTACACTGATAAATTAGAGAGCTACATGTCTGATTATATTTTGAAAAATTGCATGTTTACTACTGGAATATCAACGCATTCTAAAAATGATATTGACAAATGCATTAACGATATCAAAAATATGATGTGTCTAGCCAGCAAATTACTTCCCCGTCAGAAACCAAAGGGTCATGCTCGACCATATTGGTGTCCAGAGTTAACTGTTCTGTGTCGCGCTAAAAAGCAGGCCTGGCGTGAGTGGGTGAAAGCTGACAGGCCGCGAAATGATGATAGCCCATTATGGCTCCGCTACAAGCTGACTAAAAGAGAATTGAGGGCCAGACAGAGACAGCTACATTATCAATATGAGCTTAACTACATTAATAAACTTGACAAAGCTGATAATATCGACCAAAAACTGTTTTGGCACCTGATAAACCGGAGACTCAAACCTAGGGCAGGTAACGAATGTGCTTTTAAAAGGCCCGATGGCCAATACGTAACCGACCCTATAACCATTAGAGATGAATGGCGTAGTTATTTCGAGCACATTTATACACCAAATTCAAATAACCAAGACAAAAAGTTTGACGAGCATGTAAAACAGGTGGTAGCTGATTTCTCTGCTAATATAAACACTGATCGCGAGATGCACGTTTGTAATGATGTTATAATGCCAGGTGAAGTTGAAATTGTGTGTAAACAATTAAAGCTTAATAAAGCTTGTGGTTACGATGGTATTCGTGCAGAAAATCTCCGGCACGCAGATAAAACTACTTACTTTGTGCTTAGCAGAGTTTTCTCCGCAATGTTTTTAAATGGATACAGACCTGAATGTATGAAACGTGGTATTATCATTCCTATACCCAAAGGTAAAAAAGATCATAGTGATCCGAATAACTACAGAGGTATAACCCTCCTTAGTACACTTAGTAAGGTATATGATAAAATCCTACTAAAGAGATATGAGAATTGGTTCAGAACCAAATTATCTAATCTGCAAGGGGTAGCAGAGAAGGGTGGCTCCAGTATAAATACTGCTCTGTTACTACACGAAGCTATTGCCCATACTGAAAACACCTATGTAGCACTCCTTGATGTAAAGAAAGCGTTTGATAGTGTCTGGATAAAGGGACTTATGTATAAACTCATTAATCTAGGAATGGATAAGCGGCTGTGGTCCGTTATTTACGATAGCTACAATGGGTTCAAATGTTCTGTTAAGATAGCTGGAGGCCTATCCAATTGGTTTTGTCCCCAACAGGGAGTACATCAAGGTGATGTCATGTCTATGTACCTTTTTTGCATATACAACAATGACTTGTTAAATGAACTGGTAAGCATAGCCTGTCCTATTTCTATTGCTCATACAATACTCACATGTCCAGCCTTTGCTGATGATATCGCTGTTGCTGCCAAGTCAGAATCTACTTTACAATATATAGTTGACGAGGCTGTTAAACACAGTATTAAATGGAGATATAGTTTTAATTTGGACAAAATTCGAATACTTGTTTTCTGTAAAAATAACAGAGTGCGTATTGTTAATATTACAATAAGAAACCAGTTATTAAAACAGGTTGACAGTCACCTTCATGTAGGTATCCCATTATGCAGCACAAAAAAAACAGATAAAGACTTTTGTAATGAAAGGATTACCTGTCACAAAAAGCTTGTAAATATGATTTTAAGTATTGGTAGCAGTACTGGTGGGATTAATCCTATCAGTGGTAGTAAACTGTACTGGGCGGTGGCAGTGCCTAAATTACTATACGGGTGTGAGGTGTGGTCAATGAGTGAACAGAGTGTATTAATGATGGAGCAGGCTCATGTATGGGCAGCACGCGCCCTGCAGAGTCTGCCAAATCACAGCTCATGTCTAGCGGTCACTGCTTCACTTGGATGGCTGAGTATTGAGTCACACATTGACATAAAACGGTTATGTTATGTACACAGGTTAATTTGTGCTGAACCTCGCTCCATAGCCCGTAAATTGACTGTTCATGTTTTTATGCAAATGTATATAGATAAAGATATTTCTACATATGAGGGACCCATTGCTGTTTTATATAAAACTTGTAAGAAATATAATCTAATGGATATCGTGTACAATGAATTATTTTTTAGTGCAACTCCCATGTCATCTACACGTTGGAAAAAATGTGTTTATAACTCTGTAAGTCAACAGCATATTGCGCGTTGGAATATGTCCCGCATAATGTATACAAGTTTATATTTGTTTAACAAATGTGTGCAATCTGTGAACTGTTTATGGATTTGGAAGGTTGCAAAACGTAATCAGGCTTTTTTAAGTAAATGTAAAACTGTTGCTAGGATTTTAATCGGTAGCGGATGTATCTTTTATAGTTTTTCAGGTGATAATGTCCGACATTTACAAATATGCTCTCTGTGCGATTCTTATGACAGATTAACTGTTGCTCACGCGTTGTTGAGCTGTGCGAGTCTTGAACCTCTTAGAAGTGTCAGCTGGGCCGCCGCTACTCAGTCTATGGCCGGTCCCCTGGCTGAGTCGTTAGGCTCGCTTTGTGACAATGAGAAAATGATTATGTTATTGAGCGGATTGAATTGTCCTTACATTACAGAGTGGCAGGTTATATATGAGGACATAATCACCTTTCTCGCCACAATGTACACCAAGTTCAAAGCGAATTTAGATCGACTGTGATTTTCCACGAGCTGTTCACAATACCTTGAAATGTCACAGTAATCATACGAATTTGAGCCATTTTGGGATTAGAGTTGGACCCACCCCGGCCGGCCCAGTGCGTTGGCCCTGTGTTGATCTGATCTTGGGCCAGCGTCGTATACGCTGGACCAGCATTGGATCGACATGGGACCGACGTATTGTGCCGGCTGGGTGGTTTCAGGCGGTGTACCAGCCTTGTGCCAATTTCTGCTGTACTTTTTCGTTTGTACTTTTATAATCACATGCTGCAATGTTTCACCCTCTGTACATAATGTTATTAATGTGTGTATTTGGTACGTTTTTCAATAGAAGTTCTGACGCATTTATGTAATGTCAAATAAAAAAAGAATATTTATTAACATTTATAATTAAAATTAGCTACGCAATTAATTATTTATTTATTGGTTTTAATACTTTGTCGAATTATATTTGTATTGTCTTAACTGTATACCATGTATCACACATATACTTCAATATGGAGGTGAATAAAGACATATATATTACACCTACGGGCCTCCACAAAAAGTTATATCTATGTTAGTTCAATGCTGGTTTAGCTCCATAGATAGTGTGCCAGCATTAAAACAGCATTGGTTGAGCGTCTTCTGTTAGCTATCGGTGTAGATAGGCCTTAATATCATCTGAGCTCCCCCCCTTCCCCTTCACCATTAATTTTATGGTATTTTTTGTTTATTTAATTTTATTTATTTTTATGTAATTACAAACATCTACATGACTACTACTTGTTTTGTTCACATGTTCACATTATGTCATATATATAAACGAAAAAATAAAATATGTACACTGACAACATAATTACATAATATAAAAATGTGTGTGTTGATAATCAATCGAAACACATGTTTATACCATTTAACCCATTTTAAGCTTGAATCATTTTGAGTGAAGGCAGTGCAAAATGTTTGGATTCTATTGTTTTCTAACGCAAACTATAAAATCTACAATCCATCTTAAAATGTGCTCAGACGTATCCTAGACAAAGTACAATGTATTGTGACCATGAACAACAGCACTACACGTTTTATGTTAGTCGTGAAAGGGTTAGTTCTAATGTGCAAAGGGGATTTGTCGTCTGCAAGGAGATGTGGGTCAATAATAGATCTGTAATAATGTAGTTAACACAAACTAGGGACAACAATGGGCCCAATAAAGAAACCTGGGACACTCACTTCTTCACGCATCTTATATGACCCATTGTTTGCTATAAACAAGATTATATAGTACAATTTAGTTACGCGACAACAAATTTTTTTATGTCATGAGCTATGAATTTAATAATGATGTACACTAATTGTCGATCAGTTAAAACAATGGCTGATCTGAGTTTAAATGGTCGCTTTTCACACCTTTTCAAGTACAGATTCCAAATTAAATTTTATGGCATAATATATGCGTGGTGAGATTTTTAGATGTCGGGAGGGTGGCAATCTGCCACTCCGCCCTGGCCACCCTGCCCGTGCGGTGCGGCACCCTGCCTATGACCACCCTGCCCGTGGGGTGCAGGACCCTGCATGCCCGGGGCTAACCTGCCCGTGGCCAACCTGCCCGTCGGGTGCGACACCCTGCCCGTGTCCGACTAGCCCGTGGCCACCCTGCCCAATTAGACTGTCTATTGCTCTGTTGTCCATACAATGATAAGAATGGTGTTTTAAGCCACATTTGTGCACATATAGGCTAAACTGGGCTAGGAGTATACCTCTTGAAGATGGTGAGAAGAATGAGATGACACTGCCCTCCAGAGACAGGATTCGAAATTCCAACCCTGGCGGTTTAGTGCCGAGTTCGCTATCTCTCGCTATCTTCCGCTCCCCCAAAATATTGAATATTCACGAGTGAGCAGGGAAGAAACATTTTGTTTCTTTGAAACTTGAATGCCAGAGCCGGGTTTGAAACCGCGATCTCCGACTTTCCAAGCAGGCCGGCAGCCGCCCTGTATCACAGATAGAGAACGTTCCAGTCAATGAACACAATTAATGGACACGAGGCGTTGAACCAATGTTGGTATGATGTTGAGCCAGCTTTGTAAACTGTTGAATAAACTCGGATGCCATTCAGGCGACTAAGTTATATAAGAACGCTAGGCTATTTCAACAGGCATAAACTTGTGATCGTATTAGAACTATTACATTTAAAAATGATTGCCAGAGCCCTGCGATGTCATCAGGGTAGCATTCACGCATTCTCACATTCATTCGTTTATTCAAACATTTGTATATTGAAATGTTATTCATTCGTTCATTTCTTCATTCGTTTCTTCATTATCGTTTATTCAGTCATTTATTTATTATTTCATTCGTTAATTCAGTCATTGGTTTATTTATTCATTCGTTTATTCATTCATTCACTCTTGCTTTCATTTTGTCATACTTTCCCTCTTTCTTGCTTTCATTCATTTGATGCCAGTCTAATGACGGCTCGATGTCTAGGAGGCTGGTTCAGCATAACTTCAATATTGGTCTAGTGTCTAATGGGCCACAAAAATCCTGGCAATAAGCGTTAATATATAAGTCACACCAAGCAAATTACAGGACACATTGAACCAATGTTATTTTATTATTGGGTCAGCGTCTTTCAGGGTGGTCCAAAATTAAATCAGCATTGGATGAATAACAATAACATGCACATTCACCCCCCCCCCCCCTCTTTCGCTTGAATAATTCTGAATGAAGTAAATACACAAATGTGGCCAGCCTACTTATATAATTTAGCAACTGTTGCTTAAATGATGTGCCAGAAGTGCTAATTTTGGAGCAGCATTAAATTAACACTGGTAACTCCCAAATAACAGTTATTGTGAATTATTTTTCGCAAGGAGGGCTGGTCCTTAGCATAGTGGTTACGCCAAATGCCTCTCACGTTTTTTTCCTCGGTGGCGGTATTTGAAAGAAAGTGCACTCGTAAACTATTCTGGCAGAATTGTGGTCTAGCGCGACCCGGATCGTAATCGGGATCCGGATCGTAACCTCAAGGAATCTATAGATTCCTTGGTAATCCGTATCCGTGCTGGCCCGACCACGGGTGCTGGTGCTAGCCCGACCACGGGTGCTGGCCCGACCACGGGTGCTGGTGCTGGCCCGGCCACGAGTGCTAGACCGACCACGGGTGCTGGTGCTGGCCCGGCCACGGGTGCTAGACCGACCACGGGTGCTGGCCCGACCACGGGTGCTGGTGCTGGCCCGGCCACGGGTGCTAGACCGATCACGGGTGCTAGCCCGACCACGGGTGCTAGCCCGACCACCCTACCCGTGGCTACCCTGTCCGTGTGGTGCGGCACCCTGCTCGTGGCCACCCTGCGGCCAAGCGGGGGGTGGTGACTTGATTCTGGGTCGTCCTTTCAGAGTGTGTCCGAGATTTGTGTTTTAGACCAACCCTTGCAGGACACGAGGCGTTGAACCAATATTATCAGCTAATCTGATGTTTTTGCAGAAGCAGAAGCTGATATATTACACTAAATGTTTCAATAAACTAAAATCTATAATCCTTAATTGGAACCATGTCCAATCGCGAAACCACATATATGGCTATGTACATGGCTATCATCATTATGATTCTTCATTAAACTATTCTTTAAAACGCAGTGACGTCTCTGGAAACCCTTTTGAATGGCTACTCGGTGAAATAAGCCCCTTCTCCCATACTTGATTGTGTTGGATTGCTAGGTGAAAACATTTCAATTTCTGGAAAAGTGAACGATTGCATCGTTGATCGTATGTTGCTCTCATGTTGCACAAACGTCGCCACCAGTGACCCGACAAGAAACATAAACACGCATGAAGTCAACATCTACCTTCATTATGCCCAGTAAACACAGCCGTTGAACCAATATTGGACTTATACATAACCACTGTCGTATACGATGTACCAACCATAAGCAGCACTACCCAGCAAACACAATAAGTTGAACATTGCATGCATGGCCAGCGTCGCAGACGCTGGCCATGCACAATGGACAAACAGCGCTGATATGTTTTGGCAATGATCAAATAGTAGGTTTGACAACCAACGCGGAATAGACTGCATTCACGAGTTTGCGCGTGAACAGTTTGTTTGATTAAAACAGTTCAGCGTTGCTCGCTGTGTGGCGTGTTGTCATTGAAAAGTGTGTAACAGTTGTCTGATTACAACAGTTCAGCGTTGCTCACTGTGTGGCGTGTTGTTATTGAAAAGGGTGTATTGGGCGCGAATTCGCGTTGGTATGTTTGGCGCTTAAAACGCTAAATTTTGAGGACAGTTTGTGGTTGACTCATAATCATAATCGTTTTAAACTAACTACATGTACTTGCAGCAGCGTTTTTCAAAATAGCGACCATTCAGCTCAAAGCCGCATATAAGTGTACTAGCTAATAGACCCTGTTATACTTCGACAGTATTAGTGCCTAGTTTATTTGTCATGAACATTCATATATATATTAGTCTCGGGTGAAGGCACCCTAGATATTGTTTTAGGGGTAAAATTCAAGATGACTGTAATTTTTCAAAGGCAAACATTATATATGAAAGCTCATGAGAAATGAACTAGACACTATTACAGTTGAAATATAATATATTTCAACACTCTTTAAAAATTGAATATTGTGTTTATATGTGGCTTTGAGCTAAATTACCATTATTTTGAAAAACGGGTTTTTTACCATTTCCCCTAACTGAGCCATTTTTTATAACAAACTGCATTAACACATCGTGCTAAGCGATGTTCCACCTTCTGGAAACATACCCCTGTTTTCCATCAGACTCTTAAAGTTTTGATCTGTCGCATTGACCACCAAAAATAGCTCAATTTAGCTTATATTTTTAAATAAGATAGCTATTAAATTGAATATCTGTATAGCCCCCGGTACATCACGATAATCCTGGGCCAGCCCCATAATCCCGTTTGATTGTGCTGTCAGTATGTGAATTTATTCGTATTTCTGAACCAATTGACTCAGTAACACATACAAAATAGTTTCACTTTGTTTGCAATTACATTTTGTGTTTTCAAAATATTTTTAGATAGTTTTTAATATAATAAATGCTGCGACTGCCTTGCGAATGTTATGAATGATTGCGAATGCTTACAAATGGGCTTGCAAACGTTACAAACGTACTTATGAATGATGCGAATGTCTTACCAACGTTGCCATCGCCTGGCCATTTTCTTACGAATGATGGGAATATTTGATGACGAGGCTGCGATTGGAATAAAGACGGAGTGAATATGACGCTGGCAGATATTCACAAGGAATGAAAAACGGTGAACGCTACAAACGCCTTGCAAATGCCTTACGAACGTTGCAAATGCTTCTGAATGCCTTACCAACGTTACCAATGGCTTGTGAATGCTTACGAAAGTTGACGGCGAATGACAGCATTCGCAACATCCGCTGAATTTTAGGAGACGCTTCCTAAAATGGTTGATATTCGTAAGCAGGTGGAGAATGACTTGTAAACGTCCGAATTTGTTACCAACGCTTACAAATAGTAAGCGATGTAACCTGGCATACAGGGCGAATGTAGCGAATTCTGAGAGAATGTCAAATATTTTCATTTGTGAGCACATTCGTGTATATGTGTGTGTGTGTGTATATATAAGCATGCATTATTGTGCTACAAGCTATCGTATGCTGTCAACTGAACATTATACAGACATACCAGTATATTTCATGTGTGTATTGTTTAACTGTGCACAGATATTCGTTTGAGAACCACATACTGGCAATAACACAACCGTTTCTAGTTCTCCACAAAGGGGTCGAACAACAAACCAAAGCGCCCTATGAGAGAAGTACGTTCGTTGTCATAGATACAAGCTAATTTAATAATTATGAGCTTCCAATTAATCACAGAAGACCCCGGGACATACATGTGGACAGGCAGTTTGAGCGTGGTATCTGATTGATATTACCATCCTACTGCTACCATATAATATTAAAAATTGTACTAACAATGCCAATGTAAAGATACATGATCGCTCTTTCCAATGACACCAGAACCAAGTTTATATAGTCAGATTCACATTAAATTCATCAACCAGGATTATTGAATTTCGCGGATTTCTCAGTCAATTCTCAACCAATTTTCATGAAATTTTACACACACTATTTTCCATTCATGTCGTAACTACCCTGAAAATTTCGCGAAGTTTTGATAAGTATTTTAGAAGTTAGACCATTTGACATGTAATAAAATTCTGAGACGAAGCTAATGGCTTTATAGAGGGCAACATTTTTATTTATTTACTACATGGCAAATGGTCTAACTTTTAAAATACTTATCAAAACTCCGCGAAACTTTCAGCGTAGTCACGACATGTATGGAAAATAGTGTGTGTAAACTTTCATGAAAATTGATTGAGAATTGACGGAGTAATCGGCGAAATTCATCCACCACGGTGAATGTGAATCCTGGTATAGGTGAAATAGATTTTTGAGTTATATGCAATTTGGTGAAGATACTGTCTGACATCAACAGGCCGGAGCTATACATTTCTGGTTATGCATTTCTGGTATAAGTTATAAAATATCAATCCCAACATAGGAGCTTTTGTATTCCCATTACAAATCTCTCCGTTAAATGTCATAGATTCAAGAAGATCTCGTCATTAGATGATGTGGATCACAGTAACAGATTCAACTTTTGTTTATTTAGATGAATAACATGGTTTGAAGGAGGGGCGGTGTACGTGCTGCTCAATGGCTGGAGCTATTTTCAGTGCGAAATGCACATGGTTCGACTTCCTTTCACAGCAAGTGAAATCTAAAAACACAGTATTTTCTATGTAGTGCTACATTGTTAAATATGATACGACGTCTATCTAGAAACCCATTAACATAATTAAGTTGGTTCAAATTAAAGTCCGTTGTAAACCCTGACTTGATTACGATTAACCTCAATTTTATTTCAAAGTTATTCGAAGGTCAAGTCATTCACAAATCTACACAATTTCCACATTTTGTAATGCTTACGACACTCTACTGAAAAGCTCAACGTTTATTGGATACTGTTCCATTTCAGCTGATCATGTTAAGATTAAGTTTTTGATATACTGCGGTCAAACGGGGTAGTGACCAAGGTCATGTTAGAAAAAAACACCAAAAGTGAAATATATTCATCCCCGCTTATATTATCACATTTTGCTGTTTTATGGCACCTACTAGTGCATTAACACACGACCTTCGACCTTCTTTATGGGCGGGGGCCCTAGGGTAGTGGTTACCACCACTGCCTTTCACGCCAGAGTCCGGGGTTCAGTTCCCGGTTCCGGCGGTTTGAAAGAAACAAAAAATGTTTCTTCCCCATCCACGTGTGAAAGTCAGTATTGTGGGGAGCATCCGTGACCGAGAGGTAGCGTGCTCGGCCTTAGACCGCCAGGGTTCGAATTTCGAATCCTGTGTCTGGAGGACAGTGTCATCTCAATCATCTCACCATCCTCAGGCGGTTCTCCTGGCCCAGTTTAGCCTATATGTGCACAAAGGTGGCCTAAAGCCCGATTCATTTCATTTCATTTCGACCTTCTTTATTATATCAAATAGAAGTCTGTACCCCACCCTACTTTGATCTCCTGGTAATCCATGTCGAAATAAGGCATATAAAAAGAAAGAAATGACTAAAAATAAGTCAGGGATGGAAGGGTTGAACATTATTTCTGTAATAGATTACTTTTTGCTTCTATATTTACATACATGTAGTAAGTTGCAGAGTTGTTTAATGGTATTTCTACAACTGTGTTGTCATGCGTGTCTTCCTTGCGCTGTAGCCATATTTTGTTGTTATTTAATTAAATTTGTTTTACAGCTGCCGATATAATAATGTGTAAAGCTGATACTTTGCTGCATTATTATCAGTTACTAGTGTTTGTATGCAAAGCTTCGTTCGTTTTCAGGAATATATTGTATAATGAAATCTCATTGTTATTATTATTTTAATTTGAAGAATCTTTCGATGTTTTGATAGAAATTTACGTGATCTCGCATGTTAGGGGTGCTAAGTGGCCATAGTTACGACAATGGACATGTGGCCCATCAATAACACATGTTCATCATAAGCACTGTTACATAACCACTTGCACACCATAATACCTTGCTCTATACCTACACTATATTTCAGAAAGCAATAATCATAACGACAGAAACGAATGGCTTTCTTTGATATGCCAGTTAATGTTTTATTTTACCCACACTTTCACGCATCCGTTTATATACAATAATTTACTAAATTAGAAAAACACAAAACAAAGCTGTAATTATGTCGTATCTATAAAACAAGGTGGAAAACCCTAAAAATGATAATTTAGTGACCAATATTGCTCAAATATTTAGGGCCAATCACATAAAAACTTTTTTAGTAAATATTATGAGATGTAAAAAGCTGGAACTCAAATGGGTAATTAAGTAATTGGTGTTGTAAGTGCAGACAACTGAGCATGTGATATCCTAGTCCTTTCCAATTATTTCAACGAATACGCTGGGTGAATATAAACGTGTATCGCATATGTATAATATTTAACTATAGTAACGCCCTATTTTTGTGATGAACTCCCACGAAACACGAAGCATTGACCCGCTGGTGTTATTAACCCTGAAAGTGCTAATCGTGTCTATAGCCATTTTTGGTATTTTATGTCTGTGCTTCAAATTTTTTTTTACCCACTTGAAGTTGTGGGTCGGGGTAGCAACAGATTATGGCCTCGTGCTTGTTGTGAACACATCAAGAAATTGGGGAATGTTTTGCCATCAATATCTTTGATGTTGTGAAAAGTGTAACACACATTTTAAAGCTTGAATCCTGTTGACAGTCTTGCACATCGCGATCCGAAAAATCACACAAAAAAACGATTTTTTCCGGAATTAGGTGCATTCACATATGCGCGAATAGGAATGCAAACGCGGCAAACACTCGCCTTGTATTATTTATATGATTTAGGTGGGGGTGTTCATATATACACGGATACGAATACGACATCCACGAAAATAACACAACAATTTTGACGTGCTCGTTTTCGTATTCGTGCGTATGCCCGCAACAGATAAAATGTAGGCCTAATATAGCCCAACCAATCGTGTGCTTGCTAGAACTTTTATTTAAGAGAAATGATAAGGATCATTTTGAACGAATACCCAATAATTTTATTTATTTAATAAACTGATGTTCAAAGTATTATTAAATTTAGATTTACAAAGATACCCGTAATCGATTCAGCGAAAATAAATTTAAATATACGGAATTACAGTTGGTAAAAATAATTGCACCAAACACTAGTATCACTAGCAAACGTCATTATTTGAAAACGAAATATAATATGCTGGCATGTCTACCCGCATATCTGTATTTCAAAACATGCACGCGATAAAATATCGCGGTTTTCAGCGACTTCTAGTGAAATGAATTTCTAAATAGCTAATAATTGCATGTTTTCAATGTGGAATTCCTCAGCTAACATACACTGCTTATATTATTTAAATCATGATCTGTTATCTTTTTCAGAAAATTACAATGCACATGGTAAAATTAACATTACTTAAAAAATAAAATCCAAAGATATGTGATTATTTGAAATCTATTTCTTGATTGTCACAATAAAACTGATTTATTAAGTGCTGATGTCGTTGGTGTAGGAGTACTATGTGTGTAATGTGTATATCGAAGATGTAGGCCTATACAGTAGAGTTTGCTCTTGTCTGCTAAATTTACCATAGCTCTTTGACACAGGTTACCGTCCTGCCAAATGCCATTGTTTCTACCCTCTCAATGTGACTAGGTGATGACGTTAATGGCGGCCTTGTTGAGTTCAGTGTATCGACGTTTAGACCTGCGCGCTCCTGTACACCCTCCTGCCAATATATCTATGGTATGGTCTTGATGAATGTCGCGTTTTCCCGCGACTTTTTCGGTCGCTGTCTTCTTTTTGGTTGAAAAACACCTGATCTCTTTCTCAGGCAGCACATATATGAATCGAATAAAATGAAAGAGGACCAGGCTCCCAGAATACCTATTCATGGCGTAAATTACGTCCCAGCAGTTTTCAACGAACCTATAGATCATTCGATGTGAATTCGTGACTCTGCTTTCATAGAGGTCATTTCTCATGGGCCTGCTCGTGTTCAGGTGTTGCGGCGGATAAAAACAGATAGATATTTATAGCAATATCCAAGGAAGCATAAGCAGTTAGCTCAACATCGATTAAATGTTGTGCCAAAGTCTCAGACGTTGGCACAACATTCCACCAATGTTGTGCTAATGTCTCCATAGCTGTTGGTGGGATGGCATGGATCCTTGACGGATGAGATTTTTCGGCGGAGGGGTCCTTATTGGGGTCGGGCGCAGACAGCCATCAGATGTGACGTGTGACAATAATATGGATGAATTTAGCATGCATGGATCTCTCCTCTGTGATCCCGGCATCAGCCCTGGCCAGGGGCTCAGAATACTCGTTGTTCAGGTAATAGTGATTGCCACCCATAAGATGATAAAAACAGAACAAGCTCATGTTATTTACATGTTGTTTCAGTAATACAGGTTTTAAACTATTTTCGCAAACTTTTTTATAGTTTTTAAAGTACACTGACTTAATAAAGCCACTGAGGCAGAATTATAAGTAATTCTCGTGTAAACATGCCAACAGATAGAAGCATAATTTCATAGGGCTTGATCGGATTTTTATGGCTGTATAGTAGTTTTGAATAGGTAAAACCCAAAATATGCATACTGTATGTCAGTGATATTGTGATTACCATGTCTAGTATGACCGCTTCTCATTTTAGATTCACTAGTATTCTCAGTGGTAAAGTAAGGAGAGTAAAAAAGAGTGCATAGCATCAAAACATTACGCAATGATTAGATACGGGATAGCATTACATTAACCCTTCCAGTGCGGAGACCGTCTTTAGACGTCAGATTCTGATGTATGTAGACATCAGAATCGTAGAAATGGAAAAATATGTTTTTGTTAAAAGGCATGCCGTAGCAGGTAGACATCGACACATAGGCATTGGATGTTGGCCTCCATATTTTATAGAAACCGCTAATATGTAATTTGCCATGGGCCGCGTATCGTGTGAATTGGTGTTCTAAACGTGCTCAGACAGTGTTCATTTCTAGCAATATGACACTTTAGTGGATGACTCGTGTGTGGTGGTAACACGGCTTAACCCTTTCAGCGCGGGGACCGTCTGTATACGTCAGAATCTGCCGTCTGTAGACGGCAGATTCTGACGTATAAAGACGGTCCCCGCACTGAAAGAATTACACAAAATAAAATGACTGTAGACACATAACATATGTATGCAAATAAAGCGGAAAGCGCTAACTAGGACATTTATGTTAATTTCAAATTGAAAAAAACACCTTTGATCCCCATGATTTATGCAAAAATATTTCAGAGCTGTAAGGGTTGATCGCATGGAGCGATGGATATGATGAAAACATGATGCACAGGACATGACCAGTGTCCCGATGTTAGGCATGCAGTAAACATGGCAATTCATGAGGCCATCCAGATGAGATGGACGTGCAAAGTCAAAAGGCAGTAACTGCTCACGTGCAAAGGAAGCAGTTAATGCCTTTCTTGTTTTGCACGGCCGACGTGTGATATCTGACGTCCAAGAGAGCTAACCACTGCAAACTAGGACTGATTTATCATCAGCGATGACCTGCTAAATTAGCCCCATCGGCAAGAGTGGCCCAAACACATCAGCACAAGGTCAACCATGCCAAGACCAGAGAAGGCTCCCCAATGGCAAACAGTCCAGATGTGGCTCAAAGATGCACCAACGTCTTCGATGTTGTTACATCGCCGGACTGTTGGTTAGGTATCCCTCGAGCCAGTAGCATTTCTGACCATGCCTTC
This sequence comes from Flabesymbios commensalis, assembly GCA_964017125.1. Classification (NCBI taxonomy): domain Eukaryota; kingdom Metazoa; phylum Annelida; class Polychaeta; order Terebellida; family Flabelligeridae; genus Flabesymbios; species Flabesymbios commensalis. Next base: position 58,887,933 of record OZ024913.1, read on the forward strand.
AATTTGCCAAATATCAGTGGCCAATATCAATTTACCATCTATCATCTCCAATTTGACATAGGTACTGGGGCACGTATTCCTTGACACGCTTTCAATGTGTGAGGGAAATATATTCAGCTCGATTTTTTTATTTGTTCCTACATGTTGTACGGGACCAGTTGCAACAGTTATGAACTTTCAATAACACCATATAATTAATAAAATGACTGATGTGGGATTTCCAGGAAATTGAAATAGCGATCCAGCTGGAACATAATTAATTCTTAATTTCATAACAGACGAACACTATTGTTTTTATGAAAATGACACTTAGATTCAAAATAATGACTTGTTTCTGCAAATATGACTTATATTGTAAGTGAGATTTAATGTGATATGTTTGCTAAACAAATGACAATAACGACATTGCATGAAGCTTAGTTCTGTTTTCAAATTGTTCCTTTTTCTTTGTTCGAATTAAAATGTAGTTTGCAATAATTATTAAAAGACGTATCAATGGCATAGTTTATCAAGATTCGGTGTAAATATCTAATACTGTCTGATACGGTATACATATACAGAGTATTATGTATAAATAAAAAAAGTTTGTATTTCTATTTTTAGATAAATAAATTATACATTTTAGATATCCTCCACTAAATTTTCATCAAATCTACATACATTGATTTAGCATTGATCATGTTGATGCTAATAACAACATTTGATAAATCCACAACACCAGCATAGTAATTATGACAAGGTATATTTTCGCCGTCAAGGGAAGCCTGTAAAGTACCACCACGGTCACCCATCTGATTCATCTCACCAGCTCTCCTGACCCAGTTTAGCCTGTATGTTCACTAACATGTCCTGACATTCATTCATTCATTCATTCATTCATTCATTCATTCATTCATTCATTCATTCATTCATTCATTCATTCATTCATTCATTCATTCATTCATTCATTCATTCATTCATTTATTCTTCCATCCATTATTCATTCATTTATTCATTCATTTATTCATTCATTCATTCATTCATTCATTCTTTCATCCACCCATCTATTAATTAATTATTTAATTAATTAATTATTTAATTAATTAATTAATTAACTGTTGGTGAGGTATCTCTCGAGCCAGTAGCTCATTCATTCATTCATTCATTCATTCATTCATTCATTCATTCATTTATTCATTCATTCATTCATTCATTCATTCATTCATTCATTCATTCATTCATTCATTCATTCATTCATTCATTCATTCATTCATTCATTTATTAATTTATTCATTCATCCATTTATTCAATCATTTATTTATTCATTCAACCATTCATTCTAAACTATAAGCAGGAAATTAGCATCAAGCATAATAATTTACCGTCAGAATAATTTTATTATTTGTATATTTCTATCCAATCGTCCCGCTTTTTTGCATGTCTAAAACAATATTTACCGTGATCGACCTTATTTGCAAGTCCTAGTAAATGAAAATAACTTATTCTATTTATTTTAAATTGCAAAGCCTAATGTGTATTTACACTTCTGTATAAATGAAATATTTACAAAATATGCCGTTTATAAGTTTTTTTTTATATAGCGCACATACAATGCTATGTGCGCTTCACACACATTACCACTGGTCACTCAACCTGTTCACTCATGTACCATTTCAACTCCTTTTTTGAAGCATCGCGCACATTGTCATGTCTGTCCTACCAGGTACTCATTTACACCTGAGTTAAGTTAAGCATGTGAGGGCAAAGTGACTTGCCCAACAACACAACATCGAAACAATGACCCAATATTGAGAAGGGGGAAACATTGATATTTCTCTGAAAATCCTGCACCAAGCGGGATTCGAAACCCGTATCTTGTGTTCGATCCTGTCACGACTGGTATTCATATTCAGGCATTGGGTTATTTAAATAACAGATTAACGGTAATGTCAATGTGATAATATTTCGGCTTCGTCATTTAACCATATCGCTATAATAAGATAATACAGGTCAGGCGAATGATGGCATATCATTCAAATCGGAGGCAGCCCATGGTTCGCACTTCGCAGGAGGACTAACAAGAACAAGTGTGGGTATGCGTGGCTGAAATGAGCATCAAAAACTTTTTTTCACGATAAATATATACTATATTTGAAAGGCAGCCGATAATAGTTCAAAGTAAAGTAATTAGCTTGTATTGCGTGGAGACAAATATGAAATAAACATCATATCAACTGGATCAGATCAGACCCCAGATTGTATTCATCATGTTTTTATTATGCAAATGACTCGTCAACGCTGGCCTGTTTCAGACCATGTGGTACAAGATAACGTTGTTATTTATATTGGATCCCACCAAGAATAACTATTTTATGATGTGTTGGGGGTATAACACATACAACAAAACGCGGCATACGATTGAAGTTGAAAATAATATATTGTTGTTTTGAATACTTTTGCTATTAAAAATTGTTAACTAATTTACTGTGTTGAAAGCATCTTGTAATGCTTTTTTAGTTTAAGTACAAATACTATTCCAGCTGGTAAGATTTGAATGTGACATATTACGGTAGTCTGAAGGTTTAGTAACAGGGCAAGTAAAGTATTTATACAACCAATATCAAATACTTATGACAAAACCAGTAGATGTGAATGGTAAATCAAATTACGCTAATCTTATCTCTTATACATGTATTCCGATCAAAATGTAGATCCCTTTACATTCACACACATAATAATCAGTCATTACCCCTTTCAGCGCGGGTATCGAATTATACGTCAAAATCAGACGTCTATAGACGTCAGATTATGACGTCTAAAGTCGATTCCCGCACTGAAAGAGTAAGATATTTATAACGATCGCAGACCCATGACAAAGGCATTTAAATAAAGCGGGAAGAGCTATCCATGACATTAATGATGATTTCAAATTGAAAAAAAACGTATGTTCACCATGGTTTATATAAAAATACTTCAGCGTTGTAGGCCTAAGTTTTAACACTAAGAACGCCTGTTGCGCAAATAAGCCTCAAGGCAGTAACTACTTACGTTTCAAGTAAGCATTTACGGCATTTTGGCTTCGCATTGCAGGCCGGCACATAACTAAAAAAATGTGAAAATCACCATTTATTTTATATCACACAAGGGTGTATAAATCATAACAGCTGGAACGTGTTAGTTGTGCTGTTCCACAATGTTTGATCAGATTTTATAGTTGACCAGGATGGATTTTTCTGGGCATGTAGGGAGATGACGGTGATATGCTATCATCGATCCCTGCCCAAATTAAGCCTGTTGCCCACGGCTGTCAAACTAATGCCAACAATAAAGTGGCATTAACCCATATCTAGTTCACGTAGTAACCCCCTGTAGATATATGCAAAACTGATCAATGCTTATGTAGATTGTGTCAACTGGGCGCACAAGGAGCGTGACCCTTACAACGCGGAAGTTGTTTTGCCTAAATCATAGAGACTAAAGGGTATTTTCAATTTGAAATCATCATAAATGTCTTAGCTCTTTCTGGTTCATTTGAATTCCTATGTTATGGGTCTAAGGCCTTTATAGTAAGTGATCGCTTATTATACTGATTTGTGCTTCCATGTCACACAAATATATAATTTCCGTCTTTTAAGCACCGAACCCGACTTGGGGGTTATAAATCAGTTTAAACATAATTATACATATATACATATAGTGTACAGGAATGAGATGGTTAGTTAGTAATATTGAGATGGAATAATGAGATGGTTTGTTAGTAAGAATGAGCATTCGCATAAACATTTATAAACATTTCTATTCTTTCAGTGCGGGGACCGTCTATATACGTCAGTATCTACAGACGGCAGATTCTGACGTATATAGGCGGTCCCCGCGCTGAAAGGGTTAAGCCGTGTTACCACACACGAATCATCCACTCAAGTGTTATGTTGCTAGAAATGAACACTGTCTGAGCACGTTTAGAACACCAATTCACACGATACGCGGCCCATGGCAAATTACATATTAGCGGTTTCTATAAAATATGGAGGTCAACATCCAATGCCTATGTGTCGATGTCTACCTGCTACGGCATGCCTTTTAACAAAAACATATTTTTCCATTTCCACGATTCCAGCTCAGTTTTCAGTGTGGGACATATTGCCATAATACGGGTATTAAATGGTCGTATATTTGCAAAGGGACAGATATGACCCTTTCATACCTAGACGATATTGTGATAAGATTACACATTTAAATTTGACATTTTGCCGTTAGTTGGCTAATTTGTATGTACCATTAACTCGTTCACGGTTATATCCATTTTAAAATATATTTGTTAGTCAACGAAAATAATTACTTTTCATGCAACAAGTGGTTCACTCCTTTATACGTCAATCCATTTACTAGCCCTCTGTGAAAGATCAGTAACTATTGTCTATAGGGATTCGACCACATTATAACCTGTTCCTCTAATTTAATAAATTAGCGTAACGTACAGGTTATATATGGTGAAATCCTAATGCTATTGACAATGATTTCGTCATTATAGGACAAACTTTGCCTTGTTACCATATCAATTAAAATACGATGAAACAACATGCGATATACCAATCATAAAATGCAAGACCAGTGTACTAGGAATAGAAAAACTTATTTCTGCAGCAGGTTCTGCCAACCTGGTTCATTGTGATAAAATATTATGTAACATTTTGTCCGGGCTAATACATGGCAATCGATATTGTAAAATCAAGAACACAAAGTTGTGTAATATAAGCGTGAACAGGTGTGTGTTAAATTTCAATGAAATTATTGACTAACAATTTTATATTGATTATCATGTTGACGAAATAAAGACGAAAACGATTTGGCCCAAGTATCGTATTCAACAGAGCTAAATGACGGCGTTGGTTTAGCTGATCTCGTCATGTGACATGCTGAGCTACTATTTCATTGGTTAGGGGTATAATACTATACTTGGTCCAGCTATGATTATTTACAGAATAATTATTTTAAAAGAGCACATTTTGTCTCAAAGGGAAAAAATATATCATATTGATATAAGATCTGCCACTGCCATGGCTGCATTAAAAGTAGACATGCATAATATGTTGTTCTAATATAATATGGGCATACTGCTTACTTATCAAATAAGCAATTACCACCTTTGAATTTTATACGGCAGCATATCATGTATATCCGGAGATGTATAAGCAACTTATTTTTTGGTTAGCTGTTGAATGATTGTTAAAAATAAAAGAAGAGCTACCTAATTACGTATTGTAATGTTTACCTACCTTGCAGATAACGAATGAGAACACACATTGCCTTTCCAAAGATGAAGTCCTGCATTAGAGTAGGTATCAGCGTGAAAGGCATACATAAAACTGCTAAGAGTAGATCACTAACTGCCAAGTTGAGAAGGAACACATTGGTTACGGTACGCATCCTAGCATTCTGTGCCAGGGTAGCGATCACTAGGGTGTTACCAGTGACACTGAGCAGCAGTATAAGGCAGTACAATGGAATACGTACATCCTGCCACCAAGGAGCTCGTACCATGGGCGGGAAACCAGCAACACTATCGTTTGTCAAGTTAGCCAACAACGACACGGAATCCGTCCAGTTAAAACCTGCTCCCAACTTATAATGCATGGCGATCAAAAGAAGTTTGATCTCAGCTACGCCGTGTGGTTACTTTCTACAGCAAGAGAATATGTGATAATGAGATTTGCCGGCAGTCAGTGGTTTGTGTGGGTGAATCTAATTTGATGCAGACTTAATGCCTTAACGCCACAAGCGTTGTCTGCTTTTGCAGACAGCTCCACTTTTCCATGAAATGCTCTGATCGCCAATGTCCAGTCTGCTAATTGAGTTAATCCTAGCGTGAGAGCGATACAAATCCGTCTGGCAACTTGTGCAGGATCAGACAAAGTAGTTCTACTGCGGCTGTGGAATGATTGTGCCAGGTAAAGCAACAGTGGCCAACAGCAATGGTGACAAGTTGTCTGGCTGTGCGGGTCTCTGGTGGAGGGCTGTCAACAGCAGACAGTGGCTTGGACATCGCCTATGGCCTTGTCTATTTGCTGTTATAGAGTGACCATGCAGCAGGTAATCTGACCAGTGGTGACCACCAGCAGGCCATGCTGCTGTGGCTGTGGATCCTCTCCGTGCTGGTTCCTCAGCGGGCGCCACACGGAAGCCCCATATCCCGGTCAAGTGTGCTGACACCGCTCCCTGATTTGTGACGCCCACTGAAGCAGCAGGCGCACATTCTGCCACCACAACCACCGTTGCTATCTGTTCTGCTTTCTTCCGATCTCGTTAACTTAGCTTCCACATCCAGTACCAGGAGCCTCCGAGTGAACTAGTCGACTGCTCTGACTCTAGTTGCCACTGGATTATTTTCCTGGCGACCAATTCGCAATAACGGTGCTTGGTTTTGAAATGTACCGAGAGCATTATTGCCATGCGAATCCAAAATGCAGTAGCTGCTTACTTTTCAAATGTGCAGATACTGCTTTTATAGCTTTGTACGGCAGTATTCATTATGCGTGACGTAATACGCATTAAATTAGGGCACCATGGATATCATGGTACATTCTCGAAACATATCCTATGCATCTATTTCAAACATTTTCTATTTCCAATACTTTAAAAATTAAGCCATTGAAACAGTAACAGACGACGTAAGTCGGGGTATGTTAAAAATTTCATTTAATTATCACAGCTTTTCCAATGAATTGTATGGGATAAAAAAACGATACACGGCTTAATTAAAGGCACGTATCTAACACTTTATAAATGTGGCTGATACACCGCAAGTGCAGTAGTTACCTTTTTTTGGCTGTATCTGTATTTGTATGTTACGTGGCAGTACGCAATATTGTGCTATCGCGCCACGGGTGCTATCGCACCACATTGTGGATTTTTCTGGGGTCTCGCCGGATGGAAACTGCGCCTACGTCCATTGAGGTTCTTTTACGTCCAACTCTAGTTCAGTCGGACGAGCCATCTGATTTACGTGGTTCTCTGAGCCTCACGACACGACATCGCTGCACGCATGTCCTAGTGTATACAGCACCTGGTAATGGCAGTCCCAGGCGGTCACTCATCCATTTATGGACCGGGCCTGGCGTTGCTTAACTTCAGTGATAGAGCCAAAACCGATGAGCTAACGCCGTATTCCGTAAGGTTGTGAGTTAGATAATGTCATCACGCTAAAGCAATAATGTCACAAGACACTTACATAAAATTTGGGTCAATTATTGCATATTATTTTTGTGACCGTAAAGAGAAAACAATTTTTGATCTGTAAATTTGCTAAAAGGTGGCCCTCCTGTCAGCGGTCATTTACTGATCTTAAGGAGAGTCTCTCTGACCACCTGTAATACAAACACATTGTATGAAAAATATATGTAATAGGTCAAATAAAACATTTCTGATTCTGATTCTGTACCGATACGTAGTAGAGGAAGTAATGATTGCAAACAGTAGGTACCTAGCGAAAAAAATTGTAACAACACTGAATAAATAAAAATACAAATAAAAAAGAAAACAAATGATCTTACAGACAGAGGGAGATAGGGGTGCGATATACACCACATGGTCAAGAAAAAAAGATGGCCGGGAATAAACCAGCGGAAAAATAGCAGAAAAAGAGAACATGTCGAAGAATAGCAGATATATTATCGCAAATGAAAACAATTAAAGAATCATACAAATGAAAACAGTAGAGAACAGAACGCGGTATGGCAGAAACACGTCACATGTAAAGTAGAAAAAAATGTAATGTGGCAGAAGAAGACGAAGAAACATGTCAAATAAAAGTCGAAAAATAGAGTGTAAAGAAAATATATATCAAGAGAAACATCATGGAGTTTCAGTATTAACACAGTGCCTGAAGTCACATTTGGCAGGAACAGATTTTCAATTTTCTCGATTATTAGATTGCTACCAAAATGTCTACATCTCATTAGTTCGAATAATTATTATATAAACTGACTAATTATATATGTCTTCATTCACCTCCATATTGAAGTACATGTATTATACATGGCATACAGTAAAGACAATACAGATACAATTCCACAAAATATTATAACTGATTAATACATAATTAATTGAGTATTATTTAAATAATAAATGATGATAAATGTTTTTTCTTTTTATTTGACATTCCATAAATGCGTCAAAACTTCTAATGAAAAACGTACCAAATACACACATTAATAACAGTATGTACAAAAGCCGAATTTGGCACAAGGCTGGTACAGGTGTCCGGTGATTTCGGACCTCGACTATTTCGGACTGGTGATTTCGGACGCCAATCGGTGATTTCGGACGGTGATTTCGGACGGTGTGTGGTGAAATCGGACGGTGATTTCGGACGGTGTGCGGTGAATTCGGACGCCGCGGTGAATTTGGACGGTGGTTTCGGAACCCTAGCATAGTACTCTTTTATATGACTATTTCTGTACTAATTTCAGTAATTTCAGACGGTGATTTTGGACGGTATTATTTATAAGGACGCCTAATATAATATATAAAATATATATAAATATCATTTTATATATATAAATATAGATGCTACATAGATAAATTGCTATACAATATAATATACTTTGTCATCTTTATAAACACATCATTTTATATATACAAAATATTGATATATATTATCATAAATAAAAATATATAGATATCATATGTATAGTAATAAAAGTTATTTTATCTTTGCTTTTAGTGCGGGAATATGGGTCATTATGAAATTGTAGCAAAGGAAAAAGCGGCGGGTAGCACTTGAGATATTATTTTGATGAATGAAAAATTGGAGCGTAGGGGCCAATTAAAGTTATTAAGTGACTCACTAATCATGCTAGGAAATCAAGGAAGTTTTTGAAAAAGCATACTACTATTGTCTAACTGTTCGCATTGTTTACAATATGTTTGCTCAACATTTATGTGTGACACAGGTCGGTCTATGCTGAACGCGCGGGCCGTGAACGCAGACACACCGGATAGTTAACCCTCTGCGTCCCAATAACCATGATAACAAGACGTGTATTCCACGTCAATTGTTTGTTTTAAAATTTAATATGTATTAAGAATTACTTTAAATCCGATTAGGTCCGTTGCAAAATCAACTACAAAGTGGAGTGTTGGGTTGTATAATTATAACATATTTATTCGTAGATAGGCTTATTGCAGCACGCAGACTGTAAAGGATCTTAAATCGCGGCATGCGTTACATGTATCAGCAAGTAATTAACCCTTATTCTGCTGATGATAACAGTCAACATCCTAAAATAGATTATTTATTGTTGAAATAATTATCATTGTATTATTTTCCGTTAATAACGTGCTAGGGTCGTGAAAATGATAATAATTATAATACAAATTGGAAAGAGTTTATTTTGTATCCCTCTGGGCGATAATGAAGGTTTCCGTCATTCAGATAAAATGTGATAACTAAATGACGGAGGGGTACAATAGAAACTCTATCCTAAAAACCTCTATAGGCCCTAATATTCATTAGAAACTCTATCCTAAAAAATTGTCTATAATTTTAATTCATTTGAAAATTGTGCTTGTATTATCTTGAACGCAATGACGAGAGTGAACGCGCCGTTTTGCCACAAAAGTATGACCGTTATCTGCGAAGTGGGACCTCAAAGGTGTGTGATGTGCATAAAAAATAAAAAACACAAACTCGATTATATTGTATATATAAATATATGTATCAAAATATATTTTGTATAATAAAATGATACGCCTATGTGACGATGACAAAGGTTCTTATATATGTACCGTACATATGTATCATAACTGTACCGGTATATCACTGATTTTTGTATTTCTAAAATGATATTCATAAGTATTAAAAAAAAAAGACTATATAACTGTATTAGGTTTCCTTATGCATAATACCGCCCGAAATTACCGTCCGATATTATCGATATTAGTACAGGAATAGTCATATAAAAGAGTACTATAAGGTTTTTTATACATTTCACCGTCCAAAATCAGCGTCCGAAATCACCGTCCGAAATCACCAACCGAAATTAGCGATATCAGTACCGAAATAGTGATATAAAAGACTACTAAGTTAGGCTTCCGAATTCACCGCACACCGTCCGAAATCATCGTCTGAATTCACCCCGGCGTCCGAATTCACCGCACACCGTCCGAAATCACCGTCCGAAATCACCGATAAGCGTCTGAAATCACCAGGTCCTAAATGGTCGAGGTCCGAAATCACCGGCAGTCCTGGTACACCGTCTGAAATCACGTGTGCCCAACTCTACCCCCAAAATGGTACGAATTCGTATGATTACTGTGACATTTCAATGTATGGTGAATAGCTCGTGAAAGGTCAGTATGATCACAGTCGATCTAAATTCGCCTTGAACTTGGTGTACATAGTGTCGAGAAAAGTGATAATGTCCTCATATATAAACTGCCACTCTGGAATATAAGGACAATTCAATCCGCTCGATAGCATAATCATTTTCTCATTGTCACAAAGCGAGCCTAACGACTCAGCCAGGGGACCGGGCATAGACTGAGTGGCGGTGGCCCAACTGACACTTCTAAGTGGCTCAAGACTCGCACAGCTCAACAACGCGTAAGCAACAGTTAATCTGTCATAAGAATCGCACAGAGAGCATAATTGTATTTGTCGTACATTATCGCCTGAAAAACTATACAAGATACATCCGCTACCGATTAAAATCCTAGCAACAGTTTTCCACTTAAAAAAGGCTGATTACGTTTTGCAACCTTCCGAATCCACAAACAGTACACATTTTTTTAATGTTATTATAATTATTAGGACTATTAGCTGTCTCTAAAATAGTACGTATTCCTGGATATGTATATTAGGGGTAGAGGAGATATATTATAAAGGGGATATTTTTTTATTTTTCAGACCAATTTTAGTGCATAACACTTGCTAGTTATCCCACCATAAAATATTCAAATATGTTGAAAAGGTAGGCCTATGCTTCAAAACAGTGTTTTAAAATACTTTCCACCACTCTAAGACTTTTTAAGGCTACACAAGACATATTTATGCGTGAGGAACAACAGTCAGAAATTATGTTGCAATTTGTGTCAGGTTTTGCCATTATTTGACACAAAATGACCGTACTATGTTCACAAGTATATGGAAATGAAATATGTATATTACAATATCTTAATGTTGCTTATTGGCCATCAGTTTGTCATCAAGGATCAAGGTAAACTATGTTACCAAACCTACTGTGTGACTAGCTGATCTCATCCCAAGGACGATGTAATTCGATGACCCACCATTACCATGATTAACGTGGTGATACACGTCAAGCAAGTCACGATGAAAGACCATGTACTACCCGATTTCTTATCAGCTGTCGGCGTTCAGGCATTCGTTCTTACTGGAAGCTGTCTGCGTTCAGACACTCTTTCCTACTGGAAGCTGAGGATGTAGAGCAGTTTGAGGAATCCTAATCATTACTAAGCAGTCAGCAGGTACTGCCTTTTGGCTTTGGACGGCAAAGTTGTACAAGGTATTTCAGCACCAGCACCGCGAATACAATATATCAAGCCGATGTTGGATCAATGTTGAACGATAACCTAAATAAGTCAATTTTTACTCAATTAAAGTTGTGCTTGCCTATCGCGATTAAAATTGAAAACTTACATGTACTCTTACTTTCAATATTCCATTAAATACTATTTATTATGACAAACTCCTTAATATAGACAAAAGAAATACATGGTCCATTACTAAAGATGTGATAAATAAAAAGAAAAAAAACGTTATGTAGGTAGTGAATTTGTCATTAACGGTACGTATAGCTTTCACGGACAACATTACAATTGCTAAGCATTTTAATAAATATATTGTAAACGTATCTACTGAACTTGCTTCTAAAATTCTGAAAACTAAGACGGATCCAGCTAAATCTATAAAAAAACATTCCGTTTCATTTTTTTAGGAAAGTATGTGCACGCAGGAAGTCTACAAAACAATTAGTTTTTACACATTAGGCATATAGTCCTGGATGGGATGATTTTCAGTCAAATGTTATAAAAGACACATGTGATTTATATGTATTACCAGTCACACATTTGTATAGATTATCCATTACACAAGGAGTTTTTTCCTGATGAGCATAAAAAGCCAAATATATTCATATTTTAAAAGTTGTGATTCTGCACAAATGAATAATTATAGACCAGTCTCAATATTCCCTTTTTTATCAAAGGTTTTTAAACATGTTATGTATGTTAGAATATTCGCTTTTACAGAGAAATATGATTTATTATATTAATATCAGTCCAGTTTTAGACAATATTTTGGGACAGATCAACAATGTTTTTTTTAATTGATAAGATTTTGAAAGCGCTAGATGATTGTGAAAATAAACTTGGTGTTTTTTAGAACTCAGTGTAGCTTTCGATCCTGTGCATCATACAATACTTTTGAATAAATTACATAAATACGGCATCAGAGATATAGCATATGTTTTGATTAAAAATTACCTATACGACAGAAAACAATGTCTTCCATTAAATAAGCTTGATTCTTCTTACGAGGAAGTTACTGGTGGAGTACCACACGGACCTATTTTATGACCTTTGTTATTTCTGAAATACAAACATGACCTAGTGTGTCCTCACTTTTGTTTTTTTTCCACTTTATACTGACGACAAATATGTTTGTCATAGGTCAAAATGTAGAGAATCTAATTTGTTTAATGAACACGGCGTTAAAAAATAGTAATGTGGCTAAATGCCAACACGTTATCTCCTAATGTTAAAAAATTATAATCTTATTATAATCTAGTTTTTCTAATAAGCGAATAGTAAATACAAATAAAATTATAACAGATAATCAACTAGTTTACATGTATCACATGATTGTCTAGAGGCCTGATGTGGAACGACTGAGAGGATTCTTACATGCATTTTAATATTACAGATTTTTAAAATCGCGTTCATTTTGCGCACATAGGCCTACGTCACCTTATTTTGATGAGTTGAATATATTACATATATTTGCAAATTTAAGGCCATTTTATTAATGTTTACGTACGTGAGTATTTTATTGCCTGTTATATCACTTAAAAAATGACAAGTGATGACTGTCATACGTACCCCAGGTCAGCAGGATAACAAATCTATGAAATATAATGGTGTTGTTCCTTGGAACTCCATTGCGGATTTAATTGATCATTCCTGTAGTTTTTATTACATATAATTGAATCTTAAGCTTAACTCTAGCAGAGCAGGCGGAGTAATGCTGTGCATAATGTTATTTATAGAGTTCCATAGGCGAAGAACATTGTCGGAATTTTCCGAAATAACATCAACTAAATATTTCGATTTAGCCTCATATTTCATTACACAGGTGCCACTGACGCTTTTAACGAGAACGATCTCTTTTTTTTCTGGAGTAATCCATGGAGTAGGCCTATAGGCTAAGAGTATTAGGTTTGGTACCTGAACAAATTTATAACAAGCTGAAAATGTCATGGAAAGTTAAGAATATTATCACCTACCACATACTAAAAGTCCCCAATAATCCACCCTGGGCCTTTTGATAAATTTACGTTGGTGTTCAAGATGGCCCCAGCTCTCACATTGTGTCATATATTGTGTTAAAATCATTATAAAAATGTCACTAATAAGTCTAAATATATGTTTTGGGGTGGGGAGTTCAACTTCAACAATGTTTCAACACAAAAATACTATTTTTAATGATTTTTTACATAATATGAAAACCGTGAACCCAAGTATACGTAATTAATATATGAACAATGTTGCCATGGTCTCATTTAGCAAACTCATACAGGTGGGAACAAAAGTATTACCTTTTTTTTGTGTAATTTGGGCTGAAATATCCATTTCTTTTATTATTATGATGATTTAATGTCATTTTCAATGGCAGAAGGCCAACTTCAAGGTCTTGTAATTGAAAATAAGATTTATATCAAATATCATTTGTATGTGATTTTAACTGGAAAATCAATTTATGGTATAATGTTTGTGATGCAAGGTGACATTCAGGGTGAAAAGGTCAATTTAAAGGTTACATTTCTAAAAAAAAATTAAACACATATAAATATCAGCAAGTGTAATACTTCTTTTTGATCTGAATATGAATGGAATGAATGGAGAATCCATGTATGGTATTATTTGGGTGACACAAGGACATTTTGAAGATGAAAAGAAAAATCAAAGATTAAAATTTAGGAAATATTATTTTTTTATGATTAGAGTTAATCTTGAATATCGAAACATCAATTTTAAAGTCAAGTGACCAACATAAGCTTTTTATCAGTAAGGCTAAGAACAAGTGTAATACCCCTTTTTCGTGTAAAAAAGGTCACCAATCTAACCTAACCTACTGGATAATCAATAATATATGACGAAATAACAACTAACACCTTTTTAAATTTGATTTGGACTGGAAAATCCATTTCTGGTAGTAGTTTATTTCAAAGTCTCATATCAAAAAAACATTTCCCACAAATAAAAATAAAAAGCAAGTGTAATAGATATTTCTGATGTGTTTTGTATTGCATTTTTTTGACGGCCCAATGTCATATTTGTGGTTATAAGGGTAATTAGCCATTTTGGACCGAATAAAGTTTTCCTCAACGTGTCCCCGTCGCCCTTTAATGCTTTTCTGTCCCCATTCAACGCCCCCCCCCCAAAAAAAAATCTCTCTCACGCCTCCCAATCGCCCTTAAACACATTCCCATCGCCATTTGTCCTCTCTTTGTCACCCTTTAGCGCTTACTCGTCACCTTTTGCCGACTCTCTATCGCTTTTTAAGGCACTCCATTACCATTTCACACCTTACGTCGTCATTTAACGCGTCATTAACGCGCTTTAGCACCGATTCCTCGTTCATTAAGGGCTCCCCATTGCCTTTTAAAGCCTCCATGTCACCCTTTAACCTTATAAATGTGTATAACCACATGTTTTAGCTTGCTAGAAGAATTAAATAAAATGAAAGATGTAAACACAATGAACATTGTGGATATTCGACCTTGTTTCCATAACAACTGTGACACGTATGCTATAAAATATATTTTTGAAAAGAACAAACGGTGCTTTTAGAAAATACCATTACGTTTTTTGTTTATGAGTCACAAATATTCGAGCAAGTTACATTAAAAAAGATCGTAATAACTGCTACATATCTAAGAACTTTGCACAATTTATACCTACATCACTATACAATCACAATCATGCAGCTTGTGGTATGGTTATAATTCGGAAGTCAGGACATTGTATACCAGTGAACTTTACCACATTTAATACCTTGAGTAGACATAAAAACAACAGTTATACACTAAATATTCATAATAATGTCCTTCTTTTGGATTCATTGGTGGCCATCTTCGATTTAGCACGTCTCTGGTAGTCAGATTTTGATATACTTTATTCTTGCCATTAAATACATCCAATGGGTGACAAAATCACTGGAAAACCTTTTGTTAGAATGTTTTTGGGGTATGAGTGGTTATTTGCATAAATCGAGCGGCCTATATAGAAAACAGACGTTGGTAATTATTTTTTTCAATTAGAAAAAAAAAATCCAATTAATAAAATTTTATAAATTTAATTAAATGTCAAAATCTAATTCTTGGCCCCAAAATCATATGCTTAGACTCTCTATTTACGTTTCTATATGACAAATAGTGAAATTGGCGGTCATCTTGGACGCCATGTAGAATTTATCAAAAGGCCCAGTGGATTCTTGGGGACTTTTAGTGTGCTGTAAGGGATAATTTTCTGGACATTTTCTAAAACTTTCAGCTTGGTTTGAATTTGTTCCAGGTTTCACTCATATAGACCCTAATACATGTACTCTTGGCCTACTACTTATAGGAGTCTTTGTACGTATGGAGCGTGTTCCTCTAAACTGGATGTAAGGACAGAATCATACTATTAGCTGACTGCTGAGAAATCTTTCTCTGGGTTATTTATGAGATCCGAATGGAGAATACCTCATCGTGAATAAGTCATAACCAATTTTGTTTATTTTATGGAACGCTATACTTTCCTAGCTTAAGTTTGTCTTACAACTGTCAATTTCTGATTGAAATCAGGCCAAGATGTCCATATAGGAGGTCAAAATGGGGAAATTGTCACAGAGCATTTATATTCAGGTGAAATAAAAACTGGCATCGCCAAGTTAACATGTCATACAAGGATGCGGAAAAAATCAAGCACTAAGGTCATCAAACGTTTAATGTAGAGGCCAAGAGGACAATTAAGTGAAAAATGTTCCCGGACATAGTAGAAACTTGAATCAATCATAAAAACTTGCAATACCAGTCTTTGCTAACGTTTTGTAGTTTTACATTGAGTGGCAACTCGAATAATTCCTCATCGGGATTGACACGTAAAATGGAATGATGTCAATCGATAGTAAGCCATACAAAGCTAAATGACAGTAACTGCAAACGTTTCAAGTTGGCGGTTACTACCTTTTCGCTCTTACAAAAACAGGACAGCGATCAAATACTGGTCGGTGTCAGGTTTCCTTCTGTCGCGATATAGCCATGATTGTGCAGAAAGCAACGTAAAACAATATTCATATTAATATTCAATTATTGTGTATGGTTCATTACGAAAACTATATATAGGCTACCACACTAACATGACCACTTTATAAAACAATATTATAACTTACATTTTGTAAATGACTGTTGAATCTATTGTGCCTGTAATCGGACACATTGATCACTCTTTTATAGTGAACAGTACAGTGTATATTGTGTTAAAATGTTCTTGACATTTCTTTTCTAGTATTTTGTCCTATTTGACATATTTATGCAGCTAATGAGGGTTCACACCCACTCATACAATCGTTGACAGCTCTTTAAAAATACGTTACAATGCGACAGTATACTGGGGACCTGACTGAACACGTGGGTCAAGAACGCACGAGATATAATCAAAGAAAGTGATTGTACCTCAATGAAAATACGAAAAGTGATATACTGAGAAGGACACCATTGTTTTATCCCGGATTGAGTTTGTGGATCCTGCGGATGCATCACTCTATCGAATGAGACAATAAGATATTGACCGTGAACTGGTCAATGGCCAGAGGCATAGACATGGACGTAGATGTATATGACCTGTATTTTCTTTGTGTAGGCCTAGCCTTGGTCTTGGCTTGCATCTCTATCTCTAAATCAAAAGTAGTCTGCTTAACCGCCTTAACTGCCGATCATTGGTCAGCACATCGACGATCACTTGAGTCGAAGTGATGCCCCATGTGTCCCGGCTGTGTCCAGTATATCAAATACACAGGAGATCGGCTGGCACTTTGTATCAATTATGATCAATGTTATGTGGAATCAATGCCACGGACAACGTGATAATGGTTCATCGTCATGATCGTTGAGACACCGAGATGTCACGTTGACTTAACGTTGATGTATATATTCTAGGTGTTTTTGGTGGGATTTTGATGAGACGTGGCGCATAACAAGTATGATCTTATACAACCCAAATTTAAATAACAACTGAATGACGGCGGTGATTGTGTGATCTTGTCATTTGACAGGCTGAGCCATTCATTCATTGATCGGGGTAGAATACCATACTTGGACCTGAGACGTTCAGATCATGCATATAACCCAACGTTGAATTGTGGTATTTAACGCCATGAGAATTATATTGGCTCACACATAATATTGCGCTTGCTGATATGACAGCATAATATGGTACCTGCTAATATGATATTGTAATATGCTATTCCGTCTTCTAAACACATCAAATACATGAATACTTGTAGCTGCTATGAAATTACGACGTGTTGTCAAAATCACAATGGGCTGCTGTGCCTAAGTTAAGAAATGTATTGTGCAAATATGGCCCATTGGGAAATAAAAAATCTGAAATTGAGAACATTAAACCTAACATTAAGTTATTGTTGCTGGTAGGAACATATACTGTCGACTAGTCAATATGAAAGCTGAGGTTGGGGTCTTGCCATAAAACCGGAAGCGGCATCAGAACGGTCGTCATGGAAACAGCACCGTTAAAGCCATACCATCAAAACGTGCTTGTTACGTTTTTATTAAATTTGCTTAAGGTAATCAGTTTTTCTAATCCGTTAGACACACATCCAAGGGTTCTGTACTTAATTTCCCTATGATTATTATTAATATTTTATTTTCCAAATTTAGTTTGGTGTGCGACATTAACGCTCCCGTACCTAACACGGATGCCATACGGACCTGTAAAGGTTTCTATGAGAATCGAAAATGTCGTACATAGCCAAAGCGTTTCAATGAGTAGTAATTCTTTTTGTTGTGGATTAATACCTTATTATAGTGCTCTGCAAAGCCAAAAGGGCCGAATCTGTTTACTTGAAAAGTAAGAAGATACTGCCTTTTGGCTTTGCACAGCAGTAGGCTATAGCCTACGTGTGTGTCATAATATGTCTTGCCTCCGTAATTCTCCGTGTGATCACCAAAGTGGGCCTAGTAGTCAGTGGTGTGGTTACTCTCCCGGATGACCCCGGACGCCTACGGCGAACATTCCAAAATGTGCACGGATATTTATTGTACAGCTGGACGGACATGGTCATAGCCTACTCTAACATGGACTCCACACAGACATGCCATGATTAGACAAGGATGACTGAGGAGGTTCCCCAACACACAGCCGCACACGAACCGCGCTTGATCCGCGCGAGTATGAGCCGGTCATGTTTACAAAGATGCGAGTCTGTATCTGTATCTGTATATTACGTGGCAGTACGCACTATTGTGCTATCGCGCCACGGGAGTAACTTAGCAAGGCCTGTTATCAATCATGATATCATTTATAGCCTCCACATTGTGGATTTTCTGGGGTCCCGCCGGAAGAAACTGCGCCTACGTCCATTGAGGTTATTTTACGTTCAACTCAAAGTCAGTCAAACGAGCCATCTAATTTACGTGGTTCTCTGAGCCCCACGGAACGACATCGCTGCACGATGTCCTAGTGTATACCACAGCTGAATGGGATAGGGTCAGCATACTCATTGGTTTTCTATACTAGAAGTATAGACATGGCAGTGATTGTCACCGCATAGACACAGCCCAATTTCCCGTGGTGTGTACGGCACCTGGCAGTCCCAGGCGGTCACCCATCCAATTATGAAACGGGCGCGACGTTGCTTAATTTCAGTGATCAAGCCGACACCGATGAGACAACGCCGTATTCCATATACCACATATTACAATAGATTGATAGACATTTAAAATAAAGGGCTTCATCGTGTTCCTGATTACATAGCACTGGTAAACCTGAAAAATGATTTAGAAGCACAACAAAATTTACCAGGTTATAAATACAATACCTTTTTAAATGGCGAGTTATCTTTTGATGAAATAGAGAAAGCAGTGAAACAATTAAAAAAGAATAAAGCTACAGGTTGTGATATAAATGGAAAAACTGTATGTACTTTGTTTTATGCAGATGATATTGTACTTTTTGCAGAAAACGAAGAAGATTTGCAACGCTTAATAGAACATGTTTATAAATGGTGTAATAAATGGAAAATGTTTGTAAATTCTGATAAAACCAAAGTTGTGCATTTTAGGAATTCAAGAAAGCCTGTTTCTTTGTTTAAATTTTCATATGGGGATATGGACCTTGAGATAGTGAAAACTTATAATTACTTAGGTGTAAATTTTGACGAAAATTTAAATTTTAGAGACTGTATTAAAGCACGCTCTGATGCTGCTTCTAGAGCTTTTGGTAGAATTGTGTCCAAGTGTAAACAATACTCTGATGTGGGATATAATACATATTGTCATCTGTTTGATTCTTTTGTAGTACCTGTTCAAGATTATGCCTGTGAAATTTGGTGGAATTCTAATATAAATATGTGTGATAAGATAACAGAGCGAGCCATGCGATATTACTTAGGTGTACATAATCTTACCCCACTACCCGCATTGTATGGTGAAATGGGCTGGCTAAAAACTAAATATCGTCATTATATACATGTTATTAGATTTTGGAACCGTTTAGTAAATATGGACAATCATAGATTAACAAAACATATTTTTCAGTCCGACGCATTATTTTCGGTGACAAGGAAGCGCAATTGGTCGTACGACGTAAATTCAATTATCCAACACCTAAGGTTACCCGAAAATGTATTTGAAAACTTTGTCGCGTGTGATATTTTAAATGTAAAACATCAAACTTTTTTATTAATGGAGGAAGAGTGGAAGCGAGACATTTCAAATAAACCAAAATTGAGGAAATATATCACCCTTAAAGAAAATTTTGCTATACCAAATTACGTTTCCACTTTACTACCTAAACCTCATAGAAGTATTTTTGCTCAATTTTGTTGTGGAATTTTACCTTTGAGAGTAGAAACAGGCCGTAGACAGAGAGTTAGAGATGAGACAACTGGACAGACACGCTCTCTGAAACTGGAAGAGCGTGTCTGTTCAATTTGCTCATCTGGCGAAGTCGAAGACGAATATCATTTCTTGTTAAAATGTGATGTTTTTTCCGATATAAGAGTTGACTATATAAACAATATTATGCATAATAACCCCGATTTCATTAATTTTAATTTAGAACAAAAAATTACTTTTTTGATCACCAAATATTGGAGAGAAACACTGAATTTTTTGTGTAAGGCGTGGTCAAAGAGAAAGACCTGTTTATATCTGTAATGTTTGCCTCCTCGGCACACTGTATACCTTTTTCTTTTGCTATATTCGTGTATAAAGTGACATTGTAGGCCAAATTGGCCCGGCATATTATACTGTTAATGACCATGATATGTATGTTTATGTTGTGTTTGTATATGCATGTCACTATAATAAATAAATACTTACTACTTAAAGGGTTTTATATACCATTTATGTAGGCCTATGTAAGTTAGTCAGTGTTGTATAGAATATCATTGGTACGTTTCTAAATCCAATATTGCTATTGGCAGCCATATACAAATTTTCATTTGATGGTCTTGTCGAGTTTAAAAAATTAAAAAAATCCGAGAAAAACTGGGATTAGTCGCAGACCCTAACCACCCACCACCCTATCCAATTTTTTTCTTTTTGAAACATTTAAAAACATGAACACAACACAAGATACACAAAATTTCCGAAAATACAACAGCTACTATATGTGTATCCAGCTGGCCCGTGTGTCCTAAGGTCCAGGTCAGGGTGTAAATGGAGATGAAATAACAGCTGGAAATGCTGGCTTGACTCACCCACCCACTTCCGAGTTTTTCTCGGATTTTGTTATTTTTTTAACTTGACTAAACCCCTTAGAGAGAAGCGTGAGCTTGTCCAACTGCGACTTGTAACTTGATGCTAACCATTAGCAAATGTCTTCAAGATGCTGGTGTTTGGACCTCGCTGCTGAGCAGTACAAAAAACAGTACAAAAGATGTGAAAGACTACACAACATAATTTTTATGTTGGTTTATGAATCTTAATTTATCCTGACTGTAGAGGTCTTTATAAATCGCTTGAGGAATAAATTATCATCATAATGATTCATACTTCGCGACACACTGGTACAGATGAAATAACTACACAGCATCACCTCTCAGTCACGATTATAAGAAATGACAAATAACGAATCATGCATTTATAAGTTCCTTCCAACATTTTGAAACTTACTTGGATTTTTAATAATCAACATTTTGGCTGAACTGTATTTATGGTTGGTATTGTTATTCGTGCTGCTACAAGAGCCTGAAACTGTACCATTCACCTAGCTATGCTTAGAGGTATAACGGAATGTTAGATATCTCTCAGCCTCTATTACTAACAAATGACCAGACTGGGGGTTGAGCATCCGAAACTTTATAATCACTTTCAAACTGAGGGCTTCTCTGTTCAGATGAGCACAATAAAAAAAACATTTTGGAAAATGCTAGTAGACAATTGAGGAAGCAGTTAATAAGGAGTCATTATTGACTTTATTAAAGACACACAGGGTTTCAGCCTAAGACATCTACGTTTTGCTACAAGTAAAATATATTCAACATTCGAGAATCAAAAGGAAACAGATATCGAACGTATTTTAAAACTAATGGACGATAAAAAATAATAAGACTATTTACTGGCACAGTTGCACCAGGTATCATATGTAGAGATTGTAATTTTCTCAAGAGAATTGACAACATTCTTATTCTGAATGTAAACTTACAAGGCTTATGACAGAATGCCAAAGCTGAAACTGCAGATATTTGGTGGCATGCTTTAAACTAAGCGAAATCGCACATGGTGCTTGTAGCTGAAGTATAATTAAAAAATGCAAGACTATGGAAGCAAGACGCTTTACGACACCACCCAGGTTGTCAACCCTAAATTCAAACAGTATTGTACACGCGTCAAATATCAAATCTACATCCAGTATTGTACACGTCAAATCATCGGAGCTTTCAAGTTTCCAAGTTTTCAATATCAATATCAAGCTCCGATGATTTGACGTGTACAATACTGGATGTACACCGGGTGCAATGATGTTATTGAAATTTATGGCTGTGGGAAAGGATCTACATTGCAATGTATGATGACAAATGTAGATTTATCACAAATAATGTTCGGGCTGAATTGTTTAAATGACCTTTTACAATGTTTT
>OZ024913.1:58915516-58990516 GCA_964017125.1 Flabesymbios commensalis
AATTGACGTGACGAGAAAATAAAGTACCGTGAAATTATAGACTTAATCCTGTACTTGTGGGCGACGCTTAATGCTATAATATACCAAATAGAAATGGTTATTTAAATGATATTCCCATAACTATACTGTTCTGGACTTCAAGTAAAAAATGATTCAAGGTAAAATTTTCTGAATTTATGAATAATATGGAACAATGCGATAGCATCAACATGTACATGTGTGTTTTCTACGATGGGATAAATAACTGTAAAACATAGATGAAGGGAATGAGAAGAGATAAAACCAGTGATGTCTGACATGTCAGGAAGATATTCAGAAATAGTAGTCTGATTGTCGAGAAAGATCACACGCAGATTAGAGGCCAAGTTAGTGTATATCTGATGGATGGATGAAAGGTGTGATCTATAGCAAAGCATCACTTCACAGACGCCACCCTCGTTCATCAGTGAGCTGATTGCTTTTCATTACTTGTTGGGGCTTTGGGGTTTAAATCAAGAGGCTACAGTCGACTAGACCTTTGCTGGTGATTGTCCGAGGTATCCTGTATTACTTCGGTTTCAATTACATATTATTAGATGATTCGTACGTGCTATATTTATTACAGTTCAAACAGATTTTTTAAAAAAATTACGTTTTAGGCGAGGATAGTTAGTAAATATTGATTGCTATTTAGAACATCACAAAAAACTATTTTGTTGTGTTTGTGTAAGAGAAAATAATCGTTTAAAATATTTTTCAGTAATTACTCACATGTATCATAGTAATGAAAAAACTATGCAAACGCTGGTTCGTCTCTGAACCAACGCTGTATCGGTTTACAGTTGTGTACAGGCGGGACATGCAGGAAATGGGATAGTTTTTATTCCAGATATGTAGTTAGATAGAAAAAATGAATCTAATTGTCTGTGAGCAACGAGATATGAAAAAAGAGAGTCTCTGATAAATGGAATGTGTCTTAGCAGACGTCCTGCATCAGTAAATTATAATGATACTGTTATGAGATTATCAAGTTAGTCGCTGATGTAACATAAAACACTTGGCTCGTACATACGCTTTTACGTACACGCAACAAGCATAACGTCTGTTTGATGTTCATTGCGTTCTTAACAAAATCTTACCACGTCCACCGCGTTAATCACGTTCTTTATGTATTGTCAGGTTCTTAGTACGTTTCTCTTGCGTGCTCCCAAAATAGACCTGGCAACATTGAAATGGGAATTACTTGTCTTGAGAGACACACATGAGCCTCGTGCTCGATATATATTCCTAATGCTAATACGTGTATAAATTTCACTACCGACTACTACCTTATACCCCAGTCACACATACATGACGCACAGCCCACGGCTTGAGTGACAAAAAATAGAGCAGTGCGTCGTTGTGCGTCCATTAAATTTGTCAGGATATGAGAAGAGCTAGCGAGTTTAAGACGAATAAACAACGTGTTATAAATAAATCAGGTGTATAAATCAGCGAATACACAGTGTTTCGCCACCGCGTTAGCAGTGCAACAAAGTTAACGAATACACAGCGCATCGCCAGCGCGAGGCAAGAATACGTCCGAAAGCATTTAACACGCCCCATATACGTTATATGTTCGCTGGACATGCGTTAGGAACACGTTGGATGGGCGTTATATGCGCGCTCAATGCCGACATTCTTGAGTTTTTTTCTGACCGTTTAAGGCTCAATCACACGACCACGCACGAACCATGCACTGAAAATTGAATATTTTTCGCCAGAGCGTCTTTCGTGCGTCGGTTGTGCGTCAGCACTCGTTACTGGTTCGTGGAGGGCGCTGCACTATCGCTACGCATATTTTTGTGTGCAGTGTAATCGCCAAAGGAAGTTGGGTATGTTTAAAATATTGAACGCATATTAACGCATAAGTGTACACACCAGAAGACCACCAGCAACACGTAGGGCGCGCTAGAACAACGTTATATCAACGCCAAGTACGTTTTCTTTGTATCATATGGCTGCCT
The DNA here is from genome assembly GCA_964017125.1 of Flabesymbios commensalis. NCBI lineage: Eukaryota > Metazoa > Annelida > Polychaeta > Terebellida > Flabelligeridae > Flabesymbios > Flabesymbios commensalis. Next base: position 58,917,502 of record OZ024913.1, read on the forward strand.
GTTGAGGGCGCCGGGCAGTTGCGGGCAACGCGCCTGCCCTGCGCTGCATGAGCGCTGGAAACAAACGCTCGGCACACGCCGGCAGTTTGCCCAGCGCTCGAGCAACAGGCTGTGACTATGTTATTTCTGCAGCTTAACCCTTGAAGCTCTGAAGAACGACATTTTATTTTTAATCATTTCAGGTGGTGCTTCACACGATACACGGCTTTATGTGCATAATTTGTTTTTATTTTGTCGAAATTACGTCCAAACATATAATGGTATCATAAATTTGGGACACATTTTTTCTTTTAAAAATGATTACATATGTTCAAAACAAAGTGATATAATTCACTCTAATCGTCGACATTAGCATTTTAGGGTTTAATGCGCACTGTATGCGTCCGACGCATTAGCAAAGCGCTGTCCATTCGCTATTTGCGTTGAAAATACGCTGTGCATTCGTTACCAGCTTGCGACGTTTTTCACAATCCGGACTAAAATTGTTATTTATTATTTTTTTATGCGTGGACTGTGCGTCGTTTATGTGTGACTGGGACAAACCTCGGTCAACGGAAACACAACGAATTTAGAATGTGTCCTCTATTTGTACCTAGCCTTAGACTGGCGCTGGGCTGACGTTCTTCTGGCGTCTACATTCACACGTGGAAAAACGCTCACATTTTTAAACATGCAGAAAATTTGCACATAGGTTGACGCACCCAATAACGTTCATCAGGCGTTCTCGTCAAATCATCAACCAGTTCTGACGCACGCCCAGCGAATCATAACGCACTGACCAAAATTCTTCATTTTTTGATGCACTGGACGTGCGTGATGGTATATGTGTGACTAGGCCTTTACATCTTTCACACTAAACTAATTTAGCATAATTATGATTAGTACTATACGTACTACGTTAAAATAAGTGTCAGTAGTCGCCAGCATCGATTTGCGAACTTCATACATGCAATAATGGCATCCTGACTATATTTCTCACACCTTCAAGTAGTTCACATTACGACATTAGGCCTACACCACATTGATATTACGTTTTAGGCTGGGATAGTTAGAGAATATTGATTGCTATTTAGGACATCACAAAATAATTATTGTGTTGTGTTCATGAACGTTCAAGTTTTGATGAACTGTTGATGAATATTCTTGAACAAAAAATGAGACTTTCATAAAAACTCATGAATATTCATGAAGCAGGGTAATTTCATGAACGGTCATGAACTCAAATAATTCATGAACCAGATAGTTACTGAACATTCATGAAAGTTAAATAAATGAAGAAAAACATTTGTCTCTTTTTAACCTCAATTGCAGACCGAATTTTCACTTTACAGACAGAGAGCTTTAACTACTAAGGATCAATGGTCCCCACCCCCTGACTTAATTAGTAGACCTTATAGACGTAAACGTAAAGCACCCTGCGTGTTTTTCTCACATAAAATATAACAACTTTAAAAGGGTAAAACCTAGCAAAATCACTTACTAGCTTTTATCTTATTATTGTGGATGAAAAAAACAATGATTAACATGGTAAGAACTACTGTTACTGGGTTTTTCCATATTATTTTTTAGTCAAAATCTCATTTTTAACTATGTAAAACAAAAGTTTTGCATTCTGATCATGCTTTTAACACGCCCCATATTTTTGTGGCAAAAAATTTGGCATATAAATTTGAAAATAATATCCACCTTAGGAGTGCCGCAATCAATGTTATCCCAAACCGGTAAGCTATGTGGGACTTGTGAACTAAAAATGCGTTTTCTTATTGTTCAGCTATTTTTTAATAAAAGTCAAAGTTAGCTGAAATACGGGTCTTTGTTCGTTGGAAGAGGCTTTATAAGAATATGATGTAGATTTTTACATAACTTGGATCCGTTAAACTATTTGAATGCAATTTACTAGTTTTCGTGCTACATGCCTAATACTAATACTATTAACCCCCTGAGCTGCAGATATTAAAACATGCTGGCACTGATGTCTTTTTAGGTATAATAATGCATGGTATACATAATATAAACAATGTGCTTAGTCAAAGTGTTTATAGGTATATCAACTCTGAAAAAGGTAGACATTTATGTAAAACATGTGGATACTTGTTATTGTTTAACAAGTTTAGAAACTAATGAACAAACATAGACTAACACTAACTTACACAGTTATATTATTTACTGAAACATGGTTAAATTTTATTTTATTTTTCTTAATACATTATGAAAAATAATTAAATATCAATTATCTTATTATGACACTTTCAAAATATACATATATAGCTTAAAGTACTAAATAACACCTTCCACCAAACAACATTATTAGCGGGTCATTAGCGTGCCAGACACAGCCAATCTGTACCAAGCGATGTCAGCAAATGCCGCCGGCCTGCATCCAGAATCCATGCTTTTATTATTCGTGTTGATACACGTAACTAAAGTATAATTGTATGTGCAAATAATATAATTATAGTATTCTCTACATGTTTCCCCTACTGTTCATAGTGTAATTTAGGACGGTATTGAACATCTCGGAAGTAACTTTGTATGGGTTTGATAGTTTCGGAGATGACTTGGGACGGTGTTGATAGTAACATAAATACTATCGAATGGTAACTTCGGACGCTAGATTTCATTCGGTAATTTCAGACGATAAACTCGGATGGTGGTGCTAGTTTCGGAGGGTATCTTCGAACGGTATTTTATTCCACTGGATACCGTCCCACGGCTGACGTGAATCGGCAGAACTCGGAGTGTGTGTGTATATACTGTATATACACACACACTCCGAGTGTTGCCGATACACCTCGGCAGCGGGACGGTACCCAGTATTTAAATCCACGGTATCGTTATATAGAAAGGTTATTCTGGTATGTGGACCTTTAATGTATTTTTTCTAACAGGATATTGGCTCACCAATCACACCATTACAACGCATTGTCATTGTCATCTTCTTTAAGTAAGACAAAACAGTACACTTTTTATATACGTAATAGCAAACTTATATTTATATTAATTTTATAGATGTATATTATATTTATATATTTATATTTATAGATCACAGTGACTGTAGAATTTTGCGCTAAACGACTGATACATCGGGTCACATAAGGGGAAAATCTACTGATTAAAGTGAGCCGAAAAAATGATTTTATTTCAATTAGTTTGTGCCCAGGGGCTACCTCCACCAATACAATAATAAGTATTTTGTGCAGTTTTTTTGAAAGTAGTCGATTTCTGGGGTAGTTTTTTAAGGGGGAAGTCGGTCAAGGAAGAGTTAAATTAAACAAATAAGAATGGACATACACAACTTCAGGTGCGTAAAATTTAAAGTATTAAAGTTGACACTTTAACATTTTTAAGGGTTGATGAAGCTCACATTATAACAGGCCGCATATCTAGAACAATGAATATATATCGTCCCCTTGGTTATGAAAGGGTGTCACCAAGTGGCAGATACACCCTTTCATATCCAGTAACGAATATTTGCCAAGTGACAGGATATTGCTATTTAACTACATTTAAGTCACATTTCTATGAGAGATGCCTTTTATTGAATCACATATGAAATGTTGGCGGAGGAACAGGTAACGCAAAAAATACACATCGAGTTTCTCCTGGACTCCAATGTACACAATGACTGCTGGACGTCAGAATATTATATTATTGGCGAATTAGTTATTGATATCGATTTTACAGTTTAAAAACAATGTTTCAAATGCATGTGCACTTAATGGTGTGTAATTAGAGCATATAAGACCACAAAATATGGAGGCAGACGCGGTGACCCGGGCTGACGCGGGACAGACATGGATATCGTTTATGAACCTCAGTGGAATCTTGTAGGATTACAGGGATCGTGCACCGCTCAACTGGACTTAACCCTTTAACCGCCAAATTATTCAATCTGAATTTTCACCCACTTGAAGTTGTGTCTCGCTGACGCGATCCACAACTCCAAGTGAGTGAAAATTATTCAGATTTGGCAAAATGAGGTCAACTGTTTTCAAATCTTGCTGATTGATGTCACATTTTATCTTTGTCACATGTTTAAAAGGTGGTACTTATTGTGCTAATAATAAATGAAAACCCGAATATATGCGACACCGGCGGTTAAAGGGTTAACTCATCTGGACGTAATTGATCCAGACCCGTAAGCATGACGTGCCCGGTTAAGACACGACTCATAGTCACGCTCTATCAATGCTGGTCTATTGCTGGCCCACCGTCTGCGACGCTGGCACATCAATTAGCCAACAATGGTTGAACCCTACTTGGAACAGACGAGTATGACCTCATCATACTGATGATAATGCAAGGATATTATAGTCTGCACGACCGCCAACTTCTAACATCAGTATATTATTTACCACGCCACTATCATCTACATGATTGTACTTCACAAAAATGTGGAGGGGTAGACTAATAATTGTAAATGACAAATGTGACTCAATCAGGCTAGATGAGTCGGAAGTAGTAGTTTTACAAATCATGCTATGGCCCTTAAAAGCCAAAATGACATTGACTTGACATATTTCTAATTTTTACATAACTTTTTACTTTCATATGGTTACTTTCGGGTCCAAAAATAATGTGGCATAGAAATAGAATATAGCTACACACGATAAAAAATAATTCGAAAAAATTGTTCTTTTAATTTTAGTCTCGTCTAAACTCTCCAATCGGTGATATTTGTTTCTATTTACATCTTATCATGGTGACAATCATTAATAAATAAAAAATAGCCAGACAGTGAAAAATCATTAAAACCTCTGGCATAATATATACTATTAAAGTTTACAACATTTTAAAACTACATCTATTTTTTATTCACATAGCAATTTCTCATTGCAAAAATGAATTTAATATTTCTGGTATTTATAATGCATTTTTTAATCTTTTTATATTCATGCTACTCATGACTATTTGCCGCGATTTTGAAGCAGAAGTCAAGAGGTCGTCTGATCCCTGATGTAATTGACTATAATTATCGCTTCACTTGGGAAAAAGTTGTGAGACAGATATTTGTGAATATCTTCTTCAATATTTTTTTAACATCACGATGTCTATCTATACAGAATGATACACCATTTCAATGAGTTACTCCATAATAATAATGTTGGCTGCCATATTGTCCAACAAGATTCAAAATTCTACACTCAATATATATGTTCTTTAAAAAGAACCCTTCAGTACTAATACCAATACTACTGAAGAGTTCCTTCTAAAAACCTATGTTTTTTAATGTAGCATTATAAAATTCCAGACAAACCTGTCAAACTCAATCCAACACATATAGGTATGCCTGAGAGTGTCAAATCGCAGTAAAATAAGATATGTTGCAATTTATTCTAGGCCAAGCTGCAATTTGACTGGATTGACGATGTTTTATTAGGGTTTCAACGTTGTCAGAATGTTCTAACTATGTTTCTACATCATCTACTATGTACTCTTTGCTATCAGATATAGCATGGAATTGCCTCTGCATTAAAACGGTGTTATAATATATTCCCCTGGTGTCGAGCTTCTGGTACTGCCGTCTGCAGACTTTTCATACTTATTAGGATAGGTAAACGCAAGTAACCAGATAACATAATTACATAGAAATATACCTAATGATTTAAGGTTAATCATGTCAATATCAGATAGAAGGGAACGCCACGTCTCGCTGATTAAAAAAAAGGGAAAGAGGTACGATTGCAGAATAAAATAATTGATGCTCGATGTAATTTGATAGATATCACTGTACAGCTTCACAAAAATATTTATAAAATAATTATAAATCATAATAAACATGTACATTATATATATCTACATATCCACATACCGTATCCCCGCGCATTAACGTGCATGCACTATATTTGAAGACGCACTTATAGTTTTCGAGAATAAGTGCATGCACAAACATATAAATTAATTTTATATTTCTTCCAATTCTTTTAAAACGTCATTATTTTATTCACTTCAACCAAAATAAGATGTGGATACGAATGGGTTATTAATCACGAAGACATAAAGGGCTTGCGGTGTTCATTCTGTCGGGCTTTCTGTGAAAAAGATGGGATCGCAGTTAATGCAGACACCATGCAGGAGATCTATGTAGACATAATGGGATCCTGCGCGGCTCTGTCAATGCTGGTTCAGTGTTATATCAATACAACATAAGAATGGACTTCCTGACTGCTTTCAGATAAGGCTCGTCATTTCCCGGGCGCCACACAGGGCAATTAGGCTTCACTGATTATCTTTAATGTTCTGTTTAATAGTGTTGTGAGACTGGATTTGTTATTCTTCTCCAAACTCAATTACCACAGCTCGACAAAGTATGCGAGCAACTTTGGCCTAATGTTAGGCTGCTGAAGCCTGCTGAACATGGGCTAATATAATTCAGTCAGCTGGAATTTTGGTGTTATCTCCACTATCTTCTTATTTAATATTTTGATACAGTTCTTGTTCGAGAAGATTTTGTTTTTATTTTTTACTCGCATCATGACATAGAAATATAATATATAAATTATAATTCAAACAATTTCACATTGCTCCTAATGCCCCCCTAAAACATACTTTCAGAATCACGATTATCATAATTATTATCTTGCTATGTGCTTACAAATATCTCATTATTTTCACATGTGTCTGGAAAGATGCACAATTCATAAATTTAGGCCCTATGCTACATATTCAATGGTATGTTCTAATAATTATTGATAATTCTGGTTAGATTATGTCTGAAATGCAGGAAATAGCCTAAAACTAATTTTAATTTTTAAATTCAAAAGTGTGGGCATTTAAAAGTCAGGAAATTGTACCATGTTCAGCTTAGCGCATTTTGCAATTAACATTGAAAGGTACCAAATGCACCAGCGTATTTCACAATAAGAAAAGTTTTCGCAAATGGTTTTATTTTAGGCTATTCAGTGATTTCAGTAGTAAGCCTAAGTGTAAATATCACTCAACTTTATCATTCACATATTTCAGCTTACTGCTGACAGTTCCGGGCGAAGACTGGTATTGCAGATTTGTTTGTCATGCTTGGTTATGATTATTGATTGTTTATTATACTTGCTATGTTTTTGCTATGCTAATAAACCTATTAAAGAGGAATCCGGATAAAAATATTATTTCTAGTCAGTTTGTCGAATGTACGGCACCTGGGCCCGAAGTATGAACTCTTCTTGGATGAAATACATGAATTATTATTTATTTACTTTCCGTGATATTTTTCTTATTAATCTCGGCTGTAGTATTTGATGCATCTTCAGCTACAGTCGGATGAGCATACACTCTGGGACTTAGGTCAAGGTCATCAGGATATTAATCTACATGCTGTGGTCACCATGGCATTCATTACTTTCTTTCATGGGGCAGTTTCTCTTCTCTTGTTCAACAGAAACCTTTCATTTCCGGTAGTCTTTGTTTCACGAAGATGCGGATCCCTATAGCGGTAATATTGTATTTGTATCGTTTATCACAGTAGTATCTTTATATATGTTATAATGAAGAATTGTATTTTATGCAGTCTATTTTGACAGTTTACAGTCTAATTTGTTCAAAGATATTAATAGTTTATTTTATAATATGCTATTGTATCCCCCCCCCCCCGAAGAATACAATAACTGTAATCATAAATATAAAAATATAGTATAATGTCCCTTCGGTTGCATCAACTACACATCCATATTTCTTTATTTTTTCGCCGTACATAATATATGGATACATTTGAGATCATTAACTAAACAAATAGTACAATATGACAGGTTAGCTGAGAACAGGCACCATACAAGCTCAGAAACCATCGTCATAAAATTTGAATTAAGTTAAAACAAAATTAAATAATAAGCACCACGATTACACACACAGGAGTGACACATACATGCCCCTGACCAGGTACATACATTATCTGTAGCAAAATCTGTAACAAGGTTTTCATAATGCATCACAAGCTCACGTTTAAAATAATAGAGAGCATCGGCGTCCCTCAATTGCCGCGGGAGGGCGTTCCACAGTGGAACAATTACATTGAAAAAAAAAATTGAAAACTTTTTTTCAAATGATCATTGCATTATTTAAAATCAAGTCAGACCATTTCATGTGTGCATAGTAATCATTTAACAATGTTCATGCAAAGAATCGGGGCCATAAATTCACAAATTCCTTACCAAAATTTTTCGGTACCACGGTCTTGTATAAGGTCTGGACTAGCCACACAAAATTTGTTTACTCTGGATATTCATAGGAGGATTTTTAGGAGGGTAAAATCCAAAATGGCCGGCTATCTCACAGAAATAACATAGGGAGTGATAATTAATCATCAATTTGTTTACAAATGTGCTGATTAAAGGATTGTAAGTTGTTTTACAATAAATAAACGACAAAATGTTTCATTGATGAAACATTTGTTGCGCCTGTCTGTAGTCTTTGTCTCAAATTAAATTTCATTTCACTTTTCATTTTGTGTTTTTCGAATTTTGTATGTTTCACGTTTTTTTTGCTATTATTTGAAAAAAATATTATAACCTTTGGATGTGGCTTTGATAAGCCTATTAGTTTAGTCGAAAAATAGGGTTCCCGTACACCCTCGGAAATATAGGCCTACTTCTAATTCGTGCTTGAAAAAATCTAGCATGAAAAAAATTAGCTATGAACAAATGTCCCACGTGCCATTTCTATGCAAATATGTGCCGCCATTACCAAAATAGGTATATTAAGTTATAGTTCGGTCAATATCACAGATAATTTACTAATCATTAAAGAAGTTATCACATCCTCCTTAATAATTATATCAGACACTGTGCAAATGTGATCTTGGAAACTAACAAACTGATGACAGCCACTTTAAAATGATCTCAGTTACTTCAAAAATTATCATGGCCACCGAAGAAGACACAGCCACTTTAAATGTTATTGCAGCCACTACAAAAATGATCTTGGCCACTGAAAAAAAGTGATCACGCCCAGTAAACGTTGTCTCACCCACTACAAAAGTGATCATGGCTACTGAATAAGTGACCACAACCACAAGTGATTTAGCCACTGAAGAAGTGCTCCTTCATAATTATCTCAGCCACTACATAGGTGATCTTGACTACATAACAAACGAGCTGATGTCAGCCACTGAACCTACTTTAAAAGTTATCTCACCCACTACAAAAGTGATCTAGGCCACAGAAGAAGTGACCACAGCCACTTTACAAATCAAATTATCTCAGCCACTATAAAAGTGATCTTAGCCACATACGACTGAAGTGATCACATCCTCCTAATAATTATCTCAGCCACAACAAGGGTGATATTGGTCGCTAACAAACTGATGTCAACCACTGAAGCCACTTAAAAAGTTATCTGAGCCACTACAAAGGTGACCTTGGCCACAAACGAACTGATCTTGGACACTGGAAAAGTCATCACAGCCATATAAAAAGTTATCTCAGCCACCACAAAGGTGATCTTGGCCACAAGCAAGCTGAACTTGGCCGCTAAAGAAGTAATCACAGCCACTTTAAAAGTTATCTTACCCACTACATAAATGATCTTGGTCACTGAAGAAGTAATCACAGCCTCTTTAAAAAGTATCTCAGTCACTACACAAATTATAATTACTACTGAAAAGGTGATTACAGCCTCTTTAAAGGTTGTCTCTTTCACTACAAAAGAGATTTTGGCCACTGAAGAAGTGACCACAGCCACTTTAAAAGTGATCTCAACCACTATATAAGTGATCTTAGCAACTTAAGAAGTGATCACATGCTACTTGAAAAAGATCTCAAACACTACAAAGGTGATCTTGGCCACTAACATACTTATGTCAGCCACTTAAAAAGTGATCTCGGTCTCTACAAAAGTGATCTCAACCACTGAAGACATGATCACAGGCACTTTAAAAGTGATCTCAGTGAAAAAAACAGATCTTGGTAAGTGAGGAAGTAATCACAGCCACTACAAAAGCTAATGACTGACCAGTGTTATTACTAGAAGCTAATTCAAAATATTTATTGAACCAAGCCATATTATAGGGATTGGTGGCGCTATGTATATTTTTTGTTTTCGATTTACAATAAGACCAGAATCGCTTAGGGTTTTCCTTTAGTGTTTCAGGCAAATCAGCAATGAACTGATTGTGCTTGAACTGCAATAATTTATGTAATTAATTTCTTGCTTTTCTAAATTTATTTCATTGAAGACCTTTATTAACTTCTTAGCTGTTGCCCGAGCTTGCTTTTTTTATTAGAAGTCTCACTTCAGAGTCAAGACAAGGTGGTAAATTCCTGGGGGTATATTTGATCTTCTTATATCATCGTAGCACTAGCCATTTTCATGCAAATTGACGAAGATTTCAGTGCTTTAAGAGTTAATTTTTTTTCACGAATTCGTTTGACCCTGCTGTAGGCCTAGTCAGGGAAAGTTAGACAAAACCCTAAAACAAATTCCTTGCCAAAATATTGTTGTACCACGGTCTTGTATAAGGTCTGGACTAGCCACACATTTGTTTACTCATTTCCAGACCAGATCAACATCTATGTTATCAGTACATTTGACTGTCTGCAGCATTTTACCATTCAACAAAGCTCCTAACTTATTCCAATCTACAAATACACTATAAGTATTACACATACATCTAATACAAATACAGACAAAATAAAATATTGTTCCTAATTACAAAAAGTAGACCTGTTCACATTTACCAATATCGATAAAATAATATTTGCATGTTGCACTTCTCAAACCAAAAAGTCGAGTGTGTACATTTACTGATCACAATTGCGCTTTGCTTTTTTGGCAGCCATGTTAGTTTTTCTCCTGTTGATATCATTGTCTTTTATAAATAATACTACATTTAACGTAACTGTCTACACACCGGTGATAAAATGTAGGGTAAATTAGTATGCCATTACAATTTTTTTTTTCATTACCGATTTCGGCCATCTTACATTTTGCTCTGTAAAAACCTCCTATGACAGTTGAGCGTAAACAAATTGTCAGAAGTTAGCTAAGACCCTATACTATGCAATGGTAAAATCATTTTTTGATAAACGGTGTTCTAAACGACTAGCAAAACCATAGGCCTATACTAACATAATCTATCAGTGACTTTGTTCGGAGGATAATGCAAATGTATGATTTTAAGTGAATAAAATTAAAATTATATTTGAAGCCCCCTTAGCAAGATATAATTTATTATTATTTTGCTCCTGTATTTATATGGGTGGTCTTGAGCATTTTGAGGGAATTAAACTAACATCTACAGAATGATATCTGCGTTACTCATGCCCTACTCCCACGCTGGCAGTCGATAGTTATCGCTGGCGATAGAATCACGGATTATGTGATCACTCTGACGCTATCCTATGCATTATGAACGCTACACAATCGTTATGGAACATCAATTTCTAGTGTTTCCGATAATGTTTAATATAACAAGCACATAATGCAATAAAATAAAGCGCAAGATTGTTATCAAAATAAAAAACGCGTTTATAAAGGTAACTAGAAAGAGTTGTTCGGAAACGAACACGAAAGCAGCCCTCCGTTATCGCCCGACCACTATTTTAAATTGTGGTATATGATGGCTATGTGAAGTATGAGGAAGCAGAAATTCGCAGATCAGCTATCATGCAAGATTTCCGAAATAGTGAAAAAAAAAAAAAATTAAAAAAAAATGTCCGACTGGCAGCCACTTTGGATTTTTTAGTGTGAAATTTGTCATGGGTTATCCTTGTGTGAGACATTACATTTTTTTTATATTCATGGTCCAGTCATTTTGCATTTCTTGAGTTGAGTAAATATTACAAAACTCAATGGTTTGATCCCAATAGTTAATCAGGTCATTGGCTGACACAGCTGAACATATTTGCCAAATTAAAAGAAGATCTGATGACAACTTTTTCGTGAAATGCGCTAACGAGAATTTCTTCGTTAGTGGCCATAGTAATTAAAGGTTTGATGATATGGGGATCAAAATGTCTCCAAAACAATTCCCCAGTTGTGTGTGATGGCTATGTGAAGTATGAGGAAGCAGAAGTTGATAGATTAGTAGCTATCTTTGAAACAAATAAACAAATAACAAATATCTTTGAATACAGTAAGCAGCCCGCCTCGGCGAGGGCTGCTTAATAACAGGCACCCATGTTAGATCAATCACTTGGAAGGGTGATAATAGGCACCCATGTTAGATCAATCACTGATATTACAACAATGGAAGGGTGATAACAGGCACCCATGTTAGATCAATCACTGATAGGACAAGGATGGAAGGGTGATAACAGGCACCCATGTTAGATCAATCACTGATAGGACAAGAATGGAAGGGTGATAACAGGCACCCATGTTAGATCAATCACTGATAGGACAACAATGGAAGGGTGATAACAGACACCCATGTTAGATCAATCACTGATAGGACAGCAATGGAAGGGTGATAACAAGCACCCATGTTAGATCAATCACTGGTAGGACAACAATGGAAGGGTGATAACAGGCACCCATGTTAGATCAATCCCTGATAGGACAACAATGGAAGGGTGATAACAGGCACCCATGTTAGATCAATCACTGATAGGACAACAATGGAAGGGTGATAACAGGCACCCATGTTAGATCAATCACTGATAGGACAAGAATGGAAGGGTGATAACAGGCACCCATGCTAGATCAATCACTGATAGGACAAGAATGGAAGGGTGATAACAGGCACCCATGTTAGATCGATCACTGGTAGGACAACAATGGAAGGGTGATAACAGGCACCCATGTTATATCAATCACTGACAGGAAAAAATGGAAGGGTGATAACAGGCACCCATGTTAGATCAATCACTGATAGGACAACAATGGTAGGGTGATAACAGGCACCCATGTTAGATCAATCACTGATAGGACAACAATGGAAGGGTGATAACAGGCACCCATGTTATATCAATCACTGATAGGACAACAATGGAAGGGTGATAACAGGCACCCATGTTATATCAATCACTGATAGGACAACAATGGAAGGGTGATAACAGGCACCCATGTCAAGGGCCTGCCGCGCCCTGGCGATCACCATCAGGGGTGAACAAAAAAATTCGGACACTTTAATTTTTGGTGATTGTTTTTAAAAAAAAAGCTCATGTGCATATGGTTAAGACAAAATCACAAAATGTTGGGGGGGGGGGGGCACCGGAAATATACCTTAATTGAAACAGCCCAGGGCCTAAACGATATGATTTTGCATATGCTACTATGATCGTATGTTTAATAGATATTTCTGTAACCCTTTCAAGGCTGAATTTACAATTGTTATTTTCAATCACTACAAGCCGCGAATTGATGTCGCCATTCTCGACTTGTAGTGAATGAAGATGACTTCAAGCGGGTGGCAAATGAAAAAAAAGATATCGTTATTATAATAATAACAGTTCCACAAAAATCTAAAACCTCTAGGTTTTGGGTAATTAGGAATTCTTCATAGATGAAAAATGATGCTTTGATTCATCGTGAGGGTGGAAAGGGTTAAACAACCTATAATCTCTGTATATAATATAGTATAGCTATAAAGATTAGATATGGGGTGACATGGACATATTACGTTATTCAAACAGATCTGACCTCTATCTGACCTCCAATAGGCCTATGCGCAGGGTAATCGGATATTAGCCAGCAGGCTAATGATGAAGTCCATGTTTATAGGCAGGGTTCAGAGGTCATGACCTTTATACCGCGTGTACAGCCATCCTTCAGCTCTGTCGTGCATTGTCAAAAGGCAGTCACTACTCACTTGAATAGTAAGCAGTTACTGCATTTTGACTTTGTTCAGCAAAGCTGATATCACCCATCATCATGATCATCTGCTCGAGTAGTGGACAAGCGACGGTCTTGGCCCAGCATTGAATCATTGCTGGTCAGCATCCCGTAGCGCCGCTCAGATATACATAGCTGGTCGACATTGATAGCCTACTGCGCAGATCCATTGTCTATATATATAGATGCCTGAAACATAGCTCACAATGGAAACCAATGGAATAAGGCAAAGTCCACCGAACTGCTTAACTTATCTACTGGAGGCAAAGGCGATCATATTGACCACCGTATGCTTCTTTACTAATAGTGTTTGAAACTGCCATGTCGTCAGCGGTTACAAGTCAATAGCGAGGTATGTTCAGGTTTTAACATTAATTTTACCCAAGGAATATATTCCTTGGTTTTACCAAACTGCCAAGTTAACTAGAATTACATATCGCCATTTTACAAGTAAGGCATATACTAGCAAATCAAAATTTTGTGTTGATAGTTATAACAACTATTAACTGATTAAGTCTACATGGGATTCAGTGATTATTATTGATTGGTTAGCATTAGCATTAATATAAGTGTTGGTGATAAACATCACCTATCTTGCTACATATTTATTATGGACAATATACGGCGATGCTTGTTAAATGATTACGTGGCTGTCTATCAGCTATCAACTAGTAGGCCTACATACACAGTTCGGCAACACTTGTCTTGTCCAACATTTAATTAACGGTTTACTTCTGACATTGACCCACGTTGAGATTGCCATAACTAAGTAATAAATAATAATGTTTCATTTGCATATTTTATTTTCATGCCGCGGGTTCTATATTACGTGTACAATGTTCATTATATTATAATTTTTAACCCTTTAACCGCCAAAGTATTTAATTGTAACTTTCACTCACTTGAAGTTGTGGATCGCGTCAGCGATACACAACTTCAAGTGAGTGAAAATTATTCAGATTTGACAAAATGCAGTTTATCGGTTTTCAAATCTTGCTGATTGATGTCACGTTTGTACATGTTTAAAAGCTAATATGTAATGTGGTAATAACCACGAAAAAAGGGAATATAATCGACACCGGCGGTTAAAGGGCTAATATTAATTGATAATAATGATTTGCATTGTCAGATCGCCTTTCCACTATGTCCAGCTCGTGTCATGTGCTCGGAGCGTGTAATTCTGTGTCACTTATTGGACCAAGGAATTTACCTGATGTCCTCGGCCATATGGTGGATACATCAAGACAAGAGTTCAATATTCAGGACGAAAACGGAAACACTCCGGCTGACATAGTGTTATCTAATTGTCGGCTTGATAGATGGAAAACCAAGCTGCCACCTAGTGTCATCCAGTATGTTTTACGTTTACTTGATGTTGTCACAATTGCTTGTGACAGTCTCAGTGAAAAGGGGCGTCAAGATCTACTTGACATCTTATGTCAAGCTACAAAACAGGAGATTACCAGTTTAAATACACAAGTGTCTGTCCTGTATAAAGATATCACTGAGAATAATTTAACACACATTTACCAAATTTTGTCCAATTTGGATTGTGAGGACCTGTATTTGTATGAACAAGTGCTATACACTGGACTCAATGTGTTATCTGAGCAACGACCAATCAACGTGACCACTTCTTCCAAACTCACATTTCTCCAAACATGGATAATCAAGATTCTGAGAACCTTTATTAACAAAGGAGGAATGGTACATGATAGTCATGCAGTCTACAAGTGCCTGGCTTACAGTACTGTTTGTGGTGAAGTACTTGTAGATTTATTGTGGAGGAGTATCTCACATGAGCAGTATCAGCAATCCTTGACCTACTTACGAGATCTCCAGTTTGACTACAACTTCATCAAAATGGATTACACACCTCGCTCCCTACAGATCCTCACCAACATAACAGTGTTCAGAAATTTGAGACACCCCCCTATTTCCACCGTGAACTCATTACCTCTTCCCGCTACCACAAAACAGAATATTATTTGCTAAATTCAATCCCCAATGCGGGTATCACAACGTTTACCGCTTATTGTGATAATGCTCCATAGTAATAAAGGAGCTCATCATGCATTGTATATATAAATATACATGATGTATGTGTCTCATTTTTTATTTATTTTCCAAATTTACTGAAAATAGCTAATGAACTAAGATAATTGATTGTACATGTATTTGTGAAAACGATTACAGGGAGACGCAGCATGAAAACTTTCTCTCTCCATATTTACTCGTGTAGTTTGGTCATGATAATTTTTATTACATTTGAAGAATATTTGCCAAGTCCTGTTGTGGACCAGAATTATAAGGCAATGTTACGTAGAAAACGACAAAGGCCTGCCTTAAAACAAAACTGATGCCCCCTCCCAGTGGACAGCCAATTGACTAAAAATGTGAAGATGCACCTACACATTTATCTATACAATATTAATTTAAGACGATAAATGCGTGGGTGCATATATATCAAATAGGCCTAGCAACATGATTAAGTAATTTCTTTTTGTAATAAAACAGTATTATTTTATCCTTTCAGTCGTTGTATATCAAAGAATTAACTTATCATTCCCCTCTCCACCACACCATTAAGTAGGCTACATGTAGGTCACCCTTCTCATACGCCACATCATATATAGGTATCTTCGTCATTCAAGGCAACGTTCACATATTCTCCAAATAATGAAATATTCTCTCTGTCCGAGCGGTATGTACCATTGTCTACATCCACTTGTGGTGGGATAGTCTCATATGGTGTTTTACACACATCCCACAGAGTCTTGTCTCCAGTTTCTGCCACATATTTATAAAACAACCCTCCTTTGTTTTTAAGTAACTCATATGGAGATCCCTGCTGAGATATAACTCCCGCATCCAACACCTACAACAGCATATATGATTAAAAAAAAATATATTTTCGATGTAAGTAATGTTTCAAAACACACATATACACTTTATTTCATTGACTAAACAACTAAACCTCACAAGTACACGGTCGTAGTCCATGATAGTCTTTAATCGATGGGCGATTGTTAGGACTGTGCACTTCCTGAACACTGTTCTGATGGAGCGTTGAATAATTGCATCAGTCCTACAAAAAGACATGATGTCAAAAAATATTTGTATTGGTATAAACAATATTTGGTTCAGGAGAATTACATAGTAACTGCGAAAAGCTAATCGAATGATCTCATCGTGCAAACTTATAGAAGCGAACATTTAAATTACAAACAATGGAGAAACGCACTGTCGTAAGGTTAGAGCTGCCATGTAAAACTAATTCGTGTGCATGTGTATACTACATTTTAAAGTCATGATTTACCGAAATTATGCATAAAATGCAACTAAAACAAATGTGGTATCATTATCACTTATACACTAAATTCGCACTAAAATATATATTGATACCGTAATGAGTTATGATATATATCGCTTACTTACTCATTATCCACGTTAGCTGTAGCCTCATCGAGGACTAATATCATGTTTGTTCTCAACATAGCTCTGGCCAAGCAAATCAGCTGTCGTTCACCAACACTCATATTAGAGCCATGATTTGTCAAAACAGACTCTAATTTCCCTGGCATACTGTTCACCTTAGTTTTCATTTGTACCTATATTTAACGAATTGAAGGATTATTATGTGATTTTATTATTATTTCTTTGCGACGCATTACTGTCCAAATAATTATAATTCATGCCAGTTGAACATGCTATAGATTAATAATATATTGTCCGTAATGATCACGATTTACTGATTTTACAAGTGTCTATTTAACTCTTCCCACTCCAGATTATTTTTGTGAGAGACTACCTCCCATGAGATTCCTAGCCAGAATAATTATATTTAGGAGTGGAGTGTGAAGGGTTAACGTGGTCTTCTTAACAACATTTTATCATATCATACATTCATCTACTGATTTATTTAAAAGTGATCTATCACCCCTTATATGGTATGAATTATTATGTCCTTATATGGGGTGATTGGCTATCACATGACCCTCTCAGAAGGTCACGTGATAGCCAATTACCCCATAGAAGGAAACACTTGTGCCCCATCTTGTGGCAACTTTGATTTATTTGTCACAAAATTATTCATACTAGATAAGGGGTGATAGATCACCTTCAAACCCAAATTACCTGGCCCAGTACCTTCCATATCGCATCATCTGTATACTTTGAAAATGGATCCAGGTTCTCTCTAACACTACTGTTGAACAATGCTGGATCCTAAGAAAACAATGACATGCCATGGTAATAACATCATTATACTAAACTAAAATTATGTTGAACTGAGACATGGACGAGTCTGACGTCCATAGACGTCAGATGCTGACGTCTAAAATCCATACTGAAATAATTGAAAATATATAATGATCATAGACCCATATGACATAACATGCCGAACCACTGACCATGATTCTATAAACTGATGCAGTCGTAGAAAATTATGACTCAATGTAATCGTTATATCCAAGGTTTTAGATACGAAGTTTGATGTAATTAAATATTTACGAAAAAAAAGTAGACCTAATTGTATAGGTACTTCATCAAGCTTACCTGTGGTATTACTGACATATGTTCTCTCAAACAGTTCAGAGGGACAGATGTGACGTCGATACCATCTAGATATATGTGACCACTCGGTTCAGTTAACCTGAACAGCGCTCTCACCAGGGAACTTTTACCACTTCCAGTACGTCCAATTATTCCAACCTGCAGCAGAAAATACATATCAATGTATACAAGCTTTATATCGAAAAAACCCCAAGAATAATAATCAAATAATACTAGATTCAATTACGTACATTCACGACTGTATATTGTGCGTCCAGAAAATTTGGCCACCGTCAGATCATGAACATGATGAACATATGCATGAATACATGCAGTATTATTATGCCTTCTTTTTGCATGTTTAATGTAATATAGTTTTAACAGAACCGACTTGCAGCTTCATACACAATTACAAACTACTGAGATGGTACCATTAGTTTACCCAAAAAAATGTTTATAAACAAGTTCAATGACTTCATTGCACAATCCCCCCCCCCCCCCTCCCACACCTTCACATTATTGGTGCTGTGGCCAGCACATGACGTCGTTCATGTGGCTAAAGGGGGTGTAACGCTACACCGTATGAGAGAAACGTATAAGTTGCGTTTGATAATTATTAAAATAAGTGTCATACGCACAAAAAACCTTGATAAATGCATAATTGTGCGTGTACATACCGCATTAAACTTATGAGTAGAGTATTGCCAGCGTATGACCAGTGGTTAACCAGCTCAAAGCGTGCCAATGTTAGCAAATACCAACTTATGACCAACGTATGGTCTTTACATATGGCCAAACACTGTTTAAGTCTCCCGGAGATGCCTTTGCGATTCACACATTTAAGCAGCGCCAGAGCCTGGCCACCATGCGCCAGTAGTTCGGCAAATGATCAGCGACGTACGCTAGTAATCGTTATGTTTCACGAAGACATCGGGACATCGGGAAAACATGCAATGCATGCATTGAAATTTTCTCCCGATATTTCGTCTACAAGAACCGGCGATATATCGTCGAACAGCGCCAAGCAGTGAAAATTAGTCTGCGAACATTCGGTGAGGTACACCATGGTTAAAAATGTCGCAGACACATCAGCGACACATCTGCGGTGTTCCCAACATCATCGTGTAAACATCGGCGATGTATATTCGATGTGATATCTCCAATGGTTGGGGTGGTCCATCGCTGCAGATGTTCGCCTATGTTCCAGAACTGCTTGGTACTTAGAGTGAAAGTGGTGTCAAACACGTGCATCAACTGACCTGAACCGCTTTAACAAAGAGGCAAAATTGACGGTGCTATGTTAGATACTGCCAGGAGCAACTACATACACACTAATATCTCGATTTCTGGTAAAGATGTCTTTATACCGCGTAGTGTATACATGGTATAACCTCATTGGTCGTAAGAAATCGCCGCAATTACAGGAATTAGCCTCTCTTGATGAAATAGCTCAGGCATTCACACTTACTTCGACAACAAAATACAGCTAATAAGAACGAAGATATACTAGGCTGCCTCTCAGTAGACCACCTCTACTCGTGCCACTGAACCTCTCTCACACTATATAATTATACACATCTGTTTAGTGTGTTTGATGAAGCATCGGAGACTGAAATTAGGAAAATTATCATGACGTATGCGACTGAGTCATGGAGTCTAGACCCACTTCCCACTCAGCTCCTGAAAGAACATCTGGACCTGTTATTACCAGCTATTAGGCCTACAAAGCTGATCAATTCCTCGTTATCTTCTGGGATAGTACCATCAAAGTTTAAGCAGGTTTTAATTACACCACTCATCAAAAAACCTTCTTTAAACCGAAATATTCTTAAAAACTATAGGCCTGTTTCCTTTTATTTCAAAGGTCCTTGAGAGAGTCGTCCTTACCAGGCTGAATTTCTTTTATCAATTAACCAGCACGAGCCGAATCAGTCAGCATATCGACCATCACACAGCACAGAAACAGCATTGCTGAGAGTCAGCAATGATGTTTTGACTCCAGATGACAAGAGCAATGGAACCATGTTGGTATTGCTAGACCTACCGGCTGCCCTGGACACAATAGATCCTAAATTGCTACTAACGAGGCTTGAGGGTATGGGTGTCGACTGAACGGCTCTCAAATGGTTCGCGTCCTACGTACAGGAGCGTCATCAGACAGTGAACACCAGCTCTTCAAAATCTGGCTCTGTACCTCAACGATTTGGCGTACCTCATGGTTCAGTGGTAGTTTTTTTCCTATTCACGTTTATATACGGGCCCAATGGTGTCATCAGCACACGGCAAAGTAGTGATTACAAAGTGTAGGCCTACTTAAATTTCAATGTAACCCACACCAACGATCATAATCATGATAATGGCTCTGAAGAAGATATATAGAGGCCTGCGTAGAGGAAATACATTTATAGATGATCCAACATAGCTGATGATGAACGACAGCAAAACAAAGGTCATTGTGATGATTTCCATTGGCAATCCCAACAAGGTCAGTGTTGATAGTGTTGCCATCGGGTAATCTAATGTCACACCTGCTCCCCAGCTCGTGATATCGGAGTCATTTTTTACAACTCATTTAAAGTATGCCAGACATGCTATTTTTGGCTACTATACAGCTGCTAGTCCAGGCTCTTGTCTTGTCTCGGCTGGATTATAGCAATGCCTTGCTTGTAGGCCTCCCACAAGAACAATTTTCGAGGTTGCAATGTGTGAAAAATTCGGCAGCTCGATTTGTGACATGTCGCAGTACTTATCTCCTGTGATGATGCACTAGCTGTCTATGGCGCAGCGCATCGGATACAATCAATCAATCAATCAATCAATCAATCAATCAATCAATCAATCGATCGATCAATCGATCAATCAATCAATCAATCAATCAATCAATCAATCAATCAATCAATCAATCAATCAATCAATCAATCAATCAATCAATCAATCAATCAATCAATCAATCAATCAATCAATCAATCAATCAATCAATCAATCAATCAATCAATCAAATTTATTACCATATTATATCCGTACAGGATTCAGGGTATATACATTAATGGTGGTTCATTATTATATAATACATTGATGTACTCATACAGTGCTGATATTTTTAAAACGTATCATGGTTAAACACATATTATAGAAATGTCGCCCGCGCCAAAACCAGAGATAAAAAACTACATATTATTATGAATAGTATATAGGTAAAATACACTCTGGAAAGCGTAGCAACCTACAAAATAACTGCAAATGGAACATGTTTACATATATATCTATTATAGAATTTACATCCTTAGTTAAAAATGCATGGGCCAGCGTCAGCTCCCGAAGCCGTCGCATGGCCTACAACACGCCATACTAATAATATTATAGTAACGTGGTTCATACGACTACCAGCACTTTCAGTATCTACGAAAACACAGGAACCACCTGGCAACCTCGCTGTTGAGTTTCTGGAAGCATAGCGAAAAGTTTTTCCCCGCCAACTCAAGCAACAGAGGCCGCGGTAATATTCATGTACATGTACATGTACAGTACACTTTAAAAGAAAATGTTTTTCGTCTTCAATATCTTCATTACAAAATGTACATATACTTTCGCTTAAAGATAATTTAGTATGTCTTCCAACCTCAATGTTCAGCTTATGGTCGCTTTCTCTTAATTTTGAGAGCGCTTTTCTGTGTTTAAAGTTCGATACAACTTGTAGATAGTTTAGCATAGTTGTGTAATTAGGTGTATGTTCTGTTTATGTACGCAGTTTATTTGCGGTGCCCATCTTGACGTTATCGTCGAGTAGTGTGTTGTGTATGCGTTGATTTAGTTGATCGGTCAGTCCCTGTCTAAACTGCTCAATATTTAGCATGTTTGAATTTTAAATGCCAAGCATCTCCCCAGTCATTACTTTCTAATGTGGTTCTAATGCAGGTTGACCACGTTCTTTTATTATATTTATTCAACTCTATATTTTCCATGTAAGCCTGTCTTAATAAATTATCATTTGAAAATGTGGAGATACGCTGCCAATACTTAACGATGTGCATTTTTATGTTTATTTCCATTGTAGATCTTCCCAGTTCTAGGAATACAAATCATTAACACGGGTCCCTAGCTACTTGTGTATCTTGGTGGATTGATAGAGATCAACAAGAGGCCTGAAGTCATATAGCATCCCCCGCCATAAATTAAGTTTTGACTTTGCGGGCCCACAAATAAGTGAAGGTGTGGCGGCCATTTTAAATTTCAGATACGCTGCCAATACTTAACGATGTGCATTTTTATGTTTATTTCCATTGTAGATCTTCCCAGTTCTAGGAATACAAATCATTAACACGGGTCCCTAGCTACTTGTGTATCTTGGTGGATTGATAGAGATCAACAAGAGGCCTGAAGTCATATAGCATCCCCCGCCATAAATTAAGTTTTGACTTTGCGGGCCCACAAATAAGTGAAGGTGTGGCGGCCATTTTAAATTTCAGTAAAACCTTGAAAAAATCATCTGCACATTTCCATATCGTGGGAAATTTGATTGTAAAATTTGAATAATTTCTGACTTAAAGTTGAGGGGTTTTTGTGCCCATAAAATTATTTGAAGTACACCTCTGGCGACATTAGAGTTTTCTGTTTCTGTGCCCACAAAAAAATATGAATGTGATCCGTTGGAGTAATTCTGAATTTCAGTAAAACGTCGGAAAAATCACATGCACAACTCCGTATCGTGAGGAATGTGATTGTAAAATTTTAATAATTTCTGACTTTAAAGCGACTGCTTAAGTTGACATATCAATTTTGCAACTTTAGATAGCCTACTGATGTTAACTAAACATACAAACAAGTCGAAAACATATTTAAAGCACTGAAAAAGACAAAACTAGTTTTATTACCAAGTTGAGTGCTTTATGCAACTCATTTTTATACAGTCATACTTATACCGTCTCCCTTCAACCACCCCTTAATTGGTGCCTTATAGTGAGGACATAGAGGAGGGGGGTAATCTCCAGCGCTGTCTGCCCAACGCTAGAACGACGGCATCAACATATGGCCCAATGATCTGCTTACATTTAACCATCCTTTAGGTGTACACATAGTCTGTTCGGGTTTCCACTGGATTCTTATAAATAGTAATAAAAAAAATAATGTTTTTAAAAATCGAAAAAAGTTGAAAAAAATGAAATCATTTGCGGAATGCACTGCCTCATACAAAACAAAAATACCAAATTAGTGTCATCCCACAGAGTCCCTTTAGTGTTTTTTAAGTTTTTGCGTCCACAAAAAAGTGTGACGCCTGACGCCAGATGCTAGATGCCTGACGCCTGGCGGAATCCTGGCGCGATTAAAATCCCCTACGGGCGGGGGATAAAAAGAGACCCCCACTGGGGCAGCGGAGCCATCCTGCTGCACCAACCACGATTCAAGTCGACCTCTGTAAATCGTTTTTTTTGCAGTAACTGTCGCAAGACTGTGGAACTCTCCCCCTAAAGAACTCAGTATGATATCCGACTACAGTGAATATAAGAAAAAACTAACACGCTCTTGTTCCGCAGAGCCTATCAATATTTGCTATAGATTTTAGAAGAAAGTGTGACGCCTGACACCAGATGCTTGATGCGGGACGCCTGGTGGGATCCTGGCGCGATTAAAATCCTCTACGGGCGGGGGATAAAAAGAGACCCCCACTGGGGCAGAGGAGCCATCCTGCTGCAGTAGCTGTCCCAAGACTGTGGAACTCTCCCCCTAAAGAACTCGGTATGATATCCGACTACAGTGAATATAAGAAAAAACTAACACGCACTTGTTCGGCAGAGCCTATCGATATTTGCTATAAATTTTGAAATGCATTGTGATTGGATAAAAACGTAAATCAGTCACTGGAGAATTGGCGCTCTATAAATAGGGGAGACCGGAGATAGTTCGCACAGGGGTTAGTTAGTACAGTGCCCATAAATTTAACACTAAATATTGTTTCGTTCTGTGCTGCCTCCTAGTGAAAGAGTGTATCAGTAAAATTGACTTCATGTTCGAAGTGTTTTTTTTTAACAAATTGTGTGAAAGTAAAAACATTTTCATTTTGAGGGGTCAAAAGTATTTTGTTGCTGTCGCAGAAAATGTTATTTTGCTCAATCTTTCAATGTTTCTATTGAACCTGACAGTTTCAACTCCTATAGTTGTAGCGTAGTAACCTAATTGAAGTTATTAATCCTTTATACATGTTAGGTTACCTTCTATGATGTTAGTTCTAAATATAGAATTTTTCAAAATAAGTCCACGTGGGGTTTGCTCGAACAAAGAACAAATGAAATGGGGCTTTAAGTTCGACTGATCAGATTAACCCCACAAAATAATCCAACACTGCTCAGACACACCCCATCCCTTGTTCGAACTAACCCCGAGTGTGGGGCTTGTTCGAACAGTGAAAAATATAACTTTAACATGTTCTCTAACTCTACTTATTGTTTTCAATTTTAAATATACTAAAAATAGCATCTATAGCTGAATACTTGTGGACAAAAATATAAGTCTCCTAACTTCATCATAATTATGAAAAAAAAAAAAAAATCAAAATTGTTTGCGAACTAGCCCCGGTCTCCCCTACACCATAATATAACCATGACCACCATCATAACCTGGTTGTGGTAGACCTATTCCAAAGCCGCTTAAATAAGGGGGGAGGATGTGACAGTGCACAATGGTCACCAGGTGGCATTGGTGTGCTTTGCTGTCAGTCACTAGATGGCAGGCCTGGGTAGTTCCGTTCGTGGCCTAGTCCATGGCCAGGACACGAGAAGCCAGTGGCAACAGACAAAGTTGATTTGCTAAAATTAAAACTATATAAAGCCGTCGATCATGTCGATAAAGTGACCTATTGCCCGGTATATATGCGTTGTAGTATGGCGCCAGCACACCCTCTAGCCTTCACAATATACGTTGTCCCTGTTTCTTACACCGCAATGCTATTATTTTATAAATAAAATAATAATGACACGCAAAACAAAATAGAAGCCAAAAGTTGTTATTACCTTTGTACCAGGAGATATGGTCAGCGATATATTTGAAAGAGCAGCTTCCTCTTTATTTCCATAAGTTAAAGAGACGTTCTGGAATCTTAGGACCCCTTCTTTACCCCATAGTTCCGGTACCTGGATTTCTTCAGTTTTGGTAGATCCCTCAGATTCTAGATCCACATAATCTAACATTCTTTGCACAGAGGTCATCTGTAAAATAAGAAATATAATTAATAAATAATGCTGACATCTCTGAAAATGTAATTGCTACACCAGATATACGGCAATGATATAAGTGATCCACTACATAAAAACACATAAAAACGATTACATTTTCAGAGATGTACTGCCGGTGCTAGGAGGATTAAAACTTCCCTACCACAATAAATAATAATAATTTATCTTACGATTAACGCATAATTAGTTTGCAGAGACTTTCTGCCCAAGCACAAGACGTTGAACCGATGCTGGGTTAATGTTGGCCCACCGTCTACAGTACAACACTGGCCAAACATTATGCTGGCATTGGTTCAATGCTAGGGTGTCGTCAATAAATATATTTAGCATCAATCGTCCGTACTACGATACCCGGGCTAGACATAATTTCATGAAAAAAAAAGGAACTTTGTATATTCTATGTCTAATGTAGAGAATGATAAAAAATAGTCAAAATTAATCTTACTGAATTATGTGCTCTCCCAATCTCCTTTACTCCATGTGCAAAATAGCCCACAATAGTGACTGAGCGCGTTAACATGAGACCAGCAAATGCAGGAGACAACTCTAAAAACGAATACAGAACAATTTTATCCACGATAATATAATTAGTTTTCCAGGATAGGTACATGTATCCTCACACACACCGGCCAAAGGTAGCGTTTAAGTAATCAATGTCCTGGTCAGACATGCGAGGCAGAATCCTGGACCAATAATTTCGACAGTACTGGATGAACTTCAACCAAATACTTTCATATTTTCCGAACATCTTGTAAAAGAAAGATAGAAGAATTGAATGCTGTAACTTGTAAGATTTTACAAAATATACTAATAATTGTATGTTTCTTGAAACTAAGTAACAGTACAACAAACAATACAATACCTTTGTGAAATATAACGATAATAAAGTACATGATCATTAAAAATCCGTTGTTTAAAAGCATGGTCGTGAGCTCGAAGGCGCTGCTGGAGTTTTCATACATGTACCAGGACATTGTATGCTTATCCAGCACTGATGCAAACATATTGAAGAAATGATTTTCTTTTCCCAGTGTTTGAATAATGTGCATGCCATTAACAGTTTCACAGACCAGAGATGAAACTCGAGAACGCGCTGAAAAATGACACAATAACAGTTTTAAAAGGATATGTATGCACATGGTTACCACATAAATTAATAAGAATAATCTCATTCTTTTAACGTAGCGGTATATTTATTTGTCAATGCAATTATAAGTGAATTGGACAATGCGTATATAACCACGTAATTATCGTCACCTAATTGGGGTGGTGATATGAGTATAAATTATAAATGTCATATGTTAGTAATACATGCCTACATGTTAATTATCACTATACTGAAATACTATAGAATGTTTTTCTATATTTTCGGTTAGGATTATTATTATCGCATTATTGTACTTTCAATAATACTGATATTTACTTTACCTTCAGCTTCAATCATTTGAAGTCTATTTGTTGGTGCGATGAAAAATTTGGTAAGTAGTGTGTTGAGAATGATGAACACAACTAAAACAATGAACATCCAAGGGAGCAAACAACAAACTAGCAGGGCATCTGCGAAAGGTGTCACTACACACTGAAAAATAAAATAGAGGTTTTATATTGATGTTAGCTCACAATGTGTGCAATATTCAGATAATACAATCCTATCGCATGATAACCATGATAACCCTAGTTACTGTCTGCAAAAAAGTGAGAAAGACGGATCCAAAGTAATTCAACCTTGATTCCATTTGTAACTGATTATAATTGCAAGTGAAATGTTTCGAGCAGCACAAAATACATATTTCGTGTCACCTTGTCGCATGGATGTCTAATGACTAATAATGATGAGGTAAACCTATGTACGTACAAGTACTATATATCCATATGCTATTGGTAAAACCCCATCCATGAAACCAACATCTCGTACAAATCGATTTAAAATAGCCCCTGTAAAAAAAACAAGTCTGGATGTTATTGCGCATACGTCATAGCTTAGCCCTTTAAACCTTCACGATGCATTCAAGCATCATGTTGCATATCTGAAGAATGACGCAATGTCTTTCATCTATGGGGTTTCAGAACGAAAAGTGTCATGGAACTTTTTTATTAATTAAATTTGTTTTTAAATTTGCCTTCCACTTCAAGTCAATTTTATCCACTACGCCAATGCTAAATTAAGGCTTCATATGGTTAAAAATAGACCTTTATTATTTTCAAAATAAATGCATGTACCTGTGCCATTGTTTTCAAAAAAGCTGATGTTGGTCTTCAAGACTGATAATAATGCACTGTTGTGAATATAACTGTTAGCATGGAAGATGAGAAGGTGTAGAGCTCTGTTCCAAAGCAGTGCACTTATTACAACACTTCCAACTAGTCCAATGTAAATATATTTGTCAGTGGAATCTTCCTGTTTAGAGTATGCCGTCTCGGATGTTTCAACCCTGTAGCCATTGAAGTTGTAATTACAAAAAAAATTGTGCGTACATTTTAAGACTAATGCAAACGTATTTATATTATTCACATGCATGCATTTTTACTTACCACACTCCCAAATACCAGTCAACTGACATTCTTGATGCCTGCAAAAGAAGAATCACTCAATAAAGTATTTATTAGGATGGCATTGGGCAAGTCCTTTTACTAGTTTTAGTCATGGCTGTTGCAAAGTCTAAGCTTGTCTGGTTCATTAACAATTGGTGAATTGTATTTTAATGGGTAAAATATAAATAGTATTTGGAAGACAACAGATAAAATTACCTGAAAATATGTTGATATGACATATGACACATATTGCAAAATGCATTACAACATGGATAATAATTTTTTTTTTAATTAAGGATGCCACATGTGGAGGAACAAAAAAAATGTCAAACGCTTGGTAAATAATACAAACATGACTCACCATTGCCATGACAGTGTAAAACAGCATTAGCATAAATATCCCCGTGCCACCTGCTTTAAAAAAATCTGTGTACGTGCTCCAGCCAACGTTTCTGGAACCGGCAGTAGATGCTTGCATATTCTGTTTATGAAAACTTTGTAAAATTAATGACTGGTTTTGAATGGAAAATGTAATTGATTAATTTATTGGGTGACCGACTGACTGACTGACTCAGTGATTTACTGACTGCCTGGCTGACGGACAAAGCGATAAATTGATTACAATTAGTTGCAGTATTGATCTATCAATGATCTTGATAAATGGATTGATTGATTGATAGATGGATTGATTGATTGATTACATGATTGATTGATTAAATAATTGATTGATTGATTGATTGATTGATTGATTGATTGATTGATTGATTGATTGATTGATTGATTGATTGATTGATTGATTGATTGATTGATTGATTGATTGATTGATTGATTGATTGATTGATTGATTGATTGATTGATTGATTGATTGATTGATTGATTGATTGATTGATTGATTGATTGATTGATTGATTGATTGATTGATTGATTGATTGATTGATTGATTGATTGATTGATTGATTGATTGATTGATTGATTGATTGATTGATTGATTGATTGATTGATTGATTGATTGATTGATTGATTGATTGATTGATTGATTGATTGATTGATTGATTGATTGATTGATTGATTGATTGATTGATTGATTGATTGATTGATTGATTGATTGATTGATTGATTGATTGATTGATTGATTGATTGATTGATTGATTGATTGATTGATTGATTGATTGATTGATTGATTGATTGATTGATTGATTGATTGATTGATTGATTGATTGATTGATTGATTGATTGATTGATTGATTGATTGATTGATTGATTGATTGAATAATTGATTGATTGATTGATTGATTACAAAAGCATACCCTAGCCATCACTGTACCAAAGCACCATAGTAAGCATTATGTTGGAGTGAATAATCAAATTTGATAATGCAATAACTGTTACAATGCATTTTGTTATAATGCCTAACTATAAAATAGGGAAGCTAAGATGAGGCAAAAGTTCTAAATCATCGCTTTGAAAAAAACAATTGTTACCGTCATTGGGCTGGCGATTTGCTTATTTAGTAGATGTGTGGAATCTGGCTCTACTGTGTTGACGTTTTTCAAATTATGGTAGTTTCCGCAATAATTCAAACGCCCCTGTGGAATATATATATCAACAAATAAAAGAAAACACATGTGCACAGCAATACGTGTTTCATTGAAACATAATTCAGCATGTCAAGCTATGTAAGATTACAACAACAACAACAACAACAACTATAACAACAACTATAACAACAACAATAACAACAATAACAATACTAATAGCAACATAATAACAATAATAACAATAATAGCAATAATAACAATAATAATAATAATAATAATAATAATAATAATAATAATAATAATAATAATAATAATAATAATAATAATAATATTAATAATAATAATAATAATAATAATAATAATAATAATAATAATAATAATAATAATAATAATAATAATAATAATAATAATAATAATAATAATAATAATAATAATAATAATAATAATAACAATAATAATAATATTAATAATAATAATAGTAATGGTGCAGTGTTGACACCCCATCGCGTTCGACGCTGGCCCAACATTGTGCCAACACTGCACAGTGAATGCACAATCAGTTCAGGGTTATGCGTATGTACGGCATCGTTGTGAGATGAGAGCATCTTGGACGGGATGTCTGTTAAATCTAATAGCTGTCCTTTTATTAATCTTGACTGTTGCCTTGTGTGTGACTCAATTTTAGGCGCCTATATCAAATACAAAGAAATAATTTGTTAGCCTAGTGATCAGGTGATTTTAATCAGTGTTAATGTACGCATGAACTGTTTATATAATCCTCATGTGTTTTAGTGAATGCCGGGAGTGAATAGCCAGGGAGGAATTGTTTGACAGGCCGAAGCTGAGTACAAGCAGTTGCTCTCGAGACCCTCTAATGACTAGTTACTTATCTGAGAGTTATAAATATAATAAATTCATTACTATAACGTCATTAATAGGAGTAATATAGCACTGTTTTTTTTGCTAGTCTATGGATAATAATGTGTCATGTATAAAATGGTTTCTATAACGATAATTAAGTACAGCCTATTCAGGTTATTCGTTAAATGGATATTAATTACTATGTGGGAATAACAATGATGTTAAAGGGTGGAAGATGACATCAGCGCCTAGCCCCACTGTAAAGATCGTCGCCTCAGAGCTAAAGGATCCTACCTGCCACTCTAACGAGTGTCAGATAGGATCCTTTAGCTCCGAGGCGACGAGATACCCTAAGATTTATAGGAATACTGTATTTGCCAATTTAAAGGCGCTGCTAGCAATATAAAGCTACGCTAAGAATGGATAAGTGAAGTGAATGACATGACTTTATATAATGTTAGGAATACAACAATAGTATCAATCATTGTCTCCGTGAGTATATTAGACCAGTTTAAGGTTCAAAGTCAGTGTCGCTTATTCGGGCTCTAGATTTGTAAGGTGTAGCACGCGCGGTGGTGGGCGACCATCATCCTTGTGATAACATAATAACAATCATAAATACAACAATAAGAGAAATACTATTTGAACTTCGACTGTTATCTGATAAAACACACACATATATTTCATATTTTGTTTTTCGCTAAGGTTTTGAATGCTTTAGCACAAAGTGATGAATCAAAATGAATTTTACTTCAATTCATATCTGATAGTATAACTATATAACCTTCCCAACATATACCCTTCAGAACATAGAAACTTCCGAACATAGACATATGACCATTAAAACATGTATACCTATTATATTATTTAACTTAATTTATATGGTTGATTTATAATACCGTAGATAATCCATAGGCATTAACTTGTAATGATAATAACAATAATAATAATAATAATAATAATAATAATAATAATAATAATAATAATAATAATAATAATAATAATAATAATAATATTAATAATAATAATAATAATATTAATAATAATAATAATAATAAAAATAAAAATAATAATAATAAAAAAATAAGAATAATAAGAATAATAATAATATTAATAATAATAATAATAATAATAATAATAATAATAATAATAATAATAATAATAATAGTAATAATAATAATAATGATAATAATAATAATAATAATAATAATAGATAAATTATAGATATTTGTTTTAGAATAATGAATGGTTTAACATGTTTAAGACGATTCAGGTCACGGAAATGTAAATTATGACGCTAAATCGGTTTCTTTAAAAATATTTTTTTCATAAGTTGTAGACATATTCATAAATACAATAGACATGTTTTGAGATCATTTTGTGTTGTTATATGATGAGAATGAATTCACCTCGTCCATCGAAATAACCATATCAGCAAATTTGGCGAATTGCACCTGGTGAGTTGTTAAAATACGAGTTCTCCCGCTCATGCATTTCATGACACATCTGTAGAGAATAATGTTGGCATATATTGTAGGATAATAATAAAACAATCATAGCATGGCAAACATCTCGACCATATATGATCGTTGTCTATAAAAAAAATTAAAGTTGTGATGTTATCCCATTTAATTCGAAGATCAATGGCTCCATTAATAAGTTGAATGTATTATCTCTCACATTGTCTGTGCAATTATGTTTTGAGTGGTACACATAGAACAGATGTAGAAATAGCTGTTCACATTACCTGTGAAAAACTTGGTTTTGACTTTTCACGTCTATGGCACTTAGTGGATCATCCAAGAGGACTACATCTCCTCCATGATATGCACATCTGTAACAAGGACTAAAGACTACATATATGTATATAATATGAATGGTGTAGATAACAAATAATATAATAGAAAAATGATCTACTTATGAATCAACTTATGGTCAAGACGTGTGCATAGTACATTGTGTTTAATCAAAGCATGCTATTTGAACTAATAATGTACAGCTGTTCCTACCTTGCCAAGGACAGACGGGCTTTCTGTCCTCCACTGAGCTTAATTCCATTTTCACCCACAATAGTATGATCCTTATTCAGCATTTGACTGATATCCTTAAAAAACATTTATATTGTATAATTATAATTATTTTAATTGTATATAATGAAAATTAAAATTATAATCGATATTTAAAATTAAACCAAACAAACAAACAAACAAACAAACAAACAAACAAACAAACAAACAAACAAACAAACAAACAAACAAACAAACAAACAAACAAACAAACAAACAAACAAACAAACAAACAAACAAACAAACAAACAAACAAACAAACAAACAAACAAACAAACAAACAAACAAACAAACAAACAAACAAACAAACAAACAAACAAACAAACAAACAAACAAACAAACAAACAAACAAACAAACAAACAAACAAACAAACAAACAAACAAACAAACAAACAAACAAACAAACCAACGAACGAACGAACGAACGAACGAACTAACGAACGAACGAACGAACGAACGAACGAACGAACGAACGAACGAACGAACGAACGAACGAACGAACGAACGAACGAACGAACGAACGAACGAACGAACGAACGAACGAACGAACGAACGAACAAACAAACAAACAAACAAACAAACAAACAAACAAACAATATTAAGCACAATTTGATTAGTTGAATAACATACTTCATTCAGCGCACATGCGGTGATAACAGTTTGATATTTGTCCTTGTCATACTCAGCTCCAAATAGTATATTTTCTCTCACAGAGGATGATACAATCCAGGGCTCCTGAGATGAGTAAGATATTGCAGATCCAGGTAATGTTATAACACCACTCTGATTCCCGTAGTGATCAAGAAAACCTTGTAAAAGGGACGTCTGGGGAAAATTGACTTTGTAATAGTCAAATGTTTATATCAACACATTATTGATGAGTCGAACAAAAGACTTCCTATGTTTTATGTTATAATTAAATAATTATAATTCATCTCTCACATATAAAACATAGATTAAATGTGAGCGTTTTTTAATAACTTGCAACATCTTATTCAAGGCACCTTTCTTTTCGATAAAAACATTAACCTGTAAAATAAATATGTTTACATAGGTCGCTTTACACGTTAGAAATATGATTGATAGCAAAGATTATGGTTACTTTTAATGACGAAGTAAAAAACATGCAATATGGCCGCCATTAACAATCAGGTATTACATATCCATTTGAATTAGAGTATTGCATCGGGAAAACTTACCTTACCACTTCCAACTTTCCCTATAACGACAACCAATGATTCCTGAGAACACATAAGCCAGTGTTATATCTACATTTGCTATTCTAAATATTTTGAAAAATAAATAAAACAGAGTATAAAATGTTAGTGCTCTATAATAATAGCCTCATACCTTTGGAATGTCGACCGAAATGCCTTTCAAAGACCAGTTCTGTTGCAAATAAACGAATTACAAAATCAATTCTTAGCAATATATATTCCAAAGAAAGAATTAAAACTCTGAAATTGAACATTGCATGGTGAAGCGATTCACCAATGTTGGAATAGTGTGTGGAATAGTACCTTGTACTACATGCTCATATCCCTGCGTTTGCTACGCTGGGCCAACATTTGGTCAATGTCTCATGCTTGCAGGACAGGGATCTGAACATTAGTACAGGTTACTATTCCACAGTGTTGGGACAATGCATAGGAGATGCTAACCCAACATTGGTGATCTTGTGTCTATGGCTAGTTGTACATATAGCTATCACATCATACAGTGCTCGCCATGCACATGTATCACTCACTCACTCACTCACTCACTCACTCACTCACTCACTCACTCACTCACTCACTCACTCACTCACTCACTCACTCACTCACTCACTCACTCACTCACTCACTCACTCACTCACTCACTCACTTCGAATCGGATGTATTGCAGGAGTAAAGAGCCCTATAAAATAGGAGATTACAATTTGGGCTAGTATGGATACACTAAATTGACTTAATCATGTCATACCTTTAGATTCTTTACAGCTATGGCATCTGCATTGGCCACAGTTGTGACACGTATAGATGACAGCGTGGGCTCACACAACAGCAGCTGTAACATTAAAGCGGCAGTTCACTCGTGAGCGAATCATCCTGATAATGTAAACATGGGACGTCACGCAGCTGAGAGAGAGGTCAATATATCAGCGACAATGGCGACCAGCGATGATTGTAGCTGATCAGTATAATAATAAAATTCGAAAAATATATAGGGGGTATGTCCTTATATATCCACCCGACGTGAGAATAATGATGTAATAGAAAACATAGGACTGCAATAAAGTTGTCATTTAGGTGGAGTGAAACAGAACGGAGTCTAAGAAAATTATTGCCACTGCAGTATGTACATATGACTTTGTACTATCTCACAATGCTGTGTCAACGTTGATGCAACGTCATTGACATTGTTTGTAGGTCAGTACAACACACTGTCGCGTGTGCGGCTTTGTTGTAGACAGACCATTGAAAAATGCACACGGCCAGCATATCAGTATTTGTTCACAAAAGGTCCAGGCTATTGTGACTGTCAAGTGTTACATATTCACAGGGTGTAATCCGTTTTTAGTCATCGAGTGTTTTTTGTCATGAACTGAGAGAAAAGATAGAACAGAGTCTAGTGAAATATGGCGTCAAACGTGATTAGCCAACAGCACCGTAACATCACCAAGGTCTCGTATCCTTATATCAGCATCTTGTAGACGGCCGGTTTGAATTTGAATTTAAATATATTGATTCCAAATGAAATTTCGCATTACAAACATACATAGGCCTACACTTGATAAATTTACTGCAAAATAGATCCGTTTCCGTGATTAAGGTGGACTTTTTAGTTTTAGAGTCATTATAAAGTCAATTGACAATATGCCCAGAAAAACTATGAGTAAAAATGAAAACATTAGGTGTTTTACTTACAGAATATCCTGTCAAAAATGAAATATGGGGCCCAATGACAATACTACAATCTACCAGTAACTCAATCAAATGAACGAAGGGGTAAACGAGCGAGCGAATGATAACAATGAAATATTTAAATGAATAATTGAATGAATGTGGCTGCTAGTTTCTTCTATTATTGCAGTGTATCATATTCATCTTATTATTCTAGGTCAATCCGGGATGTTATCATGGCCTCTGTACAAATTTAATAATAAAAAATACTAGCTCACTGACTTTGCAGTTCGGTATCTTTTTTGGTGAACCATTGAATGAATGCAATGACTGACTGTTTCACTGAATGAATGTGGCTTTAGACCATATTTGTGAACATAGTCTCAACTGGGAAAGGATATCATCTTCAGGATACACAAATAAATCAAATGACTCCACACTCCAGATATTCTATAATTATGATTCGGTCAAGCACCCTACTTTTGGGTCACGGAGACTTCCCACAATAGGAAGGGGAGGGTTAACACAAGTACATGCCATTAAATAAATTATGTTGAAATTTTGAATTTTGTCTCAGCTGGAACATAGTCTGATAACTGTAGGTCTAGCCTACTATTGGTGAAATTAAATAGTAAAAACGTTAGTTATACATAATGCAACGGTTAGCTCTTTAGTTAAGAAAAAATCTTGTATTAAATAGTTTTTCCCGATAAAGACCATTTAGGGGCTTAAAGATCGCTTATTGAAACACTACACAGATCCTCTTAATATTTTGAGTCATACTTCGCTTCTCGCTGTATTATTGATTAGTCCCTGTTGAAGAGATGTCAACATTCCGGGATATCCTCTGGCTATGAGTAAATTTCATAAAAGGAATTCCACCATTTATGTTTACTAAGATACCTAAAAACGAGTGAATTGCCGTTTTAACAGTTTTACTGTGCAATTGTAGATATTAGTCCTCATCACAACGGGAAACACTCGCTGTTAAGTACACTTAGCGATGGCGCGTCCCAACTATATGAAATAATTAGCATATTTTGTAACCTGAAATTAAATAACACAGCAATTTAACAAACTATTCAATCCCAATAGAATATCAAATCATACTTGACTAAATGACTTTGATGATTTTGTTCCCACCTGTAGTCGTTTTACAGACGCCAG
This sequence comes from Flabesymbios commensalis, assembly GCA_964017125.1. Lineage (NCBI taxonomy): Eukaryota > Metazoa > Annelida > Polychaeta > Terebellida > Flabelligeridae > Flabesymbios > Flabesymbios commensalis. Next base: position 58,954,092 of record OZ024913.1, read on the forward strand.
AAGCATGGTGAGTTTGAAGAAAGTTTGTGATAGATGTCCCATTGTTGGAATCATGATGGCTTCCAGCAAGGCTACAGTACTGAAAACTGATGACGCCGTCAACTGATGATCCTGATTGATAGTATAACATAAGAGTATTGTCATCACCACTAGACGTCCTCCAATCCAGCTGATACCCGCTGATGTATTATTAAACGCGAACAACTTGTGAAAATAGGATATCTCAGATCTGATATAAAATCCAATCAATTCTAACATTATAGTGTTGCAGTAAAAAAGATAAACAATTTCTATTTTGTTAGTAATTAATGATATTCGAAATAGCACAATAAAACGTTAATGTTCAATAAACTATCTTCTGTTTCAATGTTATATCAGAAAAAATATAAAATAGTAGAAGTACCTTCTATGTTCCAGAATTCGCTTAATAAATGCATTCTCCCAACAGTACATTTTTACAACAGCTATAAATTTTAATACTGCATTGATAGATTGTATTCGCTTGTCTGTTATACGGGCTATTGTACCTCTGAAAGTAACAACGCTACATTTCAAAACATAGTAACGTAAACATTCAAAAATAATTATAACAATGTACTGCAATACTGATTTCATTGAATTGGATATAATTTGTACTTTGAATTTAATTTGCCGCCATATCACCTATAGTTTGCTGCTTTAATCCTTCCAATAACAGTAAGCAGTGAAGTTAAAACGAGAATGCCAGTTCCAGCAATACCACTCAATCCCCAGTTGTAGTATAATAGATAAATGAGTAGGCCCAGCTCCACTGGACAAGTTATCAGGAAGGGAAGTGATGGAAGAGCCTGCAAGAACAGTCAAGAAAAACGATTACTTTTCAAAACAAAAAGTCTATACGTGCAACTAATCAATGATTTATTGTACACTTATTTTGGAACAAACAAGAACAAACTTATCACGTGGTTATGCTCATAATTTATTTACCACACAAACTTGGTATCCTTGTTAAATATATGTTCAACACTTCAACTGCCAAAATATAGTTGTGTCTCGCTGACGCGATCCACAACTTCAAGTGAGTGAAAATTATTTACATTTGACATGACATGTTCGAAAATGTGCTAATAAAAAACGAATATAATCGGGACCGGCGGGTAAAGAGTTAACATGATAAAATAGATAGAGGCTTTTACCACATCAAATTGATCCAGGTCGGTAGACATAAGGTTGATGATATGTCCAATCCCAATGCTTTGTAGCTGGTTGTCGTGGAAAGCACATATCTACATCATGTATATCAAAATATTATTAACACTAAAATAACATTATCATGGTTATGTCCATAATATTTAAGCATGTTCCAAGTCACGTGTAGTTGTTTCTTCACATATATCTTAATGTCAGTGCCACTCAGTGGTTGTTTAATAATTTTCTTAGTGGACATATGTTTTTATTGATTTTTTAATATCTTAAAATTATCTTAAATATTTACCGATCATCATTATTTAGGCCTAAACATCAATGGCCATGATGATTTTGATGTGGCAAAATATGAAAACAGTAGGTGACCAGGATTCCGCCGCTATAATCCTAGCATCCCTTCCAAAAAGTATGGTATTCTACCTTTATTAGGTGCGATGGAGTGGCACACTATAAGCCACTATTTAATTGGTGAAAGGACTACTGTAGGCATACTTAGCCCCCTTTTTAAAATATATTCCACGTCAAAGTGTTCTGGTTATTGTTCATAGTAGAACGGAGGGTGGGGGCAGATTGACCGTAGAAATAAATAGTAGGCCTACGTTTTCAGGGTAGGGTCTACCCCTTTCCAGAATAGTGTTCCCAATGACACGTCTTTATTCCCATGTTAGTCATATGGATAACTCATCGTCTTTACAGGTACATCTAATCATAAATTTACTACGTATTATAATGGTTTGTGTACTAAATGTTCTAGTTACATTACAACAATAGATAACAGCAATTGTATTATGTATGTAATAACTATATTAGCAGCTGGCCATTATGTCCGAATATACCGCATTAATTTATCAACAGAAGGACGTACATAGCAAGTGCTCAATACATGTGGTTGTAATCGATGTAAGACGTATTATAATCATACAAATGACAAACACATGATAAAATACCTTACGAAATATAGAACAGCTGTAGCCTGCTTTTATTTCCATTGCCAAAACTTTAGACAGATAATTTTCTCTCACGTTGCAGTAAGAAAATACCAATCCAGTGACCGATAAGGCTGTTGCCAGCAGATAGCTGTCCAGTGAATCTAGCAACTGAAGAATTAGGTAGGGCATCAGCAAGCGTGTTATCTCCTGTAAATATACGATATATAGCCTATGTCGAAACATGATCAAGATGACTAAATTAATGATATCATAAGTCGAGAACTTGAGACTGAAATATGAGATATGTGTAAATAAAAACATGTGTCACATTCTGTGGCAAGTTTATAGTCAGCCAGCCCGGGAGATATATTAATTGTGATGAAAAAATGGACTGATGGCCTTCTGACAAAAAAAGCCTAACTGATTTTCTTACTAACGGGCCTTCTGACTAACGGGCCTTCTGACTAACGGGCCTTCTGCTAACGGGCCTTCTGACTAACGGGCCTACTGACTAACGGGCCTTCTGACTTAAGGGCCTTCTGACTAAAGGGCCTTCTGACTAACGGGCCTTCTGACTAACGGGCCTTCTGACTAAAACGGTGTCACCACGCCATATTACGGACAAAAGTCCAAACACTTGGACCACTCATTGGCCATGTTGGAATAGGATTGTCGGTAATAAGGCGTATGTAACACATACACTATGACGCAGAGAATCAACAATGCGCTTTAATACATACAACCAAAATACGGAAACTGTTGTGTCGGAAATTGACACATACGCCATATTATCGCATGGGTATACAGGTATACATACGACAAATGTCAAACGCATTTTTCGTGCAGATATAATTGAAATTTGTAAAAATAATTTTACTATCGGAAAGCACGTGTCTCACTGGCCACGTAACACCGAAAAGTGCATAAGGCCCAATTGACCACATATGCCATATTTCACCTTCAATGACGATGTACGCTTTGTGAAATAAGGTGAATATGTGATACTTTGAATAACATCAATTGAAATATTATAACACAGCAGGTTAAATTAGGACTAGTTAACATTTTTTATGTCCATTGACCTAACGCAAATTTTTCCTTTAAATGTTTAAGACTATACTTTGTTTTTTTGTCGGTCCACATTAAATTTTAGTGATTTTGGGATAATCATCGTGCTCATGACCTATTTATTAAATTACTATAACATGTTTTCACAAAAATATTATATATAATTGGTATTACTCACAGATATACAATGGATGGCGAGAATTAGCCCACACGCTCCTTTATATTCACTGAAAAGTTTGACTAGCACCCTAGTTGGCTGATCATTCTTATATTCCGGACTTGTAATGTTAGTTCTGAAAATCAAGTCACAACTCTGTACTGTAGTACTTTGCTGTGCATAATCTTTGACAACGTTTAGAATTTTAATGTGAATGCACAATCTGTGGAGCATGCATATTATGGGTTTAAAAAAAAAAAAATATGAGTTACTTGCGAGTAGGCCTGGCCTGATTTTGTTTATCCTTTCAATGTAGGTGATGCTTTAACAGTTTTCCAACTGTCCCATATACATTACATAAACATATACATATACATTATAATTATATGCTCGCTTCAGACAAAGATTATTGCGATTACCGTTGGCAATTACAAAATAATTCTAAAAATTGCATATACATTGTACTTTGTAAACGAGTTGTATGTGTATCTAGCACTTGATAAAGTACCAGATACGTCCATTTAATTTAAAAATGAGAATGGGTATATGCCTGTTAAGAAAAAAATATAATATTTTTTTCTTAACAGGCATATACCCATTCACATTTTTAATTTAATTTTAATGTTTTTCTTATTCCATCTCATTTCCATACATACCTACCTCTTGAAATGATCCTCCAAATTATATGCTTTATGGTATTCTTTACAAGGAGGTATATCGGATGGGTCTATTCGCTTACTAACATGCTTCTGTAGAAACACCAGCACCCACCTGTAGACATACAAAACACTCTAATTGTATCTCAATACAAAAACCATAATATCATCACTTTCTAGAGATCAAGAAAACTACATGTCGTATTCAAAAAGTTTTTTAAATTATTTTCTCCACAGCTGGATACACTGTAATAGATGATAAATAATATGCAAGTCTTTTAATGTAACCTAATATTTTCTATTTGCAAAAATAGACAAAATACTTTCCATGATGACAGTCTTGACAGCAACAAAGGCATTTCATGAGCCGTGAGGGACATGCATGTATCTTCTGGTCATTGTCCGCACTAAGACCAGTAGGTAAATTACTAGTGCAATAATATACAAACCATTTATTAAAAACCTGACAGAATCAATTATCTGATTGAGCATGACACTAACAAAGATGATGGCTATCAAACAATTAATTATATAGTACTGCGGGTGTGCCACATTTAATTACTAAGTGAGAGGCCACAAGAAGAGGCCACATGAAATACTCCTTATTTGTTCACTGATTTTTCACTAAAATATTATTAATAATCAATTTGTTATTTGGGTAGAGCAAAATCGTGTGAGGTGTGAAGAACAGACTGGATATTGTGAAATAAGAGCGCTACTGACGACATATTTCATTTTGTGGTGTTTCGTACAGAAAGAGAGTTCATGCAGAAGTGACGTGCATATATGTAATATTTGTCGATTTCCCGACGGCGCTTGCTTTACGTAATATACTACTCATATTAATCTCGGCTCGAAATTATATTATATTACATACCAGAATTGAAACAATGCTAGTTTAATGTGGGCCACATTTTTACGCCTTTTACGACGGGCAACCCGCTTGTCTCGCTCCTGGTGGACACGGCTTGTGGCACGGTGCTGGGTCGGGGCTGTGCCGGCGTAGCAGATGGTGGGACATCGTTATAGACTCTGTGCCGACGGTGGCCCAGCATTGATCCAACATTGGCTTCGTGTCGTGCACAAACATTAGCTCAACATTGTGATGAACATTGAACAAAAGCCAAAATAAGACTCAAAAACATCTTCAGAGAAATCTATGCCATAATAGAATAAGGGTTTTTGGGCTTCGTCCGTCGTTAAGCGAGCCCCCTGACCAAATCGTTATTTCCCGCCACTCACTATTTATCTCATGCAAAGCGTTAACATTCTGTGATGGTTGTAACGTATTTAAAAACTTCTTAGGAGATGTATTTGCGCAACATTGGGCAGTGCATCCTGCTGGCTAGGTGCCGCGTGTCTACAATGCACCGTATGCACTCAATATACTAATGCCGGCTCAATGTTAGGCCATCGTCAAAGCCGATTGCCCAATGCTCGGCTTATGTTGGGGGAGAGGCGTGAACAGTCGCCCAACATTCATTATGGCATAGTTTCAACACGTCCAATTAGCAGGGTTAAATCTATCTACAATAATACTCCACTCATCCTGCGGAGGCCTAAATATATTGTTTAAATTCACAACTTGCTCATGTACTTGGTATAACAAAGTAACATTATGAGAACCATAAACGTGGCATGTTATGTTATTCAGCAAAATAGTAGTGTATTTGTAAATCAATTTTTAAAGTTATGTGTATTTGTATTCACAACATAATTTATTTATCACTGAGTATTTCTTCATACTTGATGCGTTATTACGCAAATCCTCAAACTCTGCAGCAATGACGGATTTGAAGCGCTAACCACGACTACATTCACTTTCAATGTGTTTTATGAGATGATCAAATCACTGCGAAATGCGTGTATTTAAAATTATCAAGATGAGCATAATGTTTTCTATATCTAATTAAACAAATGTGAATACTTGTCACCCACTTGAAGTAGCCTACCGCGACCCACAAGCTCATGTAGGTGAAAATTTAAATAAGATGGCTAAGCGTGGAAAGGTTAACGCACATCCTGGTCAAAGGCGGGATAATTAAATGTATATCGAGGTCAATATTACTCCCTTCAGAATCATTATCAGGAGGTTTTGTCTTCCCTTCTAAAATATCTTCTCTTTTGCATATTTTCTTGTGTGTAGAAACTTGATGTACTTGATGATTATGATGTTCCGAGTGACGAATGACGTTTTCGACCCTTTCATACAGACCCTGCGGCCAGCTGGACCACGAATGGCTCGTATCGCGAGGATTGTGCGGGTGGTATATATCTCGAATCGGGTCGTCTGTATCGAAGTTCGCTTCGTGCGTATCCCAGTTCGGAATGGTATGTAAAGATTCGTATGTCATATGAACTGTATGGCTGATTCGGCATGCCTAGCATACAAATCGAGTCAGTACATTTAGGTGCTAGTGCATATGTATCGGATGAAATTCGGCCGATGCGGCTCATGCGTAAACGTTACTCGTACGTATACTTTCGGATGTCCTGCATACATTGCGGCCCATGCGTAAACTTCTACTGATCCTAACCCAACGAGCTACTACGCATTAATACGTATGTCATCCGTACAATCCAAATTAAGATACACACTGCACCTCTGGCCTATACTGTTGAACTTTACAAAATTTTAGGGTCGAAATTAATTTTTTAAATTTAGTTTTACAAAATGCCTTTTTGAATTTCAAATACCACTTTCTAACAATCACTCGATTTCAGACTTCACTTTTTCACGAGTATGCGGAGTTGTTTTTTTAGAGGTATCCATACTACAAAGTTGTGTAATATACCATTTTCAGGGTAAACATATACACGTATAATGTGGAATAACAAAAATTAACGAATTTGTGTAAGTCGATCAATGGCAATCAACGAACAAAAGTCAAATGTTACATGTACAGTACCTATGTGAATGTAGGTTATATTTACATTTTAAGGCTTCATTCACAAAGGTAGACTATAGCCTTATGTACACGTAGGACATAATATTTACTGATCTAGTAATTAATAAATGCAAATTTAACTTGTAAAGAAATGGAAATTTGTGCAAATCATGGGGAATAAAGTTATCGAAACGCGAGAAGACGTGGGAACAAGCATCTAGACGAATTTATGTGGACACGCTCTCACCCCGTCCCTCCGTTGTATGGGCGGGGGCCCTAGGGTAGTGGTTAGCACTGCTGCCTTTTACGCCAGAGTTCGGGGTTCGGTTCCCGGTCTCGGCGGTTTGAAAGAAACAAAAACGTTTCTTCCCCATCCACTTGTGAAAGTCAGTATTGTGGGGAGCCTCCGTGACCGAGAGTTAGCTTGCTCGGCCTCAGACCGCCAGGGCTCGAATTTCGAATCCTGTGTCTGGAGGACAGTGTCATCTCAATCATCTCACCATCCTCAGGAGGTTCTCCTGGCCCTGTTTAGCCTATATGTGCACAAATGTGGCCTAAAGCCCGATTCATTTCATTTTTTACCCCGTCCTCACAACGATCATATTGCCGACTTCTACACGGACATCGCTCTTAGCACGTCCCCTGCGTTTTAACACGTTGCTGGTACGTTTGCCAGGCATGCTGGCAGTTCGAAAGTAGACCATCCCGCACATGATGCCAAATTATGGGAAGAAGCTCAGCAAGCATCCTCACTGGTTCTCTCAGGAAAAATGATCGATTATCGTCTGCAGGCGGTGTTAAAACACACCACTACATTATTTTCTTTGTCCGACCACTATATTCTAAGCCGGGAATGGAGAGTTATTGTTGATCAAGTACATACCAATTATCATGGTAGGCCTATGGCATTATAGTCAGTCACGTGTGACCGAGCTGTTGATTATGAGGGATCCTCATTATGGTCAGATGTGTTTTAAGTCAGTTAAAACCCTCAGAGCTCTACATTCTTAGCTGTGGTAAAGGCCACGGCCTTCGGCCTCGGCCTTTTCCACAGCTAAGAATGTAGAGCTCTTCGGGCTTTATCCTATACATAGTGTCCGAGCTCACCCCTCCGCTATAAGCTGATAAGCACGACCTTATTCAGTGTCTCCATTTATTTCGTCTTCTCTTTCTCCTATTTATAACCAAATGGTCCAGTGCAATGCCATTCTCTACAACATCTGCATCATGGCGCGCTAAATTATTTATCACTCAAAACTTTTCACAAGCGATGATGTTAGTTGTTGAAATGGATGGAACTGAATAGGTATGGATAGAGGTCAGCATGTATATGTACCATTTTATACGTGATCGTGGGGAAGACCTCACCACAATGATCAAGATCAGCGTGGAGACTAGACGAACGTGCAACACACGTGTGACAGAATAATATATTCGTGGGGGCATCTACGTACGTACGTGACAGACTCGTGACTTGGTCAAGACGTCTGAGGACGGGATATGACCTTGCTGGTAACAGGTCGTGCTAGGAGCTAGTTAGACGTACGGAGACTCTTGTTCGAGGTACAGTCCTGATGCAGATGCGTGTATCAAGTTCTGAAACCGAGGCTGCCGACTATAACGTGACGTCCTCCACACGACAAGGTAGCTTTAGTTGCCCTCGTTCGTCAATCACGCTGCGCCCTCATACGCTTAGGGCTGACCGCACCCACTATGCTACACCTCTCATGCGTCTTCACAATTCCAGTCTTGAGACCAAGTTTTTGCTCCTTAAACCTCCCCCAATATCAAAAGTAAACGCCATTAAAAAAACATGTTGGAATGGACTAGGCCTACCTGTTTGCGGCCATTGTTAAAATGGCCGCCATCGAAATATGCGAAAGCAAAAAAAAAATAGGCACGTTTCTAGGTATGAAGAATCCATAATTGTTTGCGCTATTGTCGTGTGATGAATCAACAGTTGTTTTTTCTACTGCATCATTCAAGGGTCCTAAAGAAAAAATGCTTACACTTTTGTATCATTTTTTTTAGATTGTGACCTCCATCCCCCTTACCCGGTTCACAAAAAAATATTTTGTTTTGTTCAAGACACATTAGCTTTAAATTTTTCCCCTGCGAGTTCTGTAAAATGTTAATTTTCAAATCATAATACAGACTAAAAAACTTGTTTGAATTTGAGGTTTTTTTATTCGCAACCAATAAATTTATCATCGCAAACGCGTGAAAAAATGTGTTTTATCGTTGATTTTAAAGTATCTACAATACATCCACATTTTTTGTGGGCACCATTAGATTCCTCATGCCTAAAACATTGGCATATACACCAAAATCATCACTAGCTGTTCTATAATGGACGCTATGACTCAATACGTGATTTCGCATATTTCGATAGCGGCCCTTTTGAAAATGGCTGCAAACATATGTTGAGGAGCAAAAATACTGTCCTGGGGGGGGGAAGGTGGTGTACGGCAGCCATATTTGATTCATAGACCACTACATGTGCATGTACTAGAACGAGTCAAGCTGACGTTAGAAAACCCGTCCTGGCGTCAATAAAAGCTCCGACCACTTTACTTTCGGAGCCAGGAAATCGAACCGGTGGGCTGGAACGTACCGGTGGAGCATTCTCGTCATTAAAATTAAAATTCATGTATTTAAAATAGAATGGAGAACTACTTTGCACAAAGAAGTTCTGGAGACAATACCTGGTATTAAACTGTTCAAATGTATACAGGGACATTGGTTGATGACTCTTTGATTGACTAATAATAGAGCGTTAGCATCACGTATCCGCCTTGCATGGACAGACATTAGTAACTACTCCAGTAACTACCTAATACCTGCAAAGTAAGCCGTGTTGCTTTCCCAGCAAACACAGGACTCTGACCTAATGTTAGTGTAATGCTAGCCACCGTGTGTCTAACCTCACGCTAACATTGGGCTAAAGTCTCCTGTTTCTGGGATTTGCCTTTGTCCTGAACTGATATATTATAGTATCAACACGCTTACCTGTGCACATGACAAATATACACTAGTTTTCCCGTCACGCCGAAGATTACTGCAATGGCTCATTTATGGTAATACACGCTTCTGTCAATATTTATTTGCAGCATTATCAATGGGATGGAATAGTAACATGTCATAGATGTTGTTTGGGTACCGGACGTTTCCATGCAAATGTTCATGTCAGCAAATTAGCTTATTGGCGCCACATATTGATTTGCACCAGGATGAATGTGTGCAGTCATTGTTCAAAGCTAACTGTCCAGTACTCACTGCTCATACATATTAGATACCCCTGTAATCAGGTATTGTGAAGCAGAAGACTGCCGCGCAAAGACAGAAGACAGTAACCGCTTACGTTTCAAGTGATGAATTACTGCTTTTTAGCTTTGTAGAACAAAACAGTTTCTCCCTTCTCTCATGGAGTCAGTTATTAATTTTCATCCGTTGCAAATTGGAACCGCTAATGCATTTGCTGTATTTGTTCAGCTTCAAATAAATGAGACAAATTAAAAATTGAATGAATTGATTGACTGAGCGCCTCCCACAAAAACACCAAACTTGTTATAACTTGCTTTCCCAACAAACACACCTTCACCCAATGCTGGGCTAATGTTGGTCCAGCGTCGTAGACGATGGGCCAACATTAGCCCAACATGGGGTGAAGGGGTCGTTTTTGCTGGCTTGACACTCTCTGAAACCGTCGACAGCAGCAAGGATTACAATGTAATCGCCGCAAACAAATACATGCAATTGCTGTCCTATCCAAGACCAGATTGGAATGTCTACCTTTGTATCAGATGATTGTATTAAAGAAGTACATTTAATACTGCTCAAAATCACACTGTATTCCATCTGCTGAATACTTTATAGTGCAATCGTAACAACATGTGCAAGAATATTGCTATGCAAGAAAATCTGTCATGACAAAATGACATTCGCGGAAGATACAACGCTTCACGGGATTAATAAAGCGTTGGACGTCAAATCTAATCCTATAAGAAGGTCAGTGTGAACGGTTATTATATTTGGACAATCTACTATATGTAGTGTATTGTATAAGTACTCTTTTAATTAGTTTTGGCAAGTAAAATTTTGGTAATTAAACTACAAACATTTTCATCGTCTTCAGATCACCGATATGTCTATGATAATATTTATATCATTGTTTACAATTACTTTTTTAGGTGGATATGGTGTATGATTGTCTTGGCATCGTTTATTTTGGCAGTTGTACTCCTGGTTAACATCGCCATTAAATTAATTGACCCTGGTGTTAACACCAACACGGTGTTATCTGAAAGCAATGTGGAGTTCCCATCATTCACAGTGTGCTCAGCCAATCAGTATAAAAAATCCTACCTAGACGCACATCCAGAACTGAAATTCTGGCTTGCATCAATTAACCCTGAGTACGAACCTCTTATTTATAAAGATCTTCAGGAGAAAAAAGACATAGAAGGTATGGCATTTGACTTGAATGGGTTGGATATAGATAAGATGCTGCGAGAAGCGGCACCGTCATTAAACGAGACTATCATGACCTTAATCTGGGCAGATCATTTTATACCCATTGAGAGTGTCTTCAAAACAGTGGTAACAGAGCAGGGCTATTGTCATACATTTCTTGTTGATACATTTGGTGTAGTCCTAATAGAGGAAGAAGGCATGGGTTCCGGAATAAGGATCCAATTATACAGCGATCCCAACGAGTATACTTTCAACACATACGGTGAAGGTTCTGAAGGATTCGTGGTATGTTAAAAAATAGCATGATTTGCATATGCAGTTATTACAAAAATCTAATTTCAACATCATGATATTTAATTATCAAAAAAATCAAATTTTATGGATTTATTGTATCTCTACGACGTGAAAATCTTTTAAACTAAATGTAAGAGTGTCATATTAAAAATTAAAAATTAAATGTTTTAAAAAATATGCAGGACAATATTATTACTTGCTAATACAGATGGAAATATTTTTTTGTTTTAGATATTAATTCATCAACCCGATGAAACACCAGCCGTTGAATCGCATGGATTGCTTGTTGCACCACACACCAGAACACTTATGACAATGCGTAAAAGAGTGGTATGCTTAATTATTTATATAGTGCAATGAGTTCAAACCCACACACAGTGATTATCCCCATACATTGAACTAGGGATTTGTCAACTGTACTAAAGGGATTAGTACATATTTACTTAACAACTTGCTTAACTGTATTAAACTGTGTTTAATGTGTGAGAGCATGTGAATATTTTTTTTTTAAAACACTAAGCAGATGTTAAAAATAAAATGTTATTAAACTATTTGTAGCCATAGAGAAACCATACCAATCACACATTTCTGAGCTTTTACTTATCAGGCATGCTTTATTTGTACATTACGCATTGTAAGATTTTTTGTATGCACAATACGTGGTGTTGCTGATAAAGTAAATTTTCAATGATGATGCTAAATATTACTGATATTGAGAATACGTTTGAAATATTTAACTGTTTTCCTCGTTTTAATTGTTGTTTTAAATATTAAACTGTGACATTTTTGTAGACGATGGCTGGACCAAAAACTTCTTGCTACAACAGCGACGTGGCAAAATTAAACTTTTCTTCTGTATATACCAGGCGAGGATGCTTATCGGAATGCAAGGCTAGATATGTTGTACAACAATGTGGATGTAGACAATATATACAAGCAGGTTTTGTATCTGCATTATAAAAAATCTTTAATAATAATAATTATAATAATATATTTAGTTAAATGTGAATATGTGGATATTTTCAAAAGTAAGGTAACATTTGTTGGTTATTTTTTCAGATTTTGGTAGCGTGTGTAAAACAGTAAGAGCTAACTTATGCTCCGAGGAAGCACTAAGTAAGTGAAATGGAAATAATAATACAAAACACATTTTGACACATCACCTCACGATTATCACCTTTATTTAAAAAATGTTTTTATTACCCTCACATTTTTATGAAGTATTAATTCCGGAATACAGGTAACTCAATTACTGCTACGTGGCAAGAACCGTATAATGTAACAAGGCTTTTAATCAGACTGACAATATGTACCCGCTCACATTTCACGGCGCTGTATAATGTTGGATCTATGTAGGCGGCTACATAGTGCCAACAACAACGTAATAAAAACTAGTATGTAACTGCCCCTGTGAGATGATGTTTTGAACCGAACTCATGGGACATTACATTATTTTCGAGCAGCTTTTCGACCTCTTAGTCTGTACTGACATACATGTACTCACGTCTATTCTACACGTCATATTGCTTTACTACATATTAACTATAATATGTACTATAATGGTAAATCATTTTCAGATAATTTCACTAACGTCCCTGGAGTTAAAGATGAATGTGATTGCAAGCTGGAATGTTCAATTGTTAAATACGATGTCAGTCTATCCAGTTCTCGGTATCCAGCCAACTTCTATTCCTCTATGCTGACTAGTATTAATCCTGAAGAATGGCCGAATTCCTATTTTCTGCAAATACTAAATGTAACCACATGGTAAGATAAATACTACTAATAATAAGACTACCAACAACAACAACAACAACGCTGATGATAATGATGATGATGATGATGATGGTGGTGATGATGATGGTGGTGATGATGATGATGATGATGATGATGATGATGATGATGATGATGATGATGATGATGATGATGATGATGATGATGATGATGATGATGATGATGATGATGATGATGATGATGATGATGATGATGATGATGATGATGATGATGATGATGATGATGATGATGATGATGATGATGATGATGATGATGATGATGATGATGATGATGATGATGATGATGATGATGATGATGATGATGATGATGATGATGATGATGATGATGATGATGATGATGATGATGATGATGATGATGATGATGATGATGATGATGATGATGATGATGATGATGATGATGATGATGATGATGATGATGATGATGATGATGATGATGATGATGATGATGATGATGATGATATATGAAACATAATTGGTGTCACAATTAATATTTAGTAGGGTAGCCACGTGATCTTATAATGGCGGATATGCTCTCCTGAGCAGAGATGAAAACACTGTTCTGATCATTGCAGGACGAATTATGTCAGGACTTCTGAATAATGCTGCTTTAATTTCTTCATTATGTGGTTGGTTTGACTCTTTTTCATCCAACTGCAGATGTTTTTGATAGGATTAACATTTGGAGACTGGGGAGGACATAGCATCTTGCGCCTTTCGTTGTCTTCGAACCATGTCAACACCACCATGGCCCTGTGGCTAAGAACACTGTCTTACTAGAACATAAATAGGTGTTGCTGGTCCTTAAGCATTTGATCTACTGGCTCCATCAAATTTCCATACATGGGTATAATGTGAGAATGCTTTCATCATCAAAGACTACCAAATTGTTAAAGCCATGGATGCTGATGCATCCTCAAACCATAACAGAAACGTGTATACGTAGCCTAAATCGTATTACGTCTGGATTTATACTCTATCCATTTCTCTCCAACCTCCTTCACGTGCATCATCAGTTTGAAAAATGAACTTACACTCATCAGAGAGTACCAGAAAGGACCGTTTACCATTGTTTTTTTCTTACCAAGGTTGAATAGTCACCTGTATGAATGTAGTTGTTGCCGCACAGTTTTTTATGACAAATGCGTACCAAAAAACGCGCTTCAGTCAAAGGACAACTTCGAGGCAGTCGCAAAGATCCCAACCTGGACAGCATCTTCAGACGTCTGCCTTCACGAGCTGACGTCGTCTTCGGACGACCATACCGGCGTCTTTTTCTCTTCTGCTTTATAGACTGTACCGCGCCCAAATATTTTGTACTGTTTTTTTTTCATTGCAGCTAAATTGCGCTGCAATTACATGATTTTAATTCATATTACGTTTGAGCCCTATAATTCGAACTCGATTCTCATATATATAACCAATGTCTAGACTGGAACCCATAATTACAATGTACAGACATAAGTTTTCATGAGAATGTGTAAAACATATGTGGATTACATGTTATACAATTTAAAAGCATTAAAATAATTTCGGTACAGTATACCAGCTGGTCGCGCAGTAGTGATTAAACAGTGGTGTGTGCATGCATTGTGTGGGGGTGAACAAACTTATGTCCAGTGTGTGTATATAAATATATTGATATAATTCTTTATATTCAGGCTAGATAGTATGGTCGTGAATATCTACTTTGAGGACGTCATGGTCACAACAACCCATCAATCTATTGCTTATGGATTTCGTGATTTATGGGGTATGTACACACATTTGAGCGTCTTTGTATAGAGCGGTATACATTGAAGTGTAAAAATATATAATCTGTGACCTGTTTTCTTGAAACAAACTTGTATACCAACACCGTTTTCCTACATATAGTAGCCTTAACCCTCTAAACGCCAAATTATTTAATCTGAATTTTCACCCACTTGAAGTTGTGTCTTTAACCGCCGGTGCCAAATATATTCGGGTTTTCATTTTTTTATTAGCACATTAAGTACCACCTTTTAAACATGTAAAATATAATATGTGACATCAAACAGCAAGATTTGAAAACAGTTTACCTCCATTTTGTCAAATCTGAATAATTTTCACTCACTTGAAGTTGTGGATCGCTTCAGCGAGACATAACTTATAGTGGGTGAAAATTCAGATTGAACAATTTGGCGGTTAAAGGGTTAAGTCAGTCTTAAACTCACTGATCGGTTGATACCTGTGGCCCATCCCACTGGGAATCTTACCATTAAGATTATCGTAATTTTCTCTTATTTTCATCAGAAAATTGAAGATTTATCTTAACTTTTCTAATTAAGATTTATCTTAATGAGAGAAAATGAGAGGAAGCGAAGATAATTTTTTTTTATGATTCCCAGTGGGATCAGCTTCTAATCACGTGGTAATACTTAAGACAATGTTTTGACTTAACTGAGCTTGATCTACGACCATCGCAGTTACTTATGATTATTGAAACAATAAACTAGAATGATATGAGTTTTACATGTTTTGATATTTCATTTTCTAAGGTGACCTAGGCGGATGCCTGGGTCTGTGCTTCGGTGCAAGTATTCTCACAGTACTAGAAATATTTGACTTCATGATTGCCAAGATGCTGTTGTGGAATTTGTGGGGGGTAAAGAGACCTAAGAAAATCATGTGTGAAGCAAATAATGAAAAACAAAAATACTGAATCACCACTCACACACATGGATTGTTAAGCAGCTGCGAACATCGATCGTACAGTGACATTCATTCATCTTGTCTTTGTTTTTAATAAGTGTAAGCGGCGAGTGGTGCGTCCACATAGAATTTGTTGTTTCTTACAGTTTTTAGCGTGTAGATGTAAATGAATAATAGTGTGTTAAGGCCTATATATATATATACATAATACTATACACATAAATGCTGTAAAATGTGTATGTAATTAATGAAGCATGTTATGTAAAATGATAACGATGTGCATGCAGCGATACATTATACTGTGTATAAGAATGAGTCCCAGGAATAATACTGATGATAGCTTATGATAGCCGTCTATAACAATACGTAATGCTGTACATTGTGCCATTCCACTTTCTAGTTGACTTTTAATTACTCACTGTTTACATATAATAATTTCAACCTGTACATACTAACATATACTTTTGCTAAAGATGTGGCATTTTAGCTTTTTTTTCTCTGCACCAAACTCGCGGTCAAGGATGTACGAGGCCTTTTACTACAAAATTATACATTGGTGGTCTTCTTACCACCAGCAAGGCGTTGATTCCATCTGATGATTATTCTTAGGGAAGGAGTATCATTCCTATGAACATGTACCAGCTCTTCATGAATATATATTGGGGTAATTTTAATTTACATATTGTGTAAATGTAAGACTGCATATGATCTTTTGTGGGTTCCTTGGCAGTCAGGCCAAATGCAAGCAATTCAAAAAAGTCTATAATTTTCGAATTAATGCATTTATTGACACTAAAATCACCCATCATGGCATCGTATTATTGATCTTCGCAGTGGACCAGCATAACACCGATGACATTGTATTGTGCAGATGTGACAGTCTTTTATGACAGAAATCCCACACTATTTGACCGACCATAATCACCAGTCACAACTAGAGGAACTGCATTTCGCTGCACTCTTTCCAATCATTTTTCAATCGCTGAAGATTTGAGAGGTTGCCGATGTGACTGCAGTGACTCACACAATTATAACCCCAAAATCATGAAATGAAAATTAATATACTCTTATCGTACTTATTGAATTGTATCATTTCATTCTGGATTCTATCCTTGGTCAAACCCGTGTTCTTAACAGATGATCTGCAGGGACGTAATTACCAATGTGACCTTGTTTCAAAATAACCACCCTTCTATCACACATAAAATGTTTATTTATTAGCATGTTATGATGTGATTATATTCATGCATGATTCTGACGTAATTACAAATATTATGGCTGTATTTTAAAAAGGCCGCCCCTAAAATGCCATCATACTTTTGGTACCAAACACTTTTCAATACAATCTCGGAAAAAAAGCCATTAATTAAAAAAGCTACCTTCTCTTTTTAATCTGAAAATATTAACACATTAACGGAAAATAGGCAGTGGTTGTATTACTTAAACGTTATTTCACTCACCTGCACAGTAAAATATACAATAGGTGTCAATTGCCCAAATCATAACAACAGGTGATGCTACAAATTCGGTGTCTCTCAAACAATACATGATACTGTCTCACCACCCCAAATAAGCCGAAATCCAAGGAGGTGTCGACTAATGATGGGGGCTATATCAAGCTTTATCTTTATATGCTACACTGTAAGGTTCATAGAGCAGAAATAGTGAAATCGGCCTGCGAAATTGAGGCAGTTTACATGTGTTTCAATGTGACTGGCATTTGGGGCCCAAATATGAAGGAAATATAGTAAATTTAAGTATGGATACTACTAAAACAGTTATGTATAATATGTGTGGCACGTTTCAACAACTGTTTTCAAATTAGAAGCTAACCGTGCCGATTTTTGTGACAAAATAGAGGCCGAATACACTGTAGCTACTTCATTCATTATTTTATTCTATGCAGTGCGACCTTTGCGGAAATCAGGCTGATTTTTATGATATCGTCTCACCACACATAATACCGCTCCCATAGACTTACATCAGAAATACATAAGATAAAAAAGGGTGATTAAACGTCTGGCCTTTTTCTATTTTCACATGGAAATGTCAGGTCCTCTTCTACTCTCTGAGAGTTGCAAACACACGGGAACTATCGAATACAGCACATGCCTTACATTTTATATCAATCTTTCCCGATTTCTATGTTATTGAAGCAAGAAATGGTCACACAATCTAAATGAACTGGTAACAAAATTATATCAATTTAATATTCAAACCCTGGAGTCTGCTGTAAATGGCAACATTTAAAAAAATCGTATCTCTCTCACTTTTAATGATATGTGCGTATGAATTTGTTTGGTGAGACCATATCAATGATTATTCAAAGGGCTCCTCCGAGGGCAACAGTTTTCAAAATATTTACTCAATTTAAAAACATATATTGCTCAGAGCACTTTGAAGCTTCAGATCAGGCCGAATAAGAATAAACGAAAACAATAATATTATATTTCTATATTTGGTCTAGCCATCCCAAATAAGCCGAAATCAAAGGAGGTGTGTACTGATGATGGAATCATCACACGAAATATTTTCAATGCGGCTGTTGCAACCTTTTGTGGAACACAATGAAATACAGAGAAGTTATACTTTTGTGAATATTTAACAAGCACACGTTATCGCCTATATGTAGATATAACTGTTTCATGATAATCTTGCAGGAATACAGTGGTTAAAATGATATGTGTCTGCTCTGTGAAAGAGGGTATGAATTTTAGCCCAGTTTGAGCTGTGGTGACATTTTGTCACGCTAGGGGTGAGTACCTCAAAAGCTGTCTGGTCAGCATACCCATAGTGGCCTGTTCAAGGACATTTCAAGCTTTATCCTGATATGCTACACTATATGGTTCATAGAACAGAAAATAGTGAAATCGGCCTGCGGAATTGAGGCAGTTTACATGTGTCTCAAAGGAGCTGGCATTTGGGGTGGTGAGACCATACATTTTGCTCTTCAATATGCAGCGTTTTTTATATCAAAGATAATAGTTGAATGGTAAGATAAAATGTATGGTATCTTTATTTTTTGCGGAAATATATGTTTTGGGCTACATAGACACAATATATAACAATATCACTGAAATGACGTGCAATGTGTGTTAATAAAAATATATTTCATATAATTATAATCATTATTGTGGCATTGACACGCAGATTCACAAGTTTTATTTTGACTGTTTGTCAGTATATTATTTGCTTAGTAACTAATTTTGCTACATACATGTCTATGTGGCGTTTTTCTCATCACGATGGCTAAGTTATGACCCTCCGCAATGCTTCTTTCGTATTGAAAGCTTCATGAATATGCAATTTGCAACAGTTCTAGTGTGGAACACAATTGGTAAGAACAAAAAACCTTGGTGAGATTACAATATGCAAAATTGAGATTAGAGGGACTGTTGAAAAAGTAGCACTGATCTGTTTTAGAATTCAGCATTAATCACGAAAGCTGACAAATATATTTTGGCAGAAAAATCAGACGGGAACATTTCTGTTATTTAAAAAAACTAATATTATTATGACTATTATGAAAATGAAAACTGTTTTGAAATTTGTCATTCCATTTAAACATTTAAAATATGACGTCACTGATTATCAGACCCATGCTCATGTCTATGGCAATATCGTTACCCAGAGACATAACATGTTTGTGCGACTGTATACTACATTGTATGTGTCATTTGTGTGTCTTATCTTGTATTTAGGCATAGAATATTAGCTTTATTGCGCTTTATCAGGGAAAACAGGTGCTCATCAGTGTCCATAAAAACATGGAATGGATGAAGAGAAGGTGGAGAGCGTATTGTCGTTTCAACAATGATTTCAATCGCTTGTGGAGGAGACATCAGCGAGAGTCAATATCCTTAGAAACATTAGTGTGTCGTGTGACGTCAGATTTGCGCCAACAAGTAAAAGCCAATACAATAAAAGCAGAAACAGTCGTGAAACAAATATGGCAAAATGTGCAAAGTGGCACGTTATGTTCACATCCGGAAGAGACTCGTCTCCTACTCTTAGAAGCCGTGGATTTGATGGCTACCTATAGTATCGGCGATAGACCTCTATTCAGAAGTATACTCACTCAACTATTTTCTTTTAGCTCAATGATAGATAGGGAAATATTTTTCTTCGAAAAAGCAAGAGATGTGGGTGTAATGGCAATAGGACCATGTGGTATTAAAGGCAAGTTTGTCTATACGCTGAACAACGTAGCTGGATGGAAAATTCCGAATGTGGAACCATGGTCGAGACCCTCGGGACCTTTAGCACAGTACTATCTGGAGCTACCATTCCGGCGTACACAGGTAGTCGCTGCTACTCATCTGATGGCTGAGCTCATGTACCGTATACAAGACTCTGATGCTGTACTTGAGCTCCTAAGACACGGTGCTACTCCATCCTGTGTATATCTCTGGCCCGTGGTGGTCATGCTGGACATGAGGTTCTCTCTGGAGATTGCAGATAGCCCTGTTCTTCACCAGGCTATACTGGAGTCTTGTGAGGCCAAGATACTCCGCTACTTCTTCCGTGCACGCTCTCATGTATACCTGAACAGCATACAACCCCAGGGTATACCAGGTACCCATGTACCACCTGGTGTCAACTATGAAGACGTCCTTCTTATACCTGGACAACTCACGTTTTTAGTTCCAAAAGATCGTTATTTGAATCCAGCCAGTCTGCAGCACATATGTCGTTTAGTAATCAGAAGATCACTTTTAGATGCAGATTCTTTACCAGATGGTGTCTACAAACTATCATTACCATTCACAATACAAAGTTATGTCGACTTGCTTAGTGATTGATTGATTGATTGATTATATACATGCGTAGCATAATCAGATTGTGTTTCCTGTTTCTCCTCGATGGCATTTATTATGTCTTATAATACATTACCTATGTATGGGGACGACGTGAAACGGTTAAAGAGGAGCAGTAGAGCGATTAAGGCCTATTTGGTGGATAATAAACTGGGAATAGGCCTACATGAGTTTTGAAATAAAATGTATCGTAAACAAACAAATTTGCTGACTCCCTCCTATTGTCGCTAAGAGGTTTACCCGTTTTGCATTTTCGCCATCGATATTATATAATAGTATAGTCTGATATTTTCAGTATTTGTTTCTCGCTCGGTATTCCTACCAAAATGTTTGTTTTTATTCTTTTTATAAATAAGAGTATGCTGAATTCGAAAAATATAATTTTTAATATATCTTCTATTTAAGAACGACACGAGAGGATTCTGTCGGTATTAGTAGATACCAACGCGAATTTAAATCCAAAATAATTACAACATAGACAATTTATCAAGTATAATTGTATCACAACAGATAATGTAAAGCTTTAAAAGAGATCGAGACGCATTTTATACTCTGGTATTGGCTGTGGAAATTACTACTAAACTCTACTATCAATTAGCTTGCACTAACAACTGGTACAAGACAAACAGAAACATATTTATGTATGTGGAAGATCTCGGGCTATCGATATTATATAATAGTATAGTCTGATATGTCCAGCATTTGGTTCCTGCTTGGTATTCGTACCAAAATGTTTGTTTTCATTCTTTTCACCAATAAGAGTATGCTGAATTCGAAAAATATAATTTTTAATATATCGGCTTGCAAATAGTAGAGGCTTGACCTGGATTTCATGCTTTTTAATCCAGCGCATTTTTGTATTAAACCTGGAAAAAACGTCCAGCAGGACAATTTCATCACCACCTTAGGCTTAGTACAAGGTCTCTGGAAACACATCCCGAAAAGTTGCATTGCACATGAAATAACTGTTATCGTAGTTATTGATAACACCTTTTTTATGTTAAATGAGTATATATTTGTGTACATTGTTTTCGGTTTTGTTTCGATTTCTGGGCCGATGGTTGTGATTTATTTGTTCAATTATGTATGGAAACTGTGTTACAGTGCAGCCTGTACATACCGGACCCTGCACAAACCGGAATCCTGTCTATTCCATATAACAATTATTTGGTCGCGAATTAATTACACTCAAAACAATACTAATTAACCCTCTCCAAACCGGAACCTGTCTACTCCGAATACCGGACTTACTATTTCCCCCAAATGCATAAATTGTATTGTATTTAAACTGTTCAAACCGGAATCGAATTTTTGGGGGGATTTTTTTAAAAATCGCATGTGGTGCACTAAGGACTAAACAGGAGGCGACAAGATGACGTAACATCGTGCTTGTTATGCAATGGAAAAGGTGCGAACGGAACATGTATGTGTGTCATCATTGTCGTGGTTATGGTAACAAGGTAACAAGGTAATTTATTCAGGATCCCGTAGGACATGAGAAGCCAGGTGTGCGATACAGGGTGAGTAAATATAACATACCATGTGACAAGGGCATGCCAATCGTTATTAACTTAAACCATTCATTACGTTATTTATAATAATAATAAGTTGTGCTAGGTGATACAATAACTCCCGGTTTTCACTTGAGATTAATTCATGCATTTTAAATGTTGAAGGTCTATTATAAAAGTAGCAGCTTAAGAATTTTTTTCTGTCTCTTTCAAAGTGCCCACATTCGAAAAGATAATGATATTCATCACCGATAGATCTGTTGTGACATAAGGTGCAGGTACGTCTATCACCTGAAATACCACAAAAAGTAGTCAAAAAGAGTAAAATGGGAAGTTTGGAATTCCTGCATCTGAAACGGGTTATAGATTTTCTTATATTCGGTGCAGTTAAAAAAAGGTATTTTTCTAGAATGAAATTAGTTTTGAAAATCTTATAGTTTGTACATTTGCCACTATTAAATAATTCTTCCGACCATTTCTGTATAAATTGATCTTCTAAACGTATTTTAATTACCTCCTTGAAACATTCAAAACTATTGGGGATGTGCTGAGCATTCCAGACACCTGGAAAGCCACAATCTATCAAACTATTCTTAATATACAATATACATTTTGATTCGTAAATATTTAGCTCAAACATACAGTATAATAATTTATAAATTTATGATAAAAGTTTACATTTTTGGTCCGTAATCAAACGGGCCCAAAAACATATCGCTCTACATTTGACATGTACCTTGAGAGGGAGAACACCCAGTTCTCCATATACCATGATATTGTATGTACATTTATTTACAGATAAAATATATTTACAAAAACGTAGCTGTAGTTTCTCTAAAATGACACACTCTTCAGGTGCCCATACTTCACAACCATATAACACCGTTGGAAGAACAATAGCACTAAACAGATGTAATTGCAAGTCTATGGGGAGATTAAGTTGTCTACTTATTTTCAAAATACTGAACATTGCTCTTATTACCTTTATTAAAGAGTTCCTGTTAAGCTTTAGAAAATTTTCCATTATAATTAAATTTTACACCAAGATATAAATAATCAGAACATATTTTAAGCAGCTTATCTCCTAGATAAAAATGAGGGTGCTTTCTTATTTTACCTCTGAAAAAAAATTACCACTTTGGTCTTTAAAACAATAATTTTTAAATTCCAATCATTACAATACAAATTCATGCTATTCAGAGCTGTTTGTAATTCTTCGGGTGATTGAGCGAGTAAAATTGTGTCATCTGCATATAAAAGTACATATATCTTCAGATAGCTAACAAGGTTATCATCCATTATATCATTGGCTATATCATGGATATTTGATAGACCATTATATTTGTTTACTAAGTAAGACTTTAGGTCTGAAGGAAAATTGTTAAATAATAGAGGTGAAATGTTTTCCCCTTGCCTAACTCCCATCTCACATGGGAAAAATCACTGCATTGCCCTCCATAACTTACACACGACTAAACTTTTTTATACATTTCATATATTACATTAAATAATCTCCCTTGTATTTCAAGATTACAAAGCTTCATCCACAGCTGTTGTCTCTGAATTGAGTCAAAAGCCTTTTTATAATCAATAAAACATGCATATAAACGTTTCTTACGAAACAGATAGAAGTCAATCAAAGAATTTAACACAAAAATATGATCTACAGTAGAATATCCACTTCTAAAGCCGGCTTGTTCTGGTCCAATTAATTCCATATCTTCAACAAATTTACCAAGTCTAGAATTTATTAAAGTTGTAAAGAGTTTGCCTAAACAGCTTGTTATTGTAATTCCACGATAATTATTCGGGTCATTTGGGTCACCTTTGTTTTTACATAAAGGGCGAATGTAGTCGATACACCACTGTTGTGGTACCACTCCAAATTTTAAGATTACATTAAAAATATCTGTATAGAGCTCCAATATATTTTGAGGTGAATATTTTAAAAACTCATTTAATATGCTGTCTGGGCCTGGACATTTATTACTCTTCCATTTGTGTATACATTTCTTAACTTAATCTACTGAAAAATATGAATTTAATATAGTATCGTCATTATCATGACTTGTTAAGGTAAATATGACTTCTTCATATGTTTCATCAGTGTTCAAATTTGAGAAATGTTCTTTAAAATCATTCAGTGTGACATTATTTTGGGGAGTTTTATTTCCATTCTCAAAAAGTAATTTCCAATATTGTTTTGAATCAGATGACTTTAAGCAACGAATTTTCTTTATAATTGAGTTTTGGTGCTCTCTAAAGGCCTTTTTAATTTTAATTTTATACTGTTTACTAGCCGTCACCATTTTTAAGTGGACACATCAGTAATTAGTTAATTTATATCATCCAATTTTGGGTCCGCATTATTTGAAATGTTATACAGATCATCTACTGTAAAAGCACGATACAGATGGATATCACATGGCCTAGAGCGGATATGGTGAGCGACAGATTATCTAGTGCAGTGATCAACAATCATGAAAAAATATTTTTGTCAGTAGTCTAAACATTCTTGCAAAATGCCAGATACGTTGGTTTCCTTCGGCATCTGAAATTGAAAAAAATTGCTTTAAATAAATTAGTACCCTGGACTGCAATGTGTCGTTTTCCTGGCGCAACATTTGTTTCGCTCCTCATAACTTTGTGAAATATTGTTAATATTAATAGATGTTATCGCTGCTGTGAATTAGTTTCCTGTGTGTGGGAAACCTATTATGTCATTTGAAAGCAAAATTATGACACTTACGTAGCAGTGCCCTCTAACGACAAATGTACAAGGTGAAATGTGATCTACCTTGAAAGAGTTCCCGATCAGACTTTAGCGAGATTACTTCATGTGTTACAATTAGGGTAGTAATTGAATTGAAGTGCCACTGTTTAATAAGGCTGGCTCTACGACCTTATGAAACATCAGAACTGAATCCCCTGAGCACAAAAATGTTATTTAAGACACCGAAATGATGTTTTTATATTTATTGTGCGCCAAGCCGTGTTGTAAAGTTTTTTGAAAATATCATGGATTTATTGTCCATCTACAAAAACAGACTTTAATGCATTTTATCACTTTGCATTAGGAGATGACAGCTTATATAGATGGATATCGCGTATTAGGAACATTAATTCTACCTGATTTACAACATTGATGTCCTGTATCCATTAACTAAAAGCCCCTGTATGTAACTTGCAAATATTGGCTCCTCTATTGATCAATAATACGCAGAAAAACAAAGAATTGGATCGATACTGGGCCACTATCACGCGACGATGATCCTTTTGGAGACATCGTTTTAACCCTTTTACCGCCAAATTATTCAATCAGAATTTTAACCCACTTGAAGTTGTGTCTCGCTGGCGCGATCCACAACTTCAAGTGAGTGAAAATTATTCAGATTTGACAAAATGGAGGTCATCTGTTTTCAAATATTGCTGATTGATGTCACATTTTATGTTTAAAATGTGGTACCTAATGTGCTAATAAAAAATGAAAACCCGAATATATGCGACACCGGCGGTTAAAGGGTTAATATAGGCAGGATATGTTTGTGATGTCGTAGTTTGACATGTCAAGTTTTTATCTTTTTGTCCGGGAAGTAATAATAGAAACATACTGTATTGAACACATCTTTTATTCTTCCAAACAAAACCTGTTCTTATGCACTAACTATCATTTTGGAGGAAAAAATATTAGGAAGGTCAGCTGTAATTATTATATTTTTTCATATGTATATAACAATTAGGCCTATTTTCATCGAGTATTTCGATTGACAATGAATGGTGTGTTTTAATATTGACGTCACATTGATAACTATTTGAATGCAATTACAGCATAGAATGCATTTCGTTTTTCCAGATCATAATACAATACACGATTTGACAATACGTTACCCGCGAAAATGTACATACCGGCGGCTTTGTTACAACGTCACGTAAAATAAAAAAAATTATGATTGCATAACTAAATATAAGTAAAAACAAACAAATCACAAAAAGTAATGAAGCTTTTTCAAACGAGAACCCTGCGGTTCAGTGCTTTACATAACTGGTTTTGTGATTTTGTGTATAAACAGTGTGTGGAACCCTAGCAACCTAAGGGTGCTGAGAGCGTGATAATTAGGATCTCATGTTAGTGAGTCTTTTTAGCCAGCCAATTACATTCTGGATGTCTGGATGGAAAGGAGGACTGGTACCTGGAAAGTGTTAATTGAATTAATTTGACCTTGGAATTCCAAGGGTGGCCTAAAGAAAGAGGTGCTGAAACAAACCATAGCTATCCCAGGGGCCGACCTGACCTCAAAAAAGTAATAGCCAAATTTTGAGCCAGATGGAAAAACTTGTAGCCAAATTTAGTGGACAGTAGCCATAAAAAGAAACAGACAAAACGACATTTTTAACTTTAATGTTATTGTCTGTAGTAATGCATGTGCGAACAAGCTATTTCAGGCTGTTTTATCTTAAAAAGTTAAGATCATCCTAACTTCTTTTCAGCGAAACGAGACTCCCGTCCTAAATCAGGGTCTTCATAGCTGGCTGCCGCTTCCAAGCAAACACAAAACATTTGTATAACATTTGCACAATGTTGGACCAAGACGTTGGGCCGACGTTGTACAAATGTTATACAAATGGTCTGTGTTTGCTGGGCAGCGTGTGCACGTGGCTGTGAATGTGGTCGGCGCGTGACGTCGGAACAGTGTTGTTCTAATGCTGCGTCACCGTTGTCAATGGTGACCTACATTAGCCCGGCATCGGTTTGACGTCTCCTCCAGGCCTACTGGCTGTGGAGTCTAAGTGAAACCTAGCACCCGAGGGGTGCTGAGAGTGCGATAAAGGCATTCGAAGCTTGTATGAAAGCTGCTTTTAGCCTTTCCAAATTCTTCATTAGTATTTACTATATAATACTCATTGCAAGATGTCTGGTTGGTAAGGGAGGCAAGGAACCTGGAAACAGAAGCATTTCAGTATTTAATTTTTTTAGATGCGGCCTCGAGGAACAAAGGGTCGCGGTCGTCTAAATGAGGTGTTGAAACAGCCAGTAGCTACCCTATATCTGGAGTCTTATCTCTTGAAAGCTGAATAATATAGGCCGGTAAAGTTGTAATTTGGCATATCCTGTTTACTGTACACTCCATGAGTGGACAATACAGTGCATGCTGCGTCGCTATTTTTTAGAATGTGAATTTTGGGTTGAGTTTCCAAAACATAGTCAATTAAATCAACGCTTGAGACACTATGACTTATATTGCGGTGTGACAATGTCACCCCGTGTACATATTGGTGCCATGTGGACTGTAGAGCCACCATGCTTCGTTGCTCATTAAATTTTGGATCAAATGTGATTAATTTACCTGTGTTGTTTGCCTGACTGTCTGTGTGTCGTCGCCATAATCTAGCATATACCCAGAGAAGACGTCAGAGTTTTGTAAATTTGATTGAATTTGAGTGGAATGGTCTAAACGTGTCTGAACTTAATAGTTTCAAAAGTTTCTAGAAGCTTACAGCGTCTCATCTTAATTTGTGAAATTAAGAAAGTTCGCTTGTTCTTAATTGATCGCTTTTCAGAGCCACCAGGGGCTTTAAACCCTTCCAGCATTCATTGTGGTGTTTGAATCCTGTCTGTTATTTTGTTTTGTTGTTTTGATGGTTTGTGAATTGTGTATTTGGGTGTATGCGTGTTTTCTTGGTGTTTTGTGTGTTTTCGTTTGTTGGTGAAAGTTATTAATCTGTTATTTATCAGTGTTGATGTGAATACGTGACATGGTCTGTGAATTGTCACTCACTGACCAACGTGGTGACACGTAGGTGAGTGACAGCGTGTCGCGGTGACTGGCCAACGCTAGAAGCGTTGTCCCGTCAACTCGGCAACACTGTTATCGTCACTGTTATCACGTCTATCAAATCAACCCAAAAAATCAATTTTTTTTTTTACTCCACTGTTCTTTTCTGAAAGAAACAAAAATGTTTCTTCCCCATCCACGTGTGAAAGTCAGTATTGTGAGGAAACTCTGTGACCGAGAGGTAGCGTGCTCGGCCTCAGACCTACAGGGCTCGAATTTCGAATCCTGCGTCTAGAGGACAGTGTCATTTCAATTATCTCACCATCCTCAGGAGGTTCTCCTGGCCCAGTTTAGCCTATATGTGCACAAAGGTGGCCTAAAGCACGATTCATTAAGATATCACTGTTCTTTTCGTGTGGCGGGTTACATTATAATTGTTTCCATCGTCATCCACGTCAATGGTAGAACTATAATGGAACAAGAGCACGCAGAGACAAACAAAACGACAAGCATCGCAAACCAATCTACATTCAGTCAATGACAACCAGACTCTGGTACAATGTACCATTACTGCAGATCGATCGTGTCGTGTTATCCACCGATCTGTTCATTTAACACTGAAAACGCACATTATTTTTTTCATATTAGAGGGATATTTTTACGTAACTAAAGCTTGCTTCATAGAACATGCACATTCGACTAAACAATTTCGTGAAGGATAATATTTCAGAATAAACCTAGGATGAATGAAGACTATTTGCTACAGAAAGGTGACTGGAAAGATTTTGCAGCAAATACAACTCTCCATGGATTCGGGAAAATTGTCAGCAACAATTCAAATCCTAGAAGAAGGTATATTTATTCAGAAATAAATATCACTATTTTTAATCTTTTTTGTGTATAATAAGACAGATTGCAGGATTGCAATACTTAATTTGTATCTAGCACGGCCCTTTTGATTTTCCGTCCGTCCGTTAGTGCTTTCGTTTGTCTGGTAATTTCGAAGCATTGAGGAAGCTAGCCATTGCGATAACTAGATAGTTAGATTCACTGCCATGGTTTAATTTAGTGATTAGAGTTTATGTCCGAATTAAGCATTATACTGATAGTTGTTAATAAATGATATCCAGCCACAATGTGGGGATTGATTGTTATGGTCGCAGATTAAAGTTGGTGTAGGCCTACTGTGATGACTCGCTGTTCTGCTTAATGAATAAATAGACGCATTATGAAAGCTGGATGTTGTGGTTGAGGAATATTTGGGTTGTGTCATTATGGCATATGTTGGTGCATGATGATTGTTGGGAATTGTACCCAAGTGGTCTTTGGTTAAAACCTTTTTTTTAATAAAATAATTACTCACAGTTTTGACAGTTTTTGTATGCGCATGAAATTAAAATCACTCAACAAACTTGCAGAAGTTTGCGCAGGCGGTGATTTTAAACATGATCGTATGCGTTTTTACATTTGTGTAAAATAATCTATCCATAAACTTGGTCATATTGTTTACGTGTTCATGTATTATATTTGTATACAATGTCGTTACGTTTTCATGTATTATATTTGTATACAATGTCCCATACACAAAGTTGATGTGGTTCGTGTTTTTAATTATTTATAATGTGTTATTATTTATAATTATTATACGTTATATATATATATAATTATGTAAATACATTGTTGTACACTGTCAGTGTATTATGTAAATAGTTATCATCGTATGTTGGGCATGGGAATGGTTGATTGTTGTAGTTACTCGGTTGTTGTTATGATTGCAGGTTGTTTTGGTGCATGGTGGTGAGTGCTGCCTTAACAGGAGCTGTGATCCTCATGGTGAACATAGTCACTAAGCTGATTGACCCTGGATTGACCACTAACATAGACGTAGAAGCTCCACCTGATGAAGGAATCCCATTTCCTTCTTTCACCATTTGCAATTACAACCAACATAAAAAATCATACGTGGATAAGCATCCAGAGTTCAAATACTACCAGGCCAAGTGGTACCCATACCATCATGCTTTCATATTCACTGACAAAGAAGAGAAAGATGAAATTCTCAAAATGGACATTGATTTGTCCCAGGTGGACATAGATAAACATTTCAGAAATGCTATCCCAACAAAGGAAGAAACGCTGTACTTTATTGTCTGGGGCGTATCTCGAGAACTGAATGTGTCTAAGCATTTTCAACCAGTAGTGACTGATCATGGAATCTGCTACACGTTCACTGGCGATCCTGATGAACCATTCTTTTCACAAGCTACTGGTAAAGCAGATGGCTTCACAATGTATGTCTTGTCAACATCCAACGATTATGCATACAACATGATCAGCAATGGAGCAGAGGGTATACGGGTGAGAGATATAACTGATAAGTACAGTAACAAAATACACACTCTCATGAATAAGCAAATTCTGAAATGTTACCGCTGCAAATTAGATGACAAATTTATTCTGTAATCATTATGTTATTAGATAATGGTACACGAGTTTGGAGAACTGCCAGCTATAGGATCATGTGGTTTACTTGCCAGCCCAGGTACAGAGGTAAACATAGGAGTAAAAAAACAAGTGGTAAGTTAATTATGAAAGTCTTGATTATTATATCATGATAAGCTTGAAAGACAAATCAGCCATTAAACCTTGCAATACCAGATCACATAACAGGCATTTGCGTAGGTTTCAATTTTGCAAGCGTTTAGATCAGTCAATGGTGTTGATGATACTTGCCAACAGTGTAGTGTACCAGTGTAGTGTACCATTTTTCTTTAGTATCGACTGTGAACTGTTAGAGACATTGTCTGACCAGAACGCTTGCATTATAAATAACTATGAAAATGCCTGTGACCAGATATTGCACACTTTTTAGGCTTACATTGAGTGGCAACTCGACTATAATATCATGATAAGTCTGAAACACTACACCTCACTGCAGCAAATAGGATGCGATGCATCATGGGTAAAGGCCAGTTATTTAGGTCTCCATTACCTTTTCCGCATTCGCTTATTTCCCCCAGCGCTACAGACAGTTACGTTGATGAACTATTAAGAACGACATAGCTAGGATAAACAGCCACTAACTGAGGCTCTCCACAATACTGACTTTCACACGTGGATGGGGAAGAAACATTTTGTTTCTTTCAAACCGCTGAGACCGGGAACCGAACCTCGAACTCTAGCGTGAAAGGCAGCGGTGGTGACCACTACCCTAGGGCCCCCGCCCGAGAGGGAGAGAGAGAGAGTAAAAATTGTGGTCATTTTACTAGTGACAAACAATCGTTATTCCGGGGAGGGGGGGGGGGACTATTCGTCACCTGAAGATGGTTATTGCTGGCGCCGCTGTGTAGTTGGAGAGCTCCTGCAGTTTTCCTCTTTCAGCTATGTCTTGGTTTTAATCTCTAGACCACCTCCAGAAATATTCTAGGATCCATCTATACAATGAATTTGTTATATCATCCCGAGACTATTGATCCAGCTTCGGCATCACATTATCGTAATTACCAAACAGACGCCAATGTCGGATTCATGGACAAATGCAGCATGGTCGACTACGTCGTCAGCTTCAGGGTGTAAGCAATTCAAAGCAACAGTTTTTTTGTTGTGGAACTAGCAGAAATGTTACTTTTTGTATTAAAATGATAGTTACATTATAGTGATAGTTTTAAATTGGCGTACACTTTCAAGTAGTTTTCTGACTGATGCTACTCGCCTCTAGCATGTTTATGGGCGACAGAAAAGATTATGTACAATATTGTGTGGCAGTTATACATAAAAATAATAATTTTAAATTGTTCTCCAAATTTATTGTATCATTTTGTTATACACAGAGAAAACCAGGTCCTGCCCAGCAATGTTTCGATTCCAGCTATCGGACTAATCCATTGAAGACAGTGACACGCTATTCTGTTGAGGCATGCCTGGCTGAGTGTAAAGTGGGGTACATGGTGGAGGAATGTGGTTGTCGATTATTCAATAGTCCGAGTGAGCACGAAGGATTACACAATACTTTTTTCACAATATTTATAAATCCGTAATCAACATTAACGATAAATCAATTGGTTGAGAACGATAAGCATTGTGTACGTGATAATTCAAAATGGTAAATCATAGAAAATATGAATTTATATGTTGAAATAAGACTATCCTAACTATCCTACCATCATCAGATCATGTAATCTTTGTTATCATTCTCTTGATGCCGCAATTGTTAGATGACTTATTCACATAAAATAAAAACAAGAGCACCTTCAAGAAAAATAAACTGCCTGACCGGCTGAATATTTTTAGTTTCAAAACTTATTGTGTATATCATTCTGATTTTCTAGACCTCGCAAAAACATGCAGGACTATTGAGGAGTCACAATGTATAGGCGAGGCCACATGTGAGTATTTACTCTTAGCATTCTGCATACTTAGTAGCTGGCTTGTGCTGTCCATGTGATGGTTTATATACTTTTTTCGGCCAACGAAAAAAATATATAGGCAAAGTTTAGGACGCGGTAATTGCTTACTTCTCCAGAAAGCAGTAGTTGCCTTTTAGCATTGTTGAGCAGTACTGATTTGTTAATTTTCTCATAACAGATAACTACAGCATTTATCCTGAGATCAGACTAGGTTGTCGATGTCTGCCTTCATGTGAAAGAGTGAAATACGACGTGACATTGTCTAGCGCAATATTTCCCGCTGATCCCTACAGAGAGGTCATGAATAACGTGGACAAATGGAAAGGTGATCCCGCCTACGACTTTGTTGAGGATGGGCACAGTGACTGGTGAGATATATTTATTCATTACTTTTGCATCAGTTCTTCGGTGATACACTATATCTTGTGAACATTAGAATGCATTGTTATATCATTATGTCAGTAAGTAATTTTTTCGCATTAGTGTTAATAACACTATTACACAGAAACATCTTGCAAGAACTTGTAATATAATGTGTTTTCCAGATTTTATGTTACTGTTATGTGGAAGGTATATAATGAGTGACCGGAATAGCGATTTGCCCAGGGGTCTTATTTGACCTTTTGAAAAGTGTTGCTTTTTACTAAAGAAAAATCCTTTTTCTTGTACTATAGGAACAAGACTGCTCAACAAATAGTAAAGAGATAAGTCAATATGTTAAGCTACAGCATTCTGGGCCCTAATATACATAAGGCTTCAAGCTGTCGGCTCATTCGGCTGTGATTTGTAATCCGCAGGTACTGGGTACAGATTATTTAAGGTAATTCGATAATATAATTTTTATTATTATGATAGCGCTACGAAAGAAAAATGAGAATTCGAGAGTTGTCAACTACGTGAAAAGTCCCAAAATCAGAAATTCGCGATTGAAACACGCGAAAATTACCAGATCTACAGTATATGTCCACGAATTTCTTCTGTTGTGATTTGTGCATTTCATTGATTTGGTGCAAATCCTTTTTTTTATTAGATTGTAATACACCATCGATAGTGGTTTTGTTCTATAAGGTGCCAGTGCAATTTCGATACAGTGCAATTTCAACCCAGACGAGACACTTCAACACAGAAACATACCATAAATAAGTCATTTCGTTACAACTGTGGACGTCTCGAAACATTTTCTGAGAAATGCATATTTTTATTTATTTATAGGCTTTTATTCTATGGACTTTTTCTGATTGTAGATTTTCAAAAAATGCATAAATGTATCTAATTTGCATAAATTATCATAGATTAACATAATTATCGAAGTGACTGGCAGCCGTTCTATAATCCTACCATAAAGCATATATATGAAATTATAATTAAGGGAAGGGGAACGACAGCAAAGCTGTCCAGTACCCTGAGGTTAACGTTTGAGAATTATATAATGGGAATTTTTCAGAACATTTTTAAACCAACTGTGTAATATGAATGCAATATATGAAATATATGATACTTATTGATGAAGGGAAGTCTATTTAGACTATATGCGTCATGAACAGTATAAAATATATTATGTTACTATGTGTACATACAATAAGATTAGCTCTGTAAAATCACATGAAAATCGACATGATATGTAAACTTAAAATCAAATTTATATAATCATGATTATATACTTAAACATAGTCTACTACATGGAATATGTGATTTTCATTTTTTCATTGAAGCTTATATATATATATATATATATATATATATATATATATATATATATAATTATTGCAGGCAAAATTAGGGCAATAAAATGAGCACCGTTTGCCAGTCATATGTCGCAATTGACTGAATAAATACAAAACATGTCGATTGACATAGTTCAGTTAGACACAAACAGTTCCCAATCGACTTCGTATGGTTTCATGTACGAGCAGAAAAATTTGTTTTTGTATTTACTTTCTTGTATTTCTTGTTTTAAATTACACCAATCGTACTGAATATTCTCAAAGTTGAATTGTCACATAAATATAGGCCTACCATGTGTTGTATGCTACACACATTCATCTATAATATATCTGTTCCAGGACCTCAGCTATTAAACTGAGCATATACTATGAGGAGTTGTCAGTGACGACTATATCCCAATCGAATGCATACGGTTTCAGAGATGTATGGGGTAAGTGTAATAGGTCATTCCGGCAAAAAGGGAACTATTATGTTATATTTTTGTTCAAGAACAAAATTACCCGAATTCAGTTGATGTGTAAATTATTTTATTCGACACATATACAAAAACACAAAATAATGGTTTGCCATGCTAAAACACCACTTTTGGACGAATGGTATACTTTGAAAACTGGTCAAAATCATCAATAAAATATCCACTAAGCTACGGACAACTATGTAATGCTCTAGGATAATGTGAATAGAATGTGAGGATATTGCATTGCTGTAAAACATAGTCATAGTGTCCCTCTTCATGCAATGATATCATGGTCACATGATAGATTTACAAGAGAGGTCGAATGTCATGTGATTGATAAAAATTGTGTGTATATTATTATTTACGTAAAACTTGTGTTTCAGCAAATAACTCTTTAATGTGTTTAAATCAATAAAAAACGACTTAATATTGAGGCATCATATATGACACCTCGTAATGTACAATGTTGTATGGACTAGATAGTGAATGCAAATCCGCAGCTCGATATTCATTGCAATAAAGATTTTTTGTTCAGGTAACAAAGTGGACAAATGGTTACAAAATGGATGAGTATAGAATACAACTTCATCACTTACCATAGTACCGATAGGTCATTCACCATGCTTAACTAAGTTTTTTTGTCAGATTAAGACTTAGGCAACAATAGATATATTATATCGAACATTTTAATTACGAGTAATGATACTTGTCCTGTATAGAGCCAAGTCACACAGTCCACATTGCCGTCCACTAGTTAGTTACCCTCAAATCTAAAATGTAATAGTATGATTCAGTACCAAATGAATTAAATCCGCAATGCCATCACAGACACTACAAAACAAATGTGACAAGAACTATATTTTACATTAAGCTTTAATTTTGGTCTACTAAGTTAGTTCGCTAAAGCAACTTAGCCGACAAAAAGTTAGTAGACATTCTTTGAAAAGCATGTGGTAAGGATCTAAAGAATCCCCTCGATTGTTGCCCACTTGCTTGCATTAAGTTGTGATGCAATTGCACTTCAGAATGCTGTGATATATAAATATATCCACTATGCATGTCCACAAGTGCGATACAATTTGCACACTGGAAATAAAAATACTATTGGCTCATATTTGTCTTAATCTTCAGCAAATCCCGTTTTCGTTTGATAATTTAAAACTCCACATATTGCTTAGGCAACAATACATGCAGTGGCGCCTAGTGAACATTTAGTAATGATTGGGATCCTCTCACCAAGTGTCAGCCAACGACTAAATAATATGATAACATAGTGGACATGGCTCAGAGGGACATTATGCAAAACTTGCATATTTTTTTGTAAATTGCCATTTAACAAATGTTTATTGTTACCACAATGCTATAAATGATATGCTAGAGAATGTACACTTAAATTACTTATGTAACGTATTCATCAACAGCATTATGAACAGAGGCCTGGTACATATATAAATGCATGATGTATATTGGGGAAACAAAATACATAACATAAATAGATCTAATTAGGATGGGACAATATAATTTCCTAATAGTTTTCGCTGGAATGACCCGCATAGAGAGTCAATTCAGGATGATGATAATGTAAACGTCCTTCATAATTATAATTGTGCAATTCCAATCAC